>CAWUFW010013937.1:0-443069 GCA_963921515.1 Calotriton arnoldi
TTGAGGTACATACATTACTTCGGTCGACTTTGGGGGTTGAGGGTTATCCCCCTACCTGTAGCACCGTACTTAATGTTTTATTGCTTCTTACATACGTACACACCGGCAGGCGCCATCGCATACTGCATCACGCCAAACCCCTGTGTTTTCTTTGCCTTCTGGAATCTGTGGTAGGGGCAGCCCCGACGTGTTAAATCTTATTGAATTTATTTATTGACTCACATATTCTCTGCCGTAAGTATGGACAGAGATAAGGTAGCAGAAGAACTCTTTCATAATCTGGCAAAAGGCGATACTGTGGCAGCTAGTGTGAAAAACACTAATCAGATAAGAAATGAAGGATTAAGGGATAAATTTGTTAGGTTAGAAAAACTAAAGAAGAACGAAAACAGTAAGTGGTGGGATGGGATCACGCTTAGACAATACATGCGATTGGATAGAATACCCAGAGGCCTACGCGCTAAAATTTTTCCTACCTATGATGAGCTAGACGAGGATTTGCTGAAACTCTGGGAGGAATCACTCACTGGGAATTCAAAAACATTAATGGGCATACTAATCGACAATGCTGATCGTAAAGTAGCAGCATTTCAAATAGAGATCAAGAAATTAGAAGGGAAATCAAAGCTCTAGGTTTAACAGAGGCCACCGAGAAAAATTATGTGATTCTTGCTGATGTCTTATCCAAGCATCAAGAAGATATAAAACAAAGAAAAGCAAGAAAGCTTAAAAGAGATGAAGTGGATTATAGGGAAGGGAGAGTATTTACCTTCGCCAAGAAGTATGATGAAATTCTAATTACCGATCAGAATAAGAATAAGCCTAATAGACAGCAAACAATTTCTGTCTCGTCGAGCTCAACTTCGTTGAGTGTACCATTGTCAAGTGACGGTGAACTGGAGATTGTACCAGGCACTTCCAATATGGATAGATCAGAGAATTCTTTTTTAAAGGAGGTCCAACGCATAAAAAAGGGAAACAGGGCACAACCCAGTATTGGGGCACAACTAAGAAAACAAGGAGAGGCAAGAGAGCCGGTCGTAAGCGACTACAGGAGAAATTTGAGATCAGGGGACAGGAAGAATTAATGGACACAAAGGATATGGGGGTTGACATTATTAATTTATCCTCCCTTACCCTCACGGATGATATGATCTCCCTTCTCAAAAAAGGCTTAGGATTTTGCCCGACTGATAGAGGGGATGTATGTAAAGCAAAAATCGATTTGTTCAAATTTGTGAGAAACTTAAAATTAAAAAAATGTTTTGAATAATCCGAATATGAATAAACATGTTAAAAATATTCCTAGATGCGATGTGTCGGATGTACTGAGCATACAAGACCTGTATGATACACAATTGTTATTGTCTATTACAAATCAAGATGCAACACCAGAGGATTTAAGGCAACTTCTCGCTGACCTTGATGTAGAAACTGATTACACCATCTCCAGTGGTTTAAAATCTAAGTCCAGATGGACGCCAATTTTACCTGGAGGTAATACCATTGATACTTTCTATAAATTGGTTCTACAACATATTGACAAACTTGAGTCCAGGACTAAATCCCATAAGAGGTTTAACCCAGACAATCTTTCGCACGGAGAGCGACAGGCACTAGTATTGTTATCCACAGATACATCTATTATTATCCGGGAGGCTGACAAAGGGGGAAATATTGTTATCATGAATAGACAAGATTACAACAGGGAGGTCTTAAGTCAGCTCAATGACAACACATGCTATGAAGCCTTGACTACTAATCCCACAGGTATACTTACTCTCTTGATCAACAAACACCTGAAGGCCTGGAGGAAGAGGGGTTACTGAGTGAAGAAGAGTTGCTTTATTTGAAAGTTGAGAGACCCAATTTCCCGGCACTTTATACATTGCCCAAAGTGCATAAGAACCTTCCCTTCCTCCCGGTAGACCTATAGTGTCCAGTATAGGGGTCCCACCGAAAGAATTGCAGAATACGTTGATATGTTCTTGCAACCTATTGTTCAGAATCTTCCTGCTTATATCAAGGACACGAAACACATCCTCAGTTTACTGACTGATCTTACCTGGCAGAATGACATAATCTTAGCTACACTTGATGTAGTTGCCTTATATACCAACATTGACCCATCCATTGGCATACAGGCCATGGAGTGGCATTTAAGCAAAAAACCAGCTACACAGTGGCATCACACCAGAATGCTGATAACAATGACAGAATTGATTCTCACTAATAATTGTTTTATTTTTGAGGGCACTGGTACAAGCAAATACGGGGAGTGGCCATGGGCTCGAAATTTTCGCCTTCATTTGCCAACATCTTTATGGGTTATTTTGAAGCTAAATGGATATGGAGTGAGAGTGGCAGTAGATTTAATCAATACATCGTTTACTGGGGTCGTTACATAGACGATTGTTTGCTGTTATGGTCAGGAACTGAGGACAGTCTTCAAGAATTTTACCAATACCTTAATGCTAACACACTAGGGGGCCGATTCCGATCTCGGTCGGAGGCGCACCCAATACCATTCGGTCGGGAAAAAAGCCATGCGAAAGCCAGTTTCCCGACCGATCCGTACAGCACACCGAACGAGCAAGTACGATGCGCACAACATCAAAAATTCCGGCCGAGCCGTACTCACCCAAACCAGGTCCTGTTCTCCGACCGAGGCGAATCCGGAAACGCCGAATCGAGTCGCACGGAAGGGAAAATGCAGCCCCGTCTGGCCGGACAAGTACGATGCGCTTCCCGTACGCGCCGAACCCGTCGCTACGCACGGCACGTCAAAGCATCCGCGAGAGGCGCACATAAGCTCCGAATCGCGCCACAACACGATCCACGGCTACGAGACGAACACGGCACCGACGAGGACGACGCGAGGCGACGAGGACGAAGCGAAGCGACGAGGACGACGCGAAGCAACGAGAAGGACGAACGACACGAACCAACCATGAATCCCTTCGTCCCGATCATACCAATATTCTACATCTACTACCGGAACAGGCACGGACGCGTACGGCGCAGAAGGTAAGCCAGACACCAACCACAAAACACATACAACACGTACACGACACATCACACACATACACGGGGAATCTGAATATACTTACACCAGCAACAGCAGCACCATAGGGGCGGGATGCCCATCACCAATGCCACATATGCACACAGGGGCCTGAATGCGCACCACCACCCCAACCCAGGGGGGCTGGATGCCTACCACTACTACCACCCTTAGCCAGGGGGCAGGATGCCTACCACTACTACCACCCTTAGCCAGGGGGGCTGGATGCCTACCACTACTACCACCCTCACCCAGGGGGCAGGATGCCTACCACTACTACCACCCTTAGCCAGGGGGCAGGATGCCCACCACTACTACCACCCTCACCCACGGGGGGCAGGATGCCTACCACTACTACCACCCTCACCCAGGGGGGCAGGATGCCTACCACTACTACCACCCTTAGCCAGGGGGCTGGATGCCTACCACTACTACCACCCCAACCCAGGGGGGCTGGATGCCTACCACTACTACCACCCTTAGCCAGGGGGCAGGATGCCCACCACTACTACCACCCTCACCCACGGGGGGCAGGATGCCTACCACTACTACCACCCTTAGCCAGGGGGCAGGATGCCCACCACTACTACCACCCTTAGCCAGGGGGCTGGATGCCTACCACTACTACCACCCTCAACCCAGGGGGGCTGGATGCCTACCACTACTACCACCCTTAGCCAGGGGGCAGGATGCCCACCACTACTACCACCCTCACCCACGGGGGCAGGATGCCTACCACTACTACCACCCTTAGCCAGGGGGGCAGGATGCCCACCACTACTACCACCCTCACCCACGGGGGCAGGATGCCTACCACTACTACCACCCTCACCCACGGGGGGCAGGATGCCTACCACTACTACCACCCTTAGCCAGGGGGCAGGATGCCCACCACTACTACCACCCTTAGCCAGGGGGACTGGATGCCTACCACTACTACCACCCCAACCCAGGGGGCTGGATGCCTACCACTACTACCACCCTTAGCCAGGGGGCTGGATGCCTACCACTACTACCACCCTCACCCACGGGGGGCAGGATGCCTACCACTACTACCACCCTTAGCCTGGGGGGCAGGATGCCCACCACTACTACCACCCTTAGCCAGGGGGGTTGGATGCCTACCACTACTACCACCCTCAACCCAGGGGGGCTGGATGCCTACCACTACTACCACCCTTAGCCAGGGGGGCAGGATGCCTACCACTACTACCACCCTCAACCCAGGGGGGCTGGATGCCTACCACTACTACCACCCTTAGCCAGGGGGCAGGATGCCCACCACTACTACCACCCTCACCCACGGGGGCAGGATGCCTACCACTACTACCACCCTTAGCCAGGGGGCAGGATGCCTACCACTACTACCACCCTTAGCCAGGGGGCAGGATGCCTAGCACTACTACCACCCTCAGCCCAGGGGGGCTGGATGCCTACCACTACTACCACCCTCACCCAGGGGGGCAGGATGCCTACCACTACTACCACCCTTAGCCAGGGGGCAGGATGCCCACCACTACTACCACCCTCACCCACGGGGGCAGGATGCCTACCACTACTACCACCCTTAGCCAGGGGGCAGGATGCCCACCACTACTACCACCCTTAGCCAGGGGGGCTGGATGCCTACCACTACTACCACCCTCAACCCAGGGGGCTGGATGCCTACCACTACTACCACCCTTAGCCAGGGGGCAGGATGCCCACCACTACTACCACCCTCACCCACGGGGGCAGGATGCCTACCACTACTACCACCCTTAGCCAGGGGGCAGGATGCCTACCACTACTACCACCCTTAGCCAGGGGGCTGGATGCCTACCACTACTACCACCCCAACCCAGGGGGGCTGGATGCCTACCACTACTACCACCCTTAGCCAGGGGGCAGGATGCCCACCACTACTACCACCCTCACCCACGGGGGGCAGGATGCCTACCACTACTACCACCCTTAGCCAGGGGGCAGGATGCCTACCACTACTACCACCCTTAGCCAGGGGGGCAGGATGCCTACCACTACTACCACCCTTAGCCAGGGGGCAGGATGCCCACCACTACTACCACCCTCACCCACGGGGGCAGGATGCCTACCACTACTACCACCCTCACCCACGGGGGCAGGATGCCTACCACTACTACCACCCTCACCCAGGGGGCAGGATGCCTACCACTACTACCACCCTTAGCCAGGGGGGCAGGATGCCTACCACTACTACCACCCTCACCCAGGGGGCAGGATGCCTACCACTACTACCACCCTTAGCCAGGGGGGCTGGATGCCTACCACTACTACCACCCTCAACCCAGGGGGGCTGGATGCCTACCACTACTACCACCCTTAGCCAGGGGGCAGGATGCCCACCACTACTACCACCCTCACCCACGGGGGGCAGGATGCCTACCACTACTACCACCCTTAGCCAGGGGGCAGGATGCCCACCACTACTACCACCCTCAGCCACGGGGGCAGGATGCCCACCACTACTACCACCCTCACCCACGGGGGGCAGGATGCCCACCACTACTACCACCCTCACCCAGGGGGGCAGGATGCCTACCACTACTACCACCCTCACCCAGGGGGGCTGGATGCCTACCACTACTACCACCCCCACTCATAGGATGGACAATGCATGACACAACAAGCACACCACAACCTAGGGAATGCAAGATTAAGACATCCCCCCACCACCATGACAAGCGTGTGTAGGCTGTGTCAAATGCCTACAACACCGAACATGACTTTCAACATACAATGTGACCCCCTAGCACATGTGCCACACATATATGTGTGTGGCACCCACAATGCAAGCAGCCCATGACCATTGTGGCAATGGGGCCTAAACCCCCATCATCACAGTGACCAAAAGGTAAGTGTGGGGTCCATAGCTGAAGCACATTTTGACCATTGTGGCAATGGGGTCTAAACCCCCATCATCACAGTGACCAAAAGGCAAGTGTGGGGTCCATAGCTGAAGCACATTTTGACCATTGTGGCAATGGGGTCTAAACCCCCATCATCACAGTGACCAAAAGGCAAGTGTGGGGTCCATAGCTGAAGCACATTTTGACCATTGTGGCAATGGGGTCTACACCCTCATCATCACAGTGACCAAAAGGTAATTGTTGACAAAGAAAGAGCTGCAACTGCCAAACTGCATGGATCATTCCTGGTCACAGAACCAAAAACTCATCTGTGGCAAAGTAGTGTATGTGTCCCATTGCAACATAAATTGGGGGAGCCAAATACTGCAGTGCAAATGAAACATTCCTTTGGCCATGTGCAGACAAACAACACCCATGGGGGCTGAGACCGTCAACAGTCATCAATGACACAATGACAGAAGTGACCATCAGAATGCAGAACCACATATTTGCACCAATGGGCACACAAATGCAGATACCCTGTGGAGACAGCAGATGTGAGGTGAACAGATACCATACCATGGCAGCAATGGGACACACAAACCATGATCACTGTGCTGACCGATGACCTAGGAGTCCCAGGGACAGCAGGGGAAACACACCAAACAACATACAGCCAATGGCACACCCAAGATATGCCAATGCAGTGGTGCAGATGCACAAACACAAACAGGCAGACCAACACTGTCATCATACACAGCAGGTGAGGGGTGGGGGTGCCAGTGTCCCCAGGCAACCACACAACACATGAGGAGAGCTGAATACCAATCATAAAGATGTGCATACACTGCCACACTAAGGTAACTCATGGATCCAAATCCCCTATGTGGGCAAGCAGGCATTGTCAGGTGAGAGGGAGCACAAAACACACATGTCACACAGGCACGTAGGAACAACAACTGACACAGCAAGTCACAGACACACCACAGCACCACCCCCAGGGCCCCCACAATGTGGTGACCCTGGGCTGAATAAAAATACCACTGTGATGACAAAGCTAAATGTCGTTCACACTGTGAACCACAGTCAGGTGTCCTGAGCAACAAACTACCATCACACCTACACAAGCACAAATCAATCAGCATGGCCAGTAAGCCAAGGCCAACATGGAGGCAGGGGCCTAGCCGGGCAACAACTCTCATCTGCACACACTCAACACCACACCCCTCGACCTCCAACAATGTGCAGCAGTGAAGTACACATGCACTGGTGACATTGCACATGCACCCATGACTATTCCAGGGTGGTGGGTGGGAACCAAGGTGTAGAAACACATCACACATGGACACTCAACAAGACTCCTGAATGTCTGACACACTGCACACTACGCTGTACATGGACATGACGGCAATACCACACCGACCAATGGGATCCCAGCCACAGTCACACACCAATGAAGAAGCCAAGGTCACCCACAAAGAACACACATAGACAACAACCAACATTGCAGCCCGGACCCTGAGGAGTGCCAGCAGTCACACACACAACGTGTCACAATCACTGAAAGATAACACAAACTGGAAATCACATGACAGGGGCAAACAACAAGTGCCAAGGGGAAACCTGACTGTGACCCATCTGCGTCTGCACACAAACTCAGCCCTGACAGCAAACACACCTATGGGTGACACCCTGATGACCAGTAATGTGCCATGCACCCACATCACAGAGAACACAGGGAGAAGACTTTGGGGGAACATAGCTCAAGTCAGCAAGCATCACAAACAGGTACAACACTAGGGATCACAGCATGCGCAGATGAATGGAAGTGAACACACAGACATGCACATACAACACACACCTTGGGCGCAGGCAATGTCACACGTGTACACACTGCCATGAGGGGACTCCACTCCTGTGTGAGGAAAGCTGTGCCATATGTTGCCTCAGTAGGGCTCCATCATGTCAGCTGAGCACTTGGTCACACAATCAACAATTAGCACCAAATGAGGGCTCCCATCACATCAGCCTGGTCATGGATGTGCCAACGGAATCATCAGCACAGATCCAACACACTTGTATAGCAATGTTGCACTGACTACACGGATGAGTCCCTCCCCATTGATGCCCAAACCTGCATGTCCACTGGAGATGGCAACACGGTCAGGGAAGTAGACAAATGCAACGATGGCAGGCACAACAGATGTGCAGGGGTGGAAGCCACAGATATGAAATTGCCAATGTAAGTAGGAAACCCATTGCCAAATACTGAACACATGACACCCTCAGATGCTGCTATTGATGACATGGATACACCACATGATAGGACACATTCCCCCTGGACCACATGGGTTCCTGCACAGTAACACTTCATAATCATGAGACCAGATATCACCATCACTGCAGCAAGGGCATGGTTAGCTGCACCAACAACATGTACATCTGAAGCATGAGCACTAGAGAAAAGAAAGTTGCTTTATTCAGCATATGTGTTGTTTGATAACGACGTCCAGAAAAAATTAGAGCAAAGGCCAATGGCCAGTCCATTGTCAAAGTTCAAACAGGGTGACACTGGCAGATGTCACCCTACGCATGCCTGCACAAAACCAGGGACAATCCACTAGGAGGGGCAACCGGGGGGCAGGCCAGGCACCGCAGGGACAGGATCAGGGCTCACCAGGGGGAGTCAGGGAAGGGGTGGTGGGTGCTGGAGAGCCACTGACAACTGCAGTGGAGGTGTCTGACATGGTGTGTGCCGGCACAACTGGGGGGCATGACTCAGATGTCGTGGGTGCCGGCACAACTGCAGTGGACCCTGCAGATGGGGTGGACAGGTCCGCCACTGCAGTGCCCAAGTCAGACAGGGCGGTAGTGGACTCCACTGCAGTGCCTACCTCCAGGGGAGGAGAATGGGGAACAGGCAAGGTGGGTTGGACAGAGGGGGAGGACACCCTCACCACATCAGTGGCACAGACAAGCGCAGCGGGGGGTGTGGTGCTGGGAGAGCAAGTGGCAGGGGGAGAAGGCCGGATCCTCTTGGGGATGGTATATCTGTGGGTGGGGGAACCTGGGGCAGGGTGTGGTGGGGGCACCTGTGCAGTGGGGGCCTGAGGGATGGAGGACGGAGACCTTGTGCCTGAGCTGCAGGGCGGTGGCGGGGTCTTGCTCTTACCACTCCGGGGGACTTGCGGGTGGGGGCCTCAGTCCGTCTGCGCCTGGGGAGGGTGTCCGGGGGCGAGGGGCACTCTGCTCCGTGTGGGTGGGCTTCCTCTTCCCCGGGATGCTGGAGCAGCTTCATCGGTGGGGAAGAGGCCGAGGTCACAGAGGAAGAGCTGCTGTGACTTTGGGGTTGCATGTGAGGCAAGGGAGGGTGCTTTGGAGGAGAGGGAACTGAGGACTGCGCAGTGCATGTGGATGCGTGTGTGTGTTCCAGGGCCCCATCCCCTGTGAGTCTGGCTTCAGTCCCCTGAATGTGCGTGCGTGTGCGTTTTGTCATTGGCGTGTGTGTCAGTGTGCTGGATGTGTGTGTGCTGGTGTGTGCCTGTGCCGGTGTGTGTGTGCTTGGGACGGGTAAGGTGCTGGGGAGTGTGGATGGAGCAGAGGCAGGAGGGGTGAGGGACCGTTTGAGGAGGGACACTGCTGCCGTCAGGGAGGAGTCCATGGACCTATTGCCCCTCTGTAGGTCAGACATGCCCGATGAGATGCCCTCCATGAACGACACCAGCTGAGTCAACAGCGCGGTGTGCGCATGGAGGACACTCAGCATGGCTGTCTGCCCTACATGGAGCTGGCGAAGGAGGTACACAGACTCCTCACTCAGGGCAGCAGGGGACACAGGGGCAGGGGGTGCGGTGCCTGGCCCAAAGGAAACACGCTCCCGGACATGGGAGCCTCCACGGACCTGGGGAATGGGAGCCGATGGGAGGGCGGTGGTGGTGCTGGTGGTGGCGGGGACAGCAACACTAGCTGGGGTGTGGTGGCTGCTGACACCCGCCTCCACAAGGGAGTCATCCTCCGAGTTGCTCTGGTCCTCAGCTGAGGTGGATGCTGCTGAGGACTCCTCGGTGTGGCTCCCCTCGCCCTCCGTGCCACTGGGTCCCTCCGACCACTCCTCGGCTGCTGACCCAGTCTGGCTCTCTGGCTCCTCCTGGTCCGTGGAGCTGTCCCCTTCCGTGGCCGTGGATGTATCTGCAAACAATGGGGATACAGACAGACATCAGTCACCTGCACATAACGCACACACCACTGTGAGCACAGCACATCACAGAGCAAGCCCTGGCATCATCAGTTGTACATTGCTAAAAGTGCCCTAACTGAACAGGAGAAGTCAATTGTCAGTCTGATGCCAAGCATGGCACTCACATCCCACATGGCCTTGCACCCATCTGTCTGGTGTCTGTTGGATTGCAACACCCCAGTGTTGACACATGCACCAAGTACACAGTAGTTGGACAGTGCAGAGGACACGGTGTGGACACATCACAGCTCTTGCCACTGAGTCAGTACAGGTTTCCGGATGAAAGGGATGCCCAGAGTCAAATAGGAAATGCATGTGATGCATACCAGCGACAGACACCATGATGCACCCATGTCCTGATAGCCAGCGCCACTATGGTGTGCATGTAGCACATGTCACTCCCCTGCAGGCTCACCAATCAGTAGACACATGCCATGGCGGAGGCATGACTGCAAAGTCATACATCACTGTCTCAGTGATGTATGACTTTGCAGCCAGACAACAACACTCTGCACTGTGTCACAATAGTAGGTCATGGGGAATGCAAGTCCTGGAGCTGCACAAGTGCACATGTACATCCCCCACAACACATCCTCTTAACCCTCATCTGTCCAGGTCATACCTATTGGACATATGGGAGACCTGTGACACTACCCTCTGAACCTGAGCCCCTCACACTCTGCTGTGCATGGGGAACAGCTGCCTGAACTTCACATTTACATGCCCCAGTCTGCATGGGCAGCTGATCAGACACCTATGTGTCACACAAGTATCGTCTCCTATGGTCACATCTCCAGTGGCATGCTGAGCCCCTACCAAGAAACTCCACAGCAGTCCTGGCGACTAATCTACAGCACACTGACACAGAGGCAGACACCTGAGGGGTCAAATCACTGTGCACAATGTGTCCGCTGATACACGGGAGTGGGAGTACAGAGTGTATTGTATGGCCTGGAGTAGGCATGACTGTCCAGCCCCACATGAATGAGGGATGAGCCCTGGACTGTAGGCAGCTGGCTGAGTATGTGTGACACACGTCATATACATACTCCTGGGGCCCAAACATTGTTCCCACCCGCAGCATGGGTGTGTGCCAGATACCCCAGCCACATGTGGTGGATCAGCTCAGCAATTGGACCACAGATCAAAGTAACACGCTGAATACATGTCAGAATACAGGCATTGTGTAAGCAATGGACCCACCCATGATGCCCACCACAGAGTCAGGGAAACAGATGCTGTCTCCCACCTTGAGTCAAGCAAACTGCAAGGACACAGTCCTAAGTGACAGAATTCCCTGCATGTAAGGGCCACACCTGGGTATCAGATGAGGAGTGGGCAGTGCACAATAGAGGGACATGGCTCCTGGACAACATGACTGCTGTACTGTGGCAGTTTAACCAGGCCCGAGGAGGGCACATAGCATGTTAGACAGAGTACACAGTGCAGTCTTTGACTCACCCCCTCCTTGCTGCTCTCTGGCCTTCAGCTGCCCATCCAGGTCTGGAAAGACCACCGCCAGGATCCTGAGCATGTGGGGGGTCAGGGTCCGTGTTCCGCCCCTCCTGCGAGGAGGCGACAGCTTCAGCTGGACCCGTGCAATCCTCCGGGTCCAGCCCCGAAGGTCCTGCCACCTCTTTTGGCAGTTGCGGATCCGGCGCTTGTAGACCCCCACGGACCGGACAGCCCGGACGATGTCCTTCCATATCTCATGCTTCCGATGGGCAGAAGCCTGTCAGGATGACAAAGTGATAAGGCCATTACTACACATGCAACATATCCGTGTATGACACAGTTGCATATACATGTCGCAATCACAGGGGCACATGGTGTACACAGGCAGTGCACGGCTGCCCATGGACAGTTTTCCAGAAGTCACTACATGGTATCATTGCATGGGGAGTAAAACCCTGTTCAGAAGCACTGTCACTGCACCATACCTGTCCAGTGCAAGTCACTACACACTATGGGGGGTGACAACTACTCAGTGAGCCTGCTAGCCAGTGGCGTGCTGACTCTCAGCCTTGCTAGTCAGACAAAATGCACATTCAGAAAGGCAGTGCACAGAACACTCACCTGCTCCCCTGGTGTCCCATACAGCTTGCTGTACTGTGGAAGTAGGCTGTCCAGCAGGGCCTGGTTCTCCTCAAGGCTGAAGGCTGGGGCTCTCTCCACAGTACGTGCCATTGCAGGGTCCAGAGGGGCAGAGACAGCAGCAGTGCAGTGGCAGATGTCGTCCTGGAGCATGTAGTGCAGGCAAGTGGGCTCTCAGGGGAACAGGCAGCAATATATATGTGCTGGAGAGGCAGATACTGTCCCTTGTGTCCAAAGTGATAGGTCCAAGTCGTTTGCATCTTCTGAATCTGGCCAATCCATGGAATAGCAGCACCAAAACACGCCCACAGCATCCTTCAAAACTTCAACTTCATGACATACATGATTTTGCAACATTGTTGTGGGTGACCAACTGATTTTCCAGCAACCGACTCGTTCGAAATTCGAAAACGCGTCCGTTGCCAGGCAAGCCCATTGTCAATGGGTGCGCACCGATCGGTCCATTGCGGTACAACGCGCACAGGGGTACAACGCGTACCCGCACACATTGAAAGCAATGGGCCGGCCGGAGGCACCGATCGGTCCATTGCAGTTCAACGCGCACAGGGGTACAACGCGTACCCGCACACATTGAAAGCAATGGGCCGGCCGGAGGCACCGATCGGTCCATTGCAGTTCAACGCGCACAGGGGTACAACGCGTACCCGCACACATTGAAAGCAATGGGCCGGCCGGAGGCACCGATCGGTCCATTGCAGTTCAACGCGCACAGGGGTACAACGCGTACCCGCACACATTGAAGGCAATGGGCCGGCCGGAGGCACCGATCGGTCCATTGCAGTTCAACGCGCACAGGGGTACAACGCGTACCCGCACACATTGAAAGCAATGGGCCGGCCGGAGGCACCGATCGGTCCATTGCAGTTCAACGCGCACAGGGGTACAACGCGTACCCGCACACATTGAAAGCAATGGGCCGGCCGGAGGCACCGATCGGTCCATTGCGGTTCAACGCATCACTGTATATGTGACTGGCATAGGTCAGCATGCCTGTCTCAGATGGACATATGCCAGCCACAGATAGCTCCCAGGGAGTGAGGGGCACACCTACATCACGACAGCCTGTCCAAACCTTATCATAAGGCATGTAAGGCTGCATTTCCTATTGTGTGTATGTTGGTGTACATGTTGTCCTGTGGGTGTCACCTGTGGGCAGCCACCCCCAGGCTGTGCACGTGTTCATGGGGACAGGATCCTGGGTGTTACGTGTACGTGACCACTGTGATGTGCAACTGTTCATATCTGTGCATGTGTCATGGTCACATTTCACAGTGGTGTTTGTGTATGTCATGTCACATACCCCGTGAGTCCCATGTGGGACGGTATGTTTGAGCCAGGGTGTCCCAGTGGCACAATAGTGATGGCCCTCCACAGTCTTTGTGCATGTAGTGTTTACAATGTCTCTGATTTCATGTGCACAATGGGAGACAGTCTCCACATCCACGTTGTGTGTGCATGGACTCTGATGTTGTGCGTGTGTGTCACAGACGTCCATGTCTGTCCTGCCATGGCAAGTGTGGCCACTACCTGTGGGGGTCATGTTTGTTTTGCTGTGGTGTACACATGATACTCCAGGTGATGCCAGTGTCCATGTGGCATTACAGGGTCCCTGGGAATGTGCCTGTCGTTGAGCTGTGGTGCCTGGGGCACATCTGTCCTCACATGTCACTGTGGGGGGTGACTGTGACACAGCATCATGATATCCAATGGGCCAACCTGGGACAAATTGATGCCACCTGTAGGACCGTGTTGACAGATGTTGGCCATGTATGTACCATACATGTCGTTCCGGTACTGCACACTTCATGTAGTTGTGCCTCATGATGATGTATGTTGGGATCTTGAGTGTGTTCAATGCCGCATATGTGGGGTGACTGACGATCTTGCTTACTTCTCCTCTGCACTGCAGGGCTCCTGCTGTCCATCGGCCATTCCCAGACCTGGCAACGATGGTGGAACGGGACAGCATCCGACGGTACCGCTTCACCAGGCAGCTGATTGAGGATTTGGCAGTGCAGTTGTCCCCACATTTGCAGCCTGGCCGGCCGTATCCTACAGCGCTGACCCCCAAGGTGAAGGTGATGGCAGCCCTACACTTCTTTGCCACCGGTACCTTCCAACATACTGTGGCGTCTGCTGGTGGGATGTCACAGACCATGTTCAGCCGTGTGCTCCGCGATGTTTTGGCGGCAATGTTGCTCTTCCTGAACCGGTACATCTATTTCCCTAGACTGCGACGACTCACTGACGTGAAGAGTGACTTTTATGCCCTGGGGAGGATGCCGCATGTCATTGGCTCCATTGATGGGACACATGTGGCTTTGGTACCACCACAGGCCCAGGAGCAGGCCTACCGTAACCGCAAGCACTACCACTCGGTCAATGCACTGGTGGTGTGTCTTGCAGACATGACCATCACACACGTGTGTGCCCGTTTCCCTGGTTCAGCACACGATGCCTTTGTGATGAGGAGTAGTCGCATCCCCAGGATGATGGCACAGATGCAGAACCAGCGTGCCTGGCTTGTCGGTGTGTACTGACTTTGTGCCATTGTGTGTGATCTGATCTGTAGTATTCCGCCCACTTTTCCAAGTCAGCTGATGTGCACTTGTCTGTCCGTAGGTGACTCGGGATACCCCAACATGCCGTGGTTGCTGACACCCCTCAGGAACCCTGTGACACCTGCCCAGATGCGCTACAATGAGGCACATGGTCGGACCAGGAGAGTGATTGAGCGGACCTTTGGTCTCCTGAAGAGCCGCTTCCGCTGCCTGGACAAGACCGGAGGGTCCCTCCCATATGCCCCTGCGAAAGTGTGCAAGATTATCATCGTCTGCTGCATGCTACACAACCTGGCAGTGCGGAAGGAGTTGCCTCTCATCCAGGATGACGATGACCAACATCCGCCACCTGTGGAGGATCCTGGCCTGGACCACGATGCCAGTGACGATGATGATGATGATGGTGATGGTGATGTCCGCACACAGCTCATCACCAACTTCTTTAGCTGAATGTGAGTATCCTGAGGTGTCATGTGAATGATGTGAGTTGGCATGATGTGTGGGTGGTGCTCTGGTGCTGTTGGAGTGTGTCCATGGGCTACTTGACAGGATGTGTGTTGCGATGTGTGGTGACAGGTGGGCTGTACTCCCCAACAGTGTTGACATGCTAACTTGGTTCTGGGTGGGTATCTTGTAACATGTATTGTGCATGAGTTTTGCGGTTCTGTCCTGTACTGCATTGCTTTTGACTGTGTGTCATTTCTGTCCTTCACAGGGTACTTTCAGATTCGTTTGGTCAACTGTGTCCACCGACGACGTGATTGCACATCCAGGCTGGTAGCTGTTGTGTCCCTACAGGTGATGTGCGCCACACCCATGGACTTCCTTCCGTCTACAGTTGTTGACTGTGTGCCCGCTACCAGGTGGGGTTACCTTGCATCTGTAGTGGTTACGGCATGTTGCTACTGTGTAATAAACCTGTGCTTCACTTAGTGATGTGCGTTGTCTGTGGTCACACATTTGACTGCCATTTGCTTACTGCACCTGTGGGCTACTTGACTACAACTGGGAATGGGTGTGGTGTCTGTGCATTGCACCGTCTTCCCTGGCAACATCAGTGTAGGCAATGAGTCAGATGGCCTAGGTGTGTATGTGTTGTGTACCCCTGGTGGTGTGTCTCCCTCATATGTGTCACGTTGCCTGTACTCACATGCCTGTGTTGTCCTTGCTGTTGCAGTTCGCATACACAGTGTAATTTTGCAGTTCATCATCCCCATAACAGCACCCACGTTGGAATCACGACAGAGGCAAGTATGGTGTATTAGTGTGTTTATTGTGATACATCTGTGTTAATAGTGCATAGGATGGGTTGTGCTGTACATGAATCTTGCAATCCCAAGTTCCTAGGTGAATTGAAAGTCCAGGTAGACAGGATCCCCAGTATCGGGGCCACAGTTGTCTGACACATTGTTCCAACTTGTACT
The DNA here is from genome assembly GCA_963921515.1 of Calotriton arnoldi. NCBI lineage: Eukaryota > Metazoa > Chordata > Amphibia > Caudata > Salamandridae > Calotriton > Calotriton arnoldi. The sequence continues at coordinate 16,269 of CAWUFW010013937.1, forward strand.
CCCCATGCAATGTGTGGGAGTAGTGTTGCCGTCAACAGGGTGAACAGTCTGTGCACAAAGGCGAAAATCCAGAACAGGTTCAGGCTTCCTGGGAGTTGCGCTTGGCCATCAGCCTCTCACTTTCCCCTCCTCGGACGACCCCTCTTCTTGGGGGGGGCCCTCAAGTGCAGGCTGCTGCGGTGCAGGGGACTCTCCGCCAGAGTCCTCCTCCCTCCCTGTGGCAGTTGCAGTTTGTTCGGTACCAGATGTTGTTGGCACACAGGGAGGTGTGGACTGGTTGCTGTTCATCTGGCGGAGGCATTGTAAAATGTCCCTGTGCACCGCCGTCATCTCATGTAGTACATCCCACTTGGACTCCACGCGGGACATGTGGGAGTCCACACGTGACATGTGTGACTCCACGTGGGACATGTGGGAGTCCAAGCGGGCATGATGGGCAGCCTGCTGCTGTTTGATGTCTCTGAGGAGCCCCACTACCTGGCTGAGCTCTCCGGTGCTGGACTGGTACGCATCAGCTATGCGTACCAGTTGTGGGTCTTCATGCACACCAGCAACGTCTGCAAGCAGCGACCTCTGTCTCCCACCCCTCCCACCACCCCTGCTGACATGTGCAGTGTGTGCAGTTGCACGCACAGATAACCCTGGTCCACCTTGGGGGTTGGTGGTGGTGGTGGTGTCCATGGCCCCAGGTTGGTCCAGGGTCACTGCGCTGGTGTTGCTCCTTATTCTGTCCATGTCGGCAGGGATGGTATTCGTGGTGACAGTCGTTGGAGGGGTGGGTGCAGGGGGTGCAGCTGGTGGACCTGCTGGTGCTGCAGCTGGTGGTCCTGCTGGTGCAGCATGTTGACTTGCACCGGATGTGCCAGGTTGTTCATCGTCCGAGGAGGACAGAGGCTGTACGACGCCAGTGAGCTCGGCATCCTCTTGAGCCTGGGACTGGGACTCCTCAGCGTCTGCTGCTGTGTCCCTATCATCACCTGTTTTTGGGAGACACAAACAATGTATGTCATGTTTCTGCAGGCATCAGTGGTTGACACACCTGACAGTTGTGACTGTGCCTCGGGGTGCGGGCCTGTACATTGTATTGTCCTAAGTCGTCACAGTCAGGGGTTGATATTGGTGTGGCACATTGTCCTGCATTATTTGGGCATTTCTATGTATTCTCTGGGGTGTGAACATGGTCTGCATTGATTGTGTTTGGTTGACAGCCAGACCTCCTTCCCACCCACCCACCCAGCCAGTCAGTTATCCCACCATGGAACGTGCTTGCATTGCAGGGAGTGTAAGTTGTCTCTCAGGATGTCAGTCAGTGGTGTCCTGCTGTTTGTTGGTGCACAGTTGGCAGCAGGGCCTTGTGCTCCCCACAGCAGTAGCCAGTGTCAGCCATCTTGTGAGTCCTTCTCCACTCCCTGTGATGTGAGCACGGTTCAGGGTGGTGTTGATGGGACAGTTGTGGGGGTGAGCTATGTCTGTGACTACGACTCCCATCATGCCATTGCCTCCACCCCACTTGCCAGCATTCCCATACTTACTTGCTTTTGTGTGGAGTTCAGTGGGTGTGGGTGTGAGGGGCAATGGCAAGATGGCTGACAGTGGTGTCCTGCTGTTGGTTGGTGTGCAGTACCCAGCATGCCCTTGTGCTCCCCACGACACAGCAACAGTGTCAGACATCTTTGATGGGCCTTTCCACTCTCTGTGGGATGTGCATGCGTGAGTGTGAGCTTGCTGGGCCATGTGGTGGGGGATGTAGGGCTGTGAGTACGACTCCCATCATGCTATTGCCTCCTCCCCCTTCCCAACATGCCCATGCTTCCTTCCTTTTGACTCTGCTTCCCTGTGGGTTGGGCTGGCTGTGCTGACAGGATGGCTGGGAGTGTTGTCCTGGCAGTTGTTTGGCTAAGAGTCCCAAGAGTGTCCCTGTGCTTCACACAACATAACCCAGGGTGGTGGTGCTTTGTGGGATCTTGTGTTAGGATGGAGGGCATTGCATTCTACCAGGTGGGTACTGTGGAGTTTGTGTTGGGGAGGGTGTGAGGGGAGGTGCTGGTGACTATAGTCAGTGCTGCAAGTCCCCCTTCCCACCCAGCCAGCCAGATATCCCACCATGGAACGTGCTTGCATTGCAGGGAGTGTAAGTTGTCTCTCAGGATGTCAGTCAGTGGTGTCCTGCTGTTTGTTGGTGCACAGTTGGCAGCAGGGCCTTGTGCTCCCCACAGCAGTAGCCAGTGTCAGCCATCTTGTGAGTCCTTCTCCACTCCCTGTGATGTGAGCATGGTTCAGGGTGGTGTTGATGGGCCAGTTGTGAGGCTGAGCAATGTCTGTGACTACGACTCCCATCATGCTATTGCCTCCACCCCCTTCCCAGCATGCCCATGCTTCCTTCCTTTTGACTCTGCTTCCCTGTGGGGTGGGCTGGCTGTGCTGACAGGATGGCTGGGAGTGTTGTCCTGGCAGTTGTTTGGCTAAGAGTCCCAAGAGTGTCCCTGTGCTTCACACAACATAACCCAGGGTGGTGGTGCTTTGTGGGATCTTGTGTTAGGATGGAGGGCATTGCATTCTACCAGGTGGGTACTGTGGAGTTTGTGTTGGGGAGGGTGTGAGGGGAGGTGCTGGTGACTATGGTCAGTGCTGTGAGTCCTCCTTCCCACCCAGCCAGCCAGATATCCCACCATGGAACGTGCTTGCATTGCAGGGAGTGGAAGTTGTCTCTCAGGATGTCAGTCAGTGGTGTCCTGCTGTTTGTTGGTGCACAGTTGGCAGCAGGGCCTTGTGCTCCCCACAGCAGTAGCCAGTGTCAGCCATCTTGTGAGTCCTTCTCCACTCCCTGTGATGTGAGCACGGTTCAGGGTGGTGTTGATGGGACAGTTGTGGGGCTGAGCTATGTCTGTGACTACGACTCCCATCATGCTATTGCCTCCACCCCCTTCCCAGCATGCCCATGCTTCCTTCCTTTTGACTCTGCTTCCCTGTGGGGTGGGCTGGCTGTGCTGACAGGATGGCTGGGAGTGTTGTCCTGGCAGTTGTTTGGCTAAGAGTCCCAAGAGTGTCCCTGTGCTTCACACAACATAACCCAGGGTGGTGGTGCTTTGTGGGATCTTGTGTTAGGATGGAGGGCATTGCATTCTACCAGGTGGGTACTGTGGAGTTTGTGTTGGGGGGGTGTGAGGGGAGGTGCTGGTGACTATAGTCAGTGCTGCAAGACCCCCTTCGCACCCAGCCAGCCAGATATCCCACCATGGAACGTGCTTGCATTGCAGGGAGTGTAAGTTGTCTCTCAGGATGTCAGTCAGTGGTTTCCTGCTGTTTGTTGGTGCACAGTTGGCAGCAGGGCCTTGTGCTCCCCACAGCAGTAGCCAGTGTCAGCCATCTTGTGAGTCCTTCTCCACTCCCTGTGATGTGAGCATGGTTCAGGGTGGTGTTGATGGGCCAGTTGTGAGGCTGAGCAATGTCTGTGACTACGACTCCCATCATGCTATTGCCTCCACCCCCTTCCCAGCATGCCCATGCTTCCTTCCTTTTGACTCTGCTTCCCTGTGGGGTGGGCTGGCTGTGCTGACAGGATGGCTGGGAGTGTTGTCCTGGCAGTTGTTTGGCTAAGAGTCCCAAGAGTGTCCCTGTGCTTCACACAACATAACCCAGGGTGGTGGTGCTTTGTGGGATCTTGTGTTAGGATGGAGGGCATTGCATTCTACCAGGTGGGTACTGTGGAGTTTGTGTTGGGGGGGTGTGAGGGGAGGTGCTGGTGACTATAGTCAGTGCTGCAAGTCCCCCTTCCCACCCAGCCAGCCAGATATCCCACCATGGAACGTGCTTGCATTGCAGGGAGTGTAAGTTGTCTCTCAGGATGTCAGTCAGTGGTGTCCTGCTGTTTGTTGGTGCACAGTTGGCAGCAGGGCCTTGTGCTCCCCACAGCAGTAGCCAGTGTCAGCCATCTTGTGAGTCCTTCTCCACTCCCTGTGATGTGAGCATGGTTCAGGGTGGTGTTGATGGGCCAGTTGTGAGGCTGAGCAATGTCTGTGACTACGACTCCCATCATGCTATTGCCTCCACCCCCTTCCCAGCATGCCCATGCTTCCTTCCTTTTGACTCTGCTTCCCTGTGGAGTGGGCTGGCTGTGCTGACAGGATGGCTGGGAGTGTTGTCCTGGCAGTTGTTTGGCTAAGAGTCCCAAGAGTGTCCCTGTGCTTCACACAACATAACCCAGGGTGGTGGTGCTTTGTGGGATCTTGTGTTAGGATGGAGGGCATTGCATTCTACCAGGTGGGTACTGTGGAGTTTGTGTTGGGGAGGGTGTGAGGGGAGGTGCTGGTGACTATAGTCAGTGCTGCAAGTCCCCCTTCCCACCCAGCCAGCCAGATATCCCACCATGGAACGTGCTTGCATTGCAGGGAGTGTAAGTTGTCTCTCAGGATGTCAGTCAGTGGTGTCCTGCTGTTTGTTGGTGCACAGTTGGCAGCAGGGCCTTGTGCTCCCCACAGCAGTAGCCAGTGTCAGCCATCTTGTGAGTCCTTCTCCACTCCCTGTGATGTGCGCATGGTTCATGGTGGTGTTGATGGGACAGTTTTGGGGCGGGCAATATGTGTGACTGCAACTCCCATGATGCTATTGGCTACACTGACTTGGCCAGCATACACAGAATTCCTTCCTTTGAGTGGTCTTCACTGTGTATTGGTGTTGTTGTGGTGGCTACATGTGTGGATGTGTTTGTTAGTTCTATTTGTGCCACTGCCTAGCTGTAGTTGTGGTTGTGTTTGTACATGTGTTGGCACAGTTGGATGTGACTTTTTTGATGGCATGTGTTGTGTTTCTCTGACTGACATACACATTTTGGGATGATTCTGTTCTGGTTGCTGTGTGATTGCTATGAGTGCATGGTTTGACTCTCCCCTTGACAGTGATGTGTGTGTGTTTTGTGGCAGTATATTGTGTACATTTGTTGTGTACTCACCAGGCTCTGGGATGTCCTCTAGTCCATATATGCTCACTGGCGGTAGGATGGCCCGCACTTTTTCCTCCCAGGGCCTGAGGTATATTGGCTTGGCAGGAGGGCCACTGCCGGTGTGTTGGCTGTTGATGTAGTCTTGCTTCAGCAGTTTCCGTACCCTCCTGCGCACGTCATACCACCTGTTCTGGATGTCGGTCTTTGTGCGCCGACATGGTGATTGGGCGTTCACCCTGTTGATGATCCTCTCCCACATCTTGGTTTTCTGCGACATGGGGGTCTGTTGGACCAATGTGCCAAACAGCTGTGGCTCTACCCTGAGGATCTCGTCTACCAGGACTTCCAATTCACAATCTAGGAACTTGTGATTCTTCTTGGGGGGCATGGTGATGGGTGGTGATGGTGAGTGATGTGTGTGTTGGTGTGCAGGTGAGGGTGTGTGAGTGTGTGTTTTGCTGGGTGTATGTGAGGTAGGTATTTGTTGGTGTGCTGCTGGTGTGTGGCTTGTGTGAGGGATGAGCTGTGGGTGTGTGGTTGCTTTCTCTTGGGTGCTGGCAGTGGAATGGCATTTGCAAAGGCTCTTGGTAGTGATTTGTGTCCTTTATATAGGTGGAGTTGTGGGTGTGTCTTTGTTCTCTGTCCCCACCCCCCCCCCAGTATTTATTGGCTTGGTAATTGCTTGTTTGGCCTTTTTTTTGGGTGATTTTTCCTTTGTGTTGTTTGTGTATGTTGGAAACGTTCTTGTGACCGAGTCGGACCCTGCATTGGTCTCGTACGGTGTTTTCCGTTTCGTTCACGCTGTGTTTGTGCAGTTTTCTATGCTGCGTACGCGTCGGTCGCGGTGTATTGTGTTGCTTCGGCTCGGTTTTGTATGCGTGTCGGTCGTACGGCTTGTCCTCCGTCCGACTCGGTCGTGTTTTTCGCGCCTTGCATCGTACTTTGCGGTTTGGAGTTGGCGGGTACGATTCGGTCGGATTTGTTCCGGGTGCGTGTCGGTCGGTTGGATTCGCGTGTTTTTCCGGCCGGATTGCTATTTTCCGTGCGGCTCGGTCGGTCGGCTTGGTTTCCTTATGTGTCGGTCGGATTTATCGCGGCTTGCATCGTACTTGGCGTGTCGGGCGCCACTGGTACGTGTCGGTCGGTAATTTTTCCGGCTCCGAGTCGGTCGGTGCTTTTTCCGGCCCGAATCGGAATCGACCCCTAGGTGTCCAATTTACACATCAACATAGTAGGACACATCTTGTTTTTTTAGATGTTGAGTTATATGTAAGGGATGGGGCCATACAGAGTAAGCTATACCGTAAGCCCACCGCATGCAACTCTGTTTTGCATGCCACTAGTGCGCACCCCAAACATCAAATTAAAGCCATCCCTTATGGTGAATTCACAAGAGCAAGAAGAAATTGTAGTGAGGACACAGAATTTCAAACCTGCTTGCATACCATGCCTAAGAGATTTCGGACCAGAGGTTACCAACAAACTACTCTGGATAGGGCGGAGAGGCGTATATTACATGTCCCACGCACAGAGACACTCAGAGAAAGGGAGTCCAGGAACACACATACACAACCTGTGAGATTAATTACTAATTACAACCAGAAAACAAATATTATGACCAAGAGCATGCACAAACATTGGGATTTTCTCAGAGCTGACACATCTCTTGAGGCTTTCACCTCACACAGACCGCTTGTGACCTATAGGAGAGGGACCACACTGAGAAGTATTTTGAGTCCCACTGTCCCCAAAACAATTAAAGAGAGTAATTGGCTCACTAAACATGCATTAGGCTTTCATAAATGTGGTAGTTGTGGTGTTTGCAGATGGGCCATGCATAATACATCTAAATTCCAAGGTCCTGATGGCAGGGAATATCTGATTAAACAGAACATCAGTTGCATGACACGCTTTGTGGTTTATATTATCATGTGTAGATGCCGTAAACAATATGTAGGCAGCACCATTCGTATGCTTAAAGATCGTATTGGGGAACATGCTAGGGCACTGAAACAAGGGGACATCAGATACCCCATGGCTATCCATGCCATTGACTGTAAGGAACAAGGACAGTATAAACAATTCCGTTTTTTTGGCATTGAAGTAATTCCACCACACCAGAGGGGTGGGGACAGGGAATTGTCCCTACGCCGTGCTGAAGCCATTTGGATTATGCGCCTTAAAGCGGTAGAGCTGGGACTTAATACTGACCACGAGTTACAATTTTTTCTAGGTGATTAACTCGTTTTTTTGATGTGTTAATTTCACTTGCTCGAGATTCATAATGCTGTAACCTTTAATATCAGTTAATATTGTTAATCTGTGTCATTGACTCTCTGAACCTATCTCAAACTGTAGTTATGATAATTTACAGGTGTGCTTGTTTAGCTTCTGTTTAAGATCTAAGATGTTGTAACTCTGATTAATATTTACTATATGTGGTGAATCTGTTTTATGTTAATTTCTAAACTCATCACATATGGCATTTATGGTAACGAAATGATGCATCTTTTATTAGTCTCAATTTATATTGTGTAACACACAGGTGGCGGTGGATGTAACCTTAGCCACCTACTCAGTTTTTACTGCTCGAAAAATATGATTATTCAAGTTTGTGCATTTTTATTCGGATGTAAACGCAGCTTATGCACTATGATAACTGTATACACAACATGTGGTGTTCCAGTCTTTCTGAGAGAACATTACTCTATTTTTTCATGTTGAGATATTTTTGACTTTGGATCTTATACATCAGATTTTTAGGCGACTTACCTTATTGACATTGTTCAGTCTCCTGATAGTGTTTAGTAAACCTGACTCCGGTTTTCTACTTCGCCGTCTATTTTTCCCTTACTTCCGGTTCCTTTCCGGATGTTAAGACTATGGTCTAGTCCTTTTTTCATACATATGACGGAAGTCAAAGCTTTTCATTTGACTTCCTGTGCTGCAGCGTGAATTTTGGTAGTTAAGTGTACTCGCCTGTCACGCGTTCTCTACCCTTTCGTCTACTCTCCCTCACTTCTGTTTTTTTTCCGGATGTTAAAACTACGGTCTAGTCCTTTTTCTCAATATAAGACGGAAGTCAAAGTGTATCTTTTGACTTCCTGTGCTGCCGCGTATACTTGGGCAGTCAAGCGTACTCGCTTGCCACGCGTTTCTTCATACTGCACGAGTAAGTTTTTAATTCACATATTTTGTTGCTATAAAAAGATTTTTAGCTAACTGTGCTTCTAGGGTGAATTTTCACCCTGTTGGACCACAGGTTTACCTTCGCATTTGACGCTTGTAACCTTGGCGTCTTGTGCGTCTCAGGCATCTGTTTATTGCCAGATTTGTGTGTCATGATATGCTGATTATTGCTTTTAGTATATCCCGTTGGACTACAGGCTCACCTTCGCATTTGACGCTTGTAACCTTTGCGTTTTTTTGCGTCTCAGGCATCTGTTTATTGCCAGATACTCGTGTGTTGTGATATGCTGATCATTGTATTTAGCATACTCGTTGTACCATGAATCCTGCCTATTTTAAGATTTTCTAACTATGTGTTGGTCTCTGGTTTCGTTTTATTTTCACTTATTGCCCTGCTATTTTCATAGAGTGTCCTCTGACTGTATTCAAACACTGTATCTTTTATGTCATCGCATTTGACGCTGGTAGCCCTTGCGTCTTGCGTGCCCTAGGAATCTGTTTATTGCCAGATACTTGTGTGTGTTGACAGGTCTATCGTTACATTTAGTGTACTAATTGAACTGTGAATTCTGCCTAAATTTATGACTTTCTTATTATTTGTTGGTCTCTATACGGTGATTTTCAGTCATTGCCCTGCTATTTTCATAGAGTGTTCTGAGAATGTATTTTTAGAGGTGGTATCTTTGCTGCCTTTTTGGCCCTGCGCGCACTTTTATTGTAGTGGCTCTATGGACTTAGCTTCTTGTAATTAATATATATTTTTTTAAATTAATATTTATATTTCCTTCTAGAGAGACCTTTAGCCTTCGGGGGGCACTTAATCTCTGCCCTAGATTTCCCATCAACTGGTGGGTTTCTTGTCCTTCAGATATAGCATTAGTTTTCTATTGTTCTACAACTTGTTTTGGTTTAGGTGAGTGTAGTTTATACTTTTATCTACATCTGGACTTCTATTATGGTTATTATTGTTTCAGTCTTTTCCCTTCTCCTTATTTGTGTTCTTAGTACTACAGACGCTGGTACTTACTACAGCATCAACCTATGTGCGATACTGTTACTACTCATCCCTATAGCCGGGACGGAATTACAACCGGCTTAGAGGTGAGCATTTCCCTTTTCTCTTTTTCCTTGTCTCTTTAGTGTATTCCTTTTATCCTGCCCGATTACTTATTTTTCTCTTTTTCTTGTCATTTTCTTCCAGAAATTTTCATTTTTCTTTCATATGTCCTTAGGTAAGGATTACTTTTAGACTTTTTTCTGTACTTGAACGTCTTCTAGATTCCACCCACTTTCTTAACGTCTTGTTCTTTGCCCTTATATCTTTTGGGTCTTGGTTATTCTTTTCTTTTTCTGTTATACACCTATTTGTGATATTATGTGGTTACAAATTACTTATGCATGGTTTTAATATACAGGCTATTTGACAGAACCACATTTGCAGGATTTTGTGGATGGGTATTTATTATTATCTGTTTTGTATGAGACTCTAATGTTCTAAATATCAACACATGTATGCACTTATTGGTGTCTTTGTTGCTCCCATTTTTTCAGTACTATCAATTTTTCTTCGGTTTTGGTCCCATTGGGTGTAATTTGCACTAAAGTCACATTTTTACCGCCTTTGCAGTCTGCAGTTATTTTAACTGCATGACACAGTGTGTTAATATATTGCTATTATACATCCTGTAGCCCTGAAGAAGTCGTGGGTTCCTACCCTGACGAAACACGTGTTGGCTGGGCATTTGGTCTGCAATTAAAGCACAAGAAGAAAATAGCATTCTGACTACTGTTTATGTCTTGTTTGCATGTTATTTGCAGTAATTATACTGTCAACACTGATCACGTGTGCACAGGTCCTTTATAACATTGTATCCTAGACTTCGGTCGACTTTGGGGGTTGAGGGTTATCCCCCTAACTGTAGCACCGTACTTAATGTTTTATTGCTTCTTACATACGTACACACCGGCAGGCGCCATCGCATACCGCATCACGCCAAACCCCTGTGTTTTCTTTACATACATTACTTGTCATTGGTGTGACCACGGGACACGTACAGATAGTGTGTCTAAAAGGACATGTCATCATCTACCAACTTGGTGCACATCAACTTTTGTTAATGCGTGGTTTTTGTTTACTCTTCATGAAATCTGTTACAGCTATGCAAAAATTAGACATTTGAATATTTTAAATTTTCTTTCATATCATGTACTGTTGTTTGTTTGACAGATTGACCGGGCATGTTTTGCGTTCATAGGGGCCTTCATGCTCTGACACCATGGCACTTACACATTGCATTCTGATCTGTGCATGATTGGGCCCTGATTTTGCTTGACATGTGACTTGGTGAGTCAAAGTGTAATTTCTGTGACAGTTACATGCACTTAGCTGTCTGCACACTGGATGTAACATATGGATCTATACAGAGTTGGCTGACATGTGAGGGATGTTGTGGTCATATGGCTCCATGCATTTTGAGAAGGATGACAGGGTGCATGCACTGACTACCTACCTGTTAGGTAACACAGTGGAGGGAAATGGCTGCCACATGGTTCTGAGGGGGAGTGTTCCATCTTGCTCAGCTGTGGGACAAGGATGCCTTGTGTGAGTTGTAGTGCTGGCTGCCTATCCACAAACCCCCCTCCCTGTAAAGATGGCTACCTACCTGTAAGTTTGAGGAGAGCAATGAAATGGCTGCCACATGGTTCTGGCTGGGGGGAGTGTTCCATCCTGCTCTGGGGTGAGACAAGAGAGCACGAGAAGGCTACCTACCTGTAAGTTTGAGGAGAGCAATGAAGTGGCTGCCACATGGTTCTGGGGGGAGTGTTCCATCCTGCTCAGGGGTGAGACAAGAGAGCATGAGAAGGCTACCTACCTGTAAGTTTGAGGAGAGCAATGAAATGGCTGCCACATGGTTCAGGGGGGGAGTGTTCCATCCTGCTCAGGGGTGAGAGAAGAGAGCATGAGAAGGCTACCAACCTGTAAGTTTGAGGAGAGCAATGAAATGGCTGCCACATGGTTCTGGGGGGGAGTGTTCCATCTTGCTCAGCTGTGGGACAAGAGAGCATGAGAAGGCTACCTACCTCTAAGTTTGAGGAGAGCAATGAAATGGCTGCCACATGGTTTGGGGGGGAGTGTTCCATCTTGCTCAGCTGTGGGACAAGGGTGCCTGGTGGGCGTTGTAGTGCTGGCTGCCTATCCACTTACCCCCCTCCCTGTAGAGAAGGCTACCTACCTGTGAAGAGGAGCAGAGGAAGGGAATAGGTTACACATGGCTCTTGGGTGGGGGAGTCAGTGGCGTAACACAGGCCCCCGCAGCCCCCGCGATGGGGGGGGCCCCAAGCTCCAGGGGGCCCCATCAGCACAGAACTCTGTCAGGAGAGCTCCCGATTTAGTCCAGAGGGGGGGCCCTCTCAAGTTTCGTTACGCCGGTGGGGGGAGTGTTCCATCCTGCTCAGTTGTGGGACAAGGGTGCCTGGTGGGAGTTGTAGTGCTGGCTGCCTATCCACAAATCCCCCTCCCTGTTAAGATGGCTACCTACCTGTAAGTTTGAGGAGAGCAATGAAATGGCTGCCACATGGTTCTGGGGGAGTGCTCCATCTTGCTCAGGTGTGGGACAAGGGTGCCTGGTGGGAGTTGTAGTGCTGGCTGTCTATCCACAAACCCCCCTCCCTGTTAAGATGGCTACCTACCTATAAGTTTGAGGAGAGCAATGAAATGGCTGCCACATGGTTCTGGGTGTGGGTAGTGTTCCATCTTGCTCAGCTGTGGGACAAGGGTGCCTGGTGGGTGTTGTAGTGCTGGCTGCCTGTGCACACACTCCCCTCCCTGTTAAGAAGGCTACCTCCCTGTGAAGTGGAGCAGAGGAAGGGAATAGGTTACACATGGCTCTTGGATGGGGGAGTGTTCCATACTGCTCAGCTGTGGGACAAGGGTGCCTGGTGGGACTTGTAGTGCTGGCTACCTGTACACATACCCCCATGGAAATATTGCTAGCTACCTTTGAGGTGATTCAGTGGACGGAAATGGTAGATATGTGAGAAATGTGTTGGGAAGAGTGTGTTGTACGCAAGTGCATTTAGGTCTAGGAAGTATAGCTTTCTAGTTGTGCAAGACAGTACATAGCAGTGTAATGGGATACATTTGTTGGTACTTACCAGCCTCCACTCCCCTGGGTATTCCTGTGAGACTCTCTGGATGCAGTATGGCAAGCACTTTCTCCTCCCATTCGGTGAATGTTAGTGGTGGAATGGGAGGGCCACCGCCAGTCCTCTGAGCCAGCTCATGGTTCTTGTTGGCACGCTCTTTTACCCTGCTCTTGAGGTCATGCCACCTCCTCTTGATGCCACGCAGTGTGCACAGGGTGGTCCCTACTGCATTGACTTTGTTGACTATCCTTTCCCACATTTGATTTTTCTGACTACTGGTGTCTGTTGGACCATGCTTCCAAACAAATGTGGTTCTACTCTGATTAACTCATCTACCATGTCTGACAACTCATTTTCTGTGAATTTTGGCATTTTTTTCTGTGCCATGGTGTGTGATGTGCAAATGGGTGACAAGTGCAGGTGGGAGGGTGGTGGTGGAGATCTGTGAGGTGTGTGTTGGTGTTGTTGGTGTGGGTGGTTGTGATGGTGTGATGTGTGATGATTTGCCTCTGCGTTCTGCTGTGGTGTTTGGCCCTTCACTTCTGGAGTTGTGCAAGGGATGCTGGCCAGGGAAGGGGTTGGTTTTATTTTCAGCTATGTGGGTGTGTCCAAATGGAGTATTCATGTCAGGTGTGTTTTCTGGGTTGACCTGGGATTTGTATTATTTTTTTTGCCATGGGGAAGTGTCATTGGGGTGTGTCAAATGTTTTTGAAAGCAGCGGAAAACAATCAGCCACACTTGATAGCCTTGTTGTGTGGTTGCATTCGACCGCCATTCCTCTTTCCGCGCGACCACAGCTGTCTGAACACAATGATCGTTCTGCCAGCTCTGCCATTCCTCTTTTCGCGCGACCGCGGCGGTCGGAAACGACTGATCGTTCCGCTTGCTCCGCCATTTAATCATAATTTCAGTTGCGGTCATTCCGCTGGTGGATCGGCGTTTTTGGTTCTTTCCTCAGCATTACCATCTGCTGCGGTCGGAATTTCTGGTTTTACGGACGTTGCGTGCGGAGTTCGGATTTGCCAATCATTGCATTGTAATGTGACCGCCGGTTTTGCCGCGGTACATGAAGACGTTTTTTTTCCGCAACCACGGTGGTCTGAGTGCTTTTCCGTCCGCCATCACAATCGGGCCCTAAGTTTGATTTGTAAAAATGTATTTGGACCACATTTACACGGTATGTACATTGTCATTATACCATGCACTATCAGTGCAGAAAGCAAGCAATAATAAAAGCAAAACGTTCCATAAGCACCAGAAAAACACTGTTTCTGTTGTTTTTAATGGCGCGAAAATGTGTAACCACTGATAACCACTGTTTTTTAAAGGTATTGAAATCACTGAATAACCCCCACCAGAATTTACCAAAAATAGAAACTGAAAACAGGAAAGCCTAAATATAGTTGTTAAAAATATCCTTTTTATTATTGTTGTGTATTTTAGTATATATTTTATATGTATGTTTTTTTGTATAAGAATTGTTTGTATTTTATATGTGTTACATTTTTAGTAGTTATTTTTTTTAATTTTTTTAAATTTTGCATTTTTAGTTCCATAGCCGGTTGTGGGTTTATAGGGGAATAGGGTGGGAAGTAATTTAATTATATTAAATGTATCGATTAATTTTTATTTATTAATATTTATTAATTTAATTTATTAATATTTGTTTAATTGAGATGTTATAGTGTTAAATTTGTAAAGTAAAATATTATTAAATAATTAATAATTTGTCGTTAGGTAACTTTAATTAATTAATTGGTAATTAATTATAGTATTTGTGTAATTAATTTTAGGTGTGGGTTGTGGTGTTTATAGGTGTAAAGGGTGAGAAGTAATTTATTTTTAATTTATGAACTAATAATTGGTTATTAATTCATTTTAATCAATTAATTGGTTATTAATTTTGGTAATTGTGTAATTAATTTTAGGTGTGTGTTGTGGTGTTTATAGGTGTAAAGGGTGGGAAGTAATTTATTTTTAATTTATGAATTAATAATTGGTTGTTAATTATTTTTAATTAATTAATTTGTAATTAATTTTGGTAATTGTGTAATTAATGTTAGGTGTGTGTTGTGGTTTTTATAGCTGTAAAGGGTGGGAAGGGTGGGAAGTAATTTATTTTTAATTGAGGAATTAATAATTGGTTGTTAATTAATTTAAATTAATTAATTGGTAATTAATTGTGGTAGTTGTGTAATTAATTTTAGGCGTGTGTTGTGGTGCTTATAGGAGTAAAGGGTGGTAAAGAATTTGTGTTTAATTAATTAATATATAGTTGTTAATTAATGTTAAATATTTGATATTTATTTTGGGTAATTGTTTATTTCTGTGTGTGTTGTTTTTACTTTTAATGGGGTAAAGGGTGGGTATTAAATTAAATTAAATTATTTAATTATTAGTTGTTAATAGTAATAGTTTTAAATTTAAAAAAAAGCTTTTATTGTGTTTTATTATTTTATAGTTTTATTTAGGTGTGTTTTGTGGATGCTATAGTGTTAATAAAGGTTTTTTTTGTATACATTTTTTTTAATCCTCATCACCAAAAAGCATCTGCAATACTTTGAATAGCCACCCTTCTGACCTGTGCACCCTGCGGCCACTGCATTCGCTTCAGTCTAAAACCAAGCCAGACCCACACCTTTGTTTGTGCCATGGTGTAGTCATCGGACCAAGAGAGGATCCAGCCCCAAGACTCTACACCAAGATGTGAAATCTGGCCAGATATTCAAGCAATTCTCCTTCTCTACTCCCTGATCCAACCAGGCCATTTTGATAGCTGCCTTAACCCAGTCTTCCATCTTTGGGGGTAAGGGGTCTCTCCATTTTATACATATTTCCCTCCGGGCTATCAAGATAAGCTAGAGCAACAGACCTCTATGCGGGTTCTTCAGCCTCCTAGTGATCGTACTGTCATTTCCAAATATAACAAGCCCCATGTTCAAGGTAACTTTCCTGCCAAAAATCCCAGAAAAAGCATTCTCACTTCCGCCCCAATAATCTCTCAGCTTTGGACATTCAAAGAAGATGTGCAGGTAGTTGGCTTTTATTAAGTTACACCTTGGGCACTTGGGGGGAGGAGTTGGGGCAAATTTTGCAATCTTAGCCGGTGTCCAATATAAAAGGTTAATAGTGAAGAAATGGTTCTTTTTCAGGTTGGCCGGTTTTACAAATTTGTATAGGAGCTTCAGAGAGTATTCCCACACTGCCTCAATATCACACTCGAAAGGGACCCCGTTCCAAACTGAGTGTTGAGGTATACACTCCTTCTCATCTGCCTCCAAGAGCTTCTCGTTCCATCTAGATATTTCTTTATTCTTGAGGTTAACATCGTGGAGAGATAGCTCCAGCTCCCAATCGCCAGTTTCTTTCTTTTCGAACGTGAACCATGAAACTAGTTGGATATACTTAAACCTGGAAAAGTCGTTCCCGATCTTTGCTCTTAGGACTTCCCAAGGGTGAACCCCTCCAGGTGATATCAAGTCCGACCATTTGATAATACCTGCCCTTCTGATTGGTAAACTTAGACTATCTTTAAGGCATAGGGGGGTCCATGGGGATTCCCAGATTGGGGCAAGTCGGAATAATGACCTATCCCCCACCCACTCCTGACCTTGTACCATAATTGGAGGGCAGACTTCAAAGTTTTTAAGCGTACTTTTTGAAGTATCTGGGTGCACCGAATTTATACAAAAAGCCATCTCCACCTTCCTGCCTTACCATTTCACCCAAGAGGCTTCCCCAGGTTGAATCATCGGTTTTCCCTAGCAGCATCCGGATATTCTTAAATTGGAAGGCTACACAATACCAATTTATATCTGGAAGGGCCAAGCCACCTTTGACAAGCCTTTGTCTGAGTTTCTTCCAGGCCAGCCTTGCACCCTTATAGGCCCAGATAAAACTTACGATCTTTCCCTGGATTTTACTGATGCCTAACTTAGGGAAGCCGAGGGGGATAGCATTAAATAAGTAAGTTAGGGGCCTATTACGATGGCGGATGGAGACACGACCGCGGTGCCGGCGGTGGCGGTTACACCCATTTACCGCACGCCGCCAGCGGTCTTCACGCCCGCCATATTAGGATGGCTACACATTGCCCATTTCCCGTCCGCCGCGGTGCGACGCCGAACGCCATCAAAGTGCGCCCGCCACCGCGGCGGAGTGAGCCATTCACCACACACCGCCGTGCGGAATGACGTCCCGTACGCCGAAGATATTACGATGCCGGAAACATGGCAGCGCACCGCGACGGAGAAACCGCACAGCGAGAGACGGCGGAGACACCACAGCGGAGACAGAAAAGAGACACCCGTTACACACCACGATGGATCCTGCCCTACACGCCATCCCGGTGCTGTACATGATACACCACCTGCAAGCCATCGTCCGCCGCGGACGCCTCCGCAGGTATGTACAGACACAACAGTGCAAGTAACACAATACACAGCTCCAGGGTGGAAAAACATTGCATGGGAACACCACACACCCCTGTGGGGACAGGCACACAGCCATCACTGCACACACACATGTCCCACCTGTAACAAACACACCTCGCCACATACTGCCCACCCATGTTCCACCATCATGAACAAATGTCCCGGTCACGTCACCGACGCGGTCAGTGTGCAGGAAACCATGCACACAACGCTGAGCCCAGGGCCAGCGCCTGCCAAGGGCACCGTACAAATAGCACAGAGCCACAAGTCCACCCACAACACACTAGCTACCTCCCTGAAGGGACACAACATGTGCCTCCCAATTGCCACTCCTGCACAACAACCACACAACTAAAGCCCCGCCATGCCCCACGTCCCAACAACTGCATATACAGCCACAGCAGGACCCTTTGCACAGAAGCCCAGGCCCCAGCCAACACACACACCACAACAACATCACACACAAGCCAAGAACACTGAGGACAGGCACAAAATGTACACACACACAGATGAGGACCAAACACTTCACTGCACACACTACCTGACAAGTCACACACACACACACCACCCTGACTCACAGCCACATACACACACCACATGCCAGCAGTAATGGAGGACAACATATAGGAAAGCCAAAGTGAGGTGCCCACAAATGGAAGGGCAGTGACACAACCATCAAGCATGTGTGATGCTTATGCAAGACAAGACACATGTGAGAACACACACAGCCCATCACAGCACACATGGCTGACACAGTCAGTCAACACAAACCACGGTCATCTCAATGCAACAACTCCTGGAGACAGCAAGGACACCCATGTATAGGCACAGGGATGAAAGGAAGGCCCTTAACTCAAACACTGACCAGCCACACATAGGCATCCAAATACTGGACAAGAGAATGTCTGCTGCACAACACACAGGGCCCAGTGACACACTACATGACAGCCAAGCACAAGTAGGATATGTCACACATACCTCCTCTCACAACAGCACCACACAATACTGCCATGTGCACAAAACACAACCACAGGGCTCAACAAGTACACATACAGGCACACCACTCCAGGGTGACTGTCAGGAATCCAAATCCCAGGACTAAAAGACGCCAATTAGTGGGAGCTACCACTAATCTTTACAATAAAATTCGAGCACGTAATTCGAATTTCTATTGGAGTTGTAGTGACCAGTCCTGGACGGTACTGGTCAGGCAATATGCTTTCAAGATGGCTGACTGCGCTAGGGTTAGCGCTTCAGCCTATTTCCAGTAGCGCGTGGTTTCAAGCACAGCTGAGGCTCGCGCTCGCCCTCAGCTGTGCGCACTTCACCAAGACCGTTACTCGTGTAACAGTGCTTGGCAGCGCGTCCGTGTAGTTTCTAGAGTAGTTAGGCGTTTACGAATTCCGTCGGCAGTTATAAGATCTTCAAGCGTCGGGTTACAGTATCGAGTGAAAGTAAAGGATACATTCCTGAGATTCCGGTGAAGATTCCAGCGTTATCTCTTCAGTCCAGTTCCTTGTTACTCACGCAAGTACCTCATAGAGGAAGGCAGAGTTTGTCTGAATAGGTTGGCAGTCAATTGCTATTTCTAGGATAAGTCGATATTGTTAGTCTTACCTGAGGGTCTTGGCTCCTGCGGAGTTCCCAGTTGTCACTCCCCTGCAAAGATGAAAAGTTAATTAAGTTAACCACAAGAAAACTAAAAGGATCAAATAAAAGAACACAGCCTACTAGAAGAGGGGCAATTACCTAGTCATTCTTGGGTACGTTAATAGTGAGACTGGTAGAATACCGTATATAGTAAGAAGTCAAATTCTAGAGAACTGTAGTAATTTGTGTTTTGTGTTACAGTGTCTAGAACAGAGAGCAGCACGAAGAACAGTTAGACGTAGCAGCTTTCAGAAGATGCCAAGCATAGAAGACTAGGCAGTCTCTTCTCTGTCCCATACCCCTTTCCCCCCGGAACTTTCTTCACGCTGCCTTGAGCATTGTGGGGGCGTGGGGGGAGTCTCGGGGAGGCGTTGGGAAAAGTCGTCATTCTGCTCCTGTGAAGAACCTGGGAAACTTCAAGTAAGACTCTTGACAGAGTGAAGTGCCCACGAGTTTTTTACTCACCTGAGCAGAATGACTGAGGGGTTAGACCTCAAGAATTTGGGCGGAGTATTGGAAGCCATTCAAAAGGAACTAATGGGAGTTAGAGAGGAAAACAGAAGTTTAAGGCAAGACCTAATAGCTTCTAGAAGGGAAACCACTGACTTAGCGACTAAAATGGATAGTTACCTTTCAAGTACTAGCTTTGCAGCCTTTTCGCAGGACACGCAGACTTCAAGTACCACCCCACTTTCTCTCACTCGAACTCCCACACACGTTTTGCACTCCTTGTCCCCAGTTATACCATTAGCTCCTCCAGAACGTTTTAGTGGGGACCCCAGAAGGCCCAAATTTTCCTTACCCAATGCTCCCTCCACTTTATGTGCCGTCCCGCCATTTTCCCTGATGCACAATCCCGGGTGGCCTTCATGCTTTCATATTTGAGTGGTGACGCAGCGGCCTGGTCCTTACCATTAGTTTCTAAGGATTCTGTCATTTTGTACGACTTTGAAGAGTTTAAAAAGGAGTTCCTGAGAATATTTGATCGTAGGAAAGTGGCTCAAGCTACTGATAATGAGTTGCTTGAATTGAAGCAAGGGAACAAGGAACTGGTGGCGTATTTGGCCCAATTTAACCAACTCATGGTGGAGACAGACTGGCCAGAAAATAAAAGAGCTGCGTTGTTCTACAGAGGCCTGAAGGATGAACTAAAGGATGCCCTGTCGCAGATACCTAATAGACCCACTGAGGTTTCAGCCCTTATCGATCTAGTTTTGGAGCTGGATTACCGGCAGACAGAGAGAAGGGGTGAAAAACGAAGAGAGTTTCGCCCAAGTGTCCCTAGGTTTGACCGAATGAGATCTGAGGGCATTAAAACAGCGGAGAGCGGTCAAACTGTTGAGCCTATGCAAATTGGAGCAGTACGAGGTCCTCTTACTAAGGAAGAGAAAGAAAAAAGAAGATTAAACAATCTTTGTATGTACTGTGGCACCAGCGGCCATTTTGTCAAGGTTTGTCCGAAGAAACCTAAGTCTCAGTTGAAGGAAAACTTGCGGCACCACCAGTAGGACGGGTTGGACTGGTGGATGCTAAAGAAATCACAACCCCTGATGCACATCAACTGGCGAACACCTTGCAATCTGCAGCTCCTCACTTGACTCTCCCAGTCACTCTAAAATACCGAACCTTTGTCCAAACTGACATTTCGGTTATGGTTGATTCCGGTGCAACCGGCAATTTTTGTGATCTAAAGTTCGCTTCAAGGATTGGATTGCAGGCCTTACAGAAACCCCAGAGTGAAGCGGTGAGAGCTGTGGACGGAACTAACCTATCTTCTGGTCCCATAGTCAGCCACACGGAAAAAGTGGAACTTGTCCTTTCAGATGGACACCAGGAATGTTTGCAGTTCAATCTCATTGACGCACCACAATTTCAGCTAATCCTAGGTCTTCCCTGGTTGACGGAACATAATCCCCAGATTGATTGGGAGAAGCGTTCGTTAAAGATGAACTCTGATTATTGTAAAGAGGTGTGTTTCCATGGAAAAGAATCTGAGAAAGAATCCAGCATGTCTTACAATTTATGTGACAGCGGAGCCTCGGTGTGTGTCATTCATACTGAAGAGATACCAGAAATTTACAAAGAATATAAGGATGTGTTTAGTGAAGTAGACGCCGAAAGGCTCCCTCCACATCGACCTTATGATTGCAAAATCGAGCTGGAACCTGGGGCGAATCTTCCATGTAGCAGAATCTATGCTCTAACGGAGAAGGAGGACAAGTTTCTGAAGGATTATATCCAAACTTATTTGAAGAACGGTTTTATTAGACCTTCGCAGTCTCCCGTCTCCTCACCGTTATTTTTCGTGCCTAAGAAGGAAGAAGGCGATCTGAGGACCTGCATCGATTATCGCGCCCTGAACCGGATTACCATCAAGAACAGATACCCATTGCCTCTAATTTCTGTGCTCCTGGACCAAGTGAAGGGAGCTCAGATTTATACGAAGCTAGATCTGCGAGGAGCATATCATCTAGTCCGGGTCAGAGAGGGCGATGAATGGAAGACAGCGTTCAGGACCAAGTTTGGTCTATATGAATACCAGGTCATGCCTTATGGACTCTGCAATGCGCCAGCCGCTTTCCAGTTTTTCATTAATGACGTCTTAAATCAGTATATTGACAAGTGTGCCATCGTCTATATTGATGATATTTTAATCTACTCTGCATCAGAAGAGGAGCATCAAGAACATGTTAAAGGAATATTGGAGAAGCTGCGCGAAAACAGTCTGTATGCCAAACTGGAAAAATGTGCCTTCCATGTACATTCAGTGGATTTCCTCGGTTTTGTCCTGTCTCCTGAAGGCATCACCATGGATACACGCAAGATTAAGGCAGTTTTGGATTGGCCGTCCCCAACTTCGGTTAAAGAGATACAACGGTTTATTGGATTTGCCAATTTTTACAGGAGATTCATCCAGGACTTCTCTCTCAAGGTGATTCCGATTACTCGTTTACTTCGAAAAGGAGTCCCCTTTACCTGGTCAACGTTATCTGAAAATGCCTTTCAGTCTCTAAAGAAGAGTTTTACCACCGCGCCCATTCTCCTCCATGCTGATCCAACGGAACCTTTTTATTTGGAGACTGATGCTTCGGATCAAGCTATCGGGGGAGTCTTGTCACAGAGACATAAGGAGACCGGCCAATTGCATCCTGTAGCATACCACTCTAGGAAGCTCCTGCCAGCTGAGGTCAATTATACAATCACGGAAAAAGAGCTTCTGGCAATCAAGGATGCCTTCAAGGAGTGGAGACACTACCTGATGGGGGCCAGACACACTGTAACCGTTTATACGGACCATAAGAATCTGCAGTTCTTAAAGTCAGCAAGAACACTGACACCACGCCAGCTCAGATGGTCCTTATATTTTGCGGATTACAACTTTGTGATCACCTATCGGCCCGGAAACAAGAACGGCAAGGCGGATGCCTTGTCTCGGTTGAGTACGGAAGGACAAAGGGCCTTGATAGAGGATCAGAAGATCATCCCAGAATCAAAGATAGTTGGACTCATCTCCCATGAAACTCTTGAAGAAAAGGTAAAAAAGTCATTCTCGTCTGAAGACCTTCAGCAATGGGTTTCATCTGATTCGTCTCGAGAAATTCGAAAAGATCTACCTTACCACAAAGGAGCTCTGTTCATACCTACTGTGGAATTACAAGAACAAATTTTGCACGACTGCCATGACCATCCTATGGCTGGTCACAAAGGAATAAACAAGACGGAAGAGTTAGTAAAGAGACAATTTTGGTGGCCCAATATGACGAAAGACATTAAGCAATATGTTCTAGGTTGTGGAATTTGTGCACAGGGAAAACCGACACGGCAGGCACCACAAGGTTTATTACAACCCATGCCGACCCCCCTCATCCTTGGCACACGGTAACCATGGATCTGATTGTGGACCTACCGTCTTGTCGGGGCTTCAATACAATCCTGGTTTTTGTGGATGCATTTACCAAAATGGCTCACTTTGTTCCCCTCCAAGACATTCCTAGTGCTAGGGAGTTAGCTACACAGTTCAGTCTACATGTAGTAAGGTTACATGGAATCCCAAAGGTCCTCATTTCTGATCGGGGTTCTCAATTTCTGTCCCATTTTTGGAAGGCCTTTACCAATGGGTTAAATATAGAAACAAGATTCTCCACAAGCTATCACCCAGAAACAGACGGGCAGACTGAGAGGGCTAATCAGGAGTTGGAACAGTATTTAAGGTTGTTTTTGTTAGATCAGGAAGGGGATTGGACAGATCTTCTCTGGGCAGCTGAGTTTGCACACAATAATTCCCAAAATAGCTCCACAGGTCAATCCCCATTCTTCCTAAACTACGGTCTGCACCCAAATTTGATGATTGGTAATTCTGAGGATTCGGTCCCTGCAGTCACAGACTTAGTTAAACATATGGGTGAAACTCATGAGGCAGCTAGAGAGAAGCTAGAAAAATCAAAAGAACTGTATAAACGTTATGCAGACAGGAAAAGAAGGCCAGAGGATGTCTATCCCATAGGCAGCAAGGTTTGGCTTAGCACAAAAAATTTGAAGTTAAAGGGAAGCCGAAAATTCCAACCCCGTTTCATTGGTCCCTTTAAAATTGAGAGTAAACTAAATCCAGTAACCTATAGGTTAATCCTACCTCCTCAACTGAAAATTCACCCAGTTTTCCATGTCTCATTGTTGAAGAAATCTTCGCCTTTTCTTAGGCCCTGTAAACCTCCCAAACCCATTCAGGCCGAAAAAGGAGAAGAATTTGAGGTCAAAAGAATCTTGGATTCTAAGTGGAAGAAAAGGAAACTGTACTATTTAGTGGATTGGAAAGGTTATGGTCCTGAGGAAAGATCTTGGGAACCATGTTCAAATTTGAATGCCCCGAGATTAGTGAAGACCTTTCATGACCAAAATCCCTTTAAGGCGAAACCTGGGGAACCCCCTTGCGGAGGGGTACTGTCAGGAATCCAAATCCCAGGACTAAAAGACGCCAATTAGTGGGAGCTACCACTAATCTTTACAATAAAATTCGAGCACGTAATTCGAATTTCTATTGGAGTTGTAGTGACCAGTCCTGGACGGTACTGGTCAGGCAATATGCTTTCAAGATGGCTGACTGCGCTAGGGTTAGCGCTTCAGCCTATTTCCAGTAGCGCGTGGTTTCAAGCACAGCTGAGGCTCGCGCTCGCCCTCAGCTGTGCGCACTTCACCAAGACCGTTACTCGTGTAACAGTGCTTGGCAGCGCGTCCGTGTAGTTTCTAGAGTAGTTAGGCGTTTACGAATTCCGTCGGCAGTTATAAGATCTTCAAGCGTCGGGTTACAGTATCGAGTGAAAGTAAAGGATACATTCCTGAGATTCCGGTGAAGATTCCAGCGTTATCTCTTCAGTCCAGTTCCTTGTTACTCACGCAAGTACCTCATAGAGGAAGGCAGAGTTTGTCTGAATAGGTTGGCAGTCAATTGCTATTTCTAGGATAAGTCGATATTGTTAGTCTTACCTGAGGGTCTTGGCTCCTGCGGAGTTCCCAGTTGTCACTCCCCTGCAAAGATGAAAAGTTAATTAAGTTAACCACAAGAAAACTAAAAGGATCAAATAAAAGAACACAGCCTACTAGAAGAGGGGCAATTACCTAGTCATTCTTGGGTACGTTAATAGTGAGACTGGTAGAATACCGTATATAGTAAGAAGTCAAATTCTAGAGAACTGTAGTAATTTGTGTTTTGTGTTACAGTGTCTAGAACAGAGAGCAGCACGAAGAACAGTTAGACGTAGCAGCTTTCAGAAGATGCCAAGCATAGAAGACTAGGCAGTCTCTTCTCTGTCCCATACCCCTTTCCCCCCCGGAACTTTCTTCACGCTGCCTTGAGCATTGTGGGGGCGTGGGGGGAGTCTCGGGGAGGCGTTGGGAAAAGTCGTCGTTCTGCTCCTGTGAAGAACCTGGGAAACTTCAAGTAAGACTCTTGACAGTGACACATGGCAGTAGTTGACAATGCAGGTGCACACACATCCACAGTCACAACAAAGTCACCCCCTTCACACCATACACTTCTCCACCACCCAAGTGCACACATTGGAAGTAAGCCATGGGACTTGGATAACTCATCACCACAAGATGTCCATACACCTACACTGATTGGCACACAGAAAGGAAGCTCACACAGACCCCATGACCCTGGCCTGCCTGCCTGCAAGCCTGTGCCCAAACTCCCACCCTGTGCTGCCATTGCCCACAAACCTGACATGTGTCCACCATAGATAACATGAGCAAAGAAGGATGATGACAACAAGAATTCATTGCCAACCACCTGCACTGCACCCATAAGTATCACAGTCAGGTAGAAATGAAGTGCCTCCCACCCCTGCAAAAAAAAAATGAAATGTGAGACAACCCATTGGCAATGTTGAAGTGGCATACTGAGCATGTGACACAGTAAACCATGCACACACAGAAACAACTTTATTCAGGAAGGACACTGACACAACTCACAGCAGGACCAACTGTGTTTATTCACAATTTGCATAGTGAGACAACACATTTGGGCAACAGCAAGGCCAGTGGGCATTTCAATATGCACAGTATTTACATGAGAAGCTGCACAGGCAGGGAGCAAACAGCAGTGAGCAATAAGGCCAGTGGCCAGTCCAATGTGCAGATGAAGTCCATGAGAAGCTGCACAGGCAGGGGGCAAATAGCAGTGAACAACAAGGCCAGTGGCCAGTACAATGTGCAGATGAAGTCCATGAGAAGCTGCACAGCCAGGGAGCAAATAGCAGTGAACAACAAGGCCAGTGGCCAGTACAATGCGCAGAGTAGGGACATCAGAAGCTGCACAGGCAGGGGGCAAATAGCAGTGAACAATAAGGCCAGTACATTGTGCAGAGTGGGGACATCAGAAGCTGCACTGGCAGGGGGCAAACAGCAGTGATTAATAAGGCCAGTACATTGTGCAGAGTGGGGACATCAGAAGCTGCACAGGCAGGGGGCAAACAGCAGTGATCAATAAGGCCAGTACATTGTGCAGAGTGGGGACATCAGAAGCTGCACAGGCAGGGGGCAAACAGCAGTGATCAATAAGGCCAGTGGCCAGTCCAATGTGCAGATGAAGTCCATGAGAAGCTGCACAGCCAGGGAGCAAATAGCAGTGAACAACAAGGCCAGTGGCCAGTACAATGTGGAGAGTAGGGACATCAGAAGCTGCACAGGCAGGGGGCAAATAGCAGTGAACAATAAGGCCAGTACATTGTGCAGAGTGGGGACATCAGAAGCTGCACAGGCAGGGGGTAAACAGCAGTGATCAATAAGGCCAGTACATTGTGCAGAGTGGGGACATCAGAAGATGCACAGGCAGGGGGCAAACAGCAGTGATCAATAAGGCCAGTGGCCAGTCCAATGTGCAGATGAAGTCCATGAGAAGCTGCACAGCCAGGGAGCAAATAGCAGTGAACAACAAGGCCAGTGGCCAGTCCAATGTGCAGATGAAGTCCATGAGAAGCTGCACAGGCAGGGGGCAAATAGCAGTGAACAACAAGGCCAGTGGATAGTACAATGTGCAGATGAAGTCCATGAGAAGCTGCACAGCCAGGGAGCAAATAGCAGTGAACAACAAGGCCAGTGGCCAGTACAATGTGCAGAGTAGGGACATCAGAAGCTGCACAGGCAGGGGGCAAACAGCAGTGATCAATAGGGCCAGTACATTGTGCAGAGTGGGGACATCAGAAGCTGCACAGGCAGGGGGCAAACAGCAGTGACCAATAAGGCCAGTACATTGTGCAGAGTGGGGACATCAGAAGCTGCACAGGCAAGGGGCAAACAGTAGTGAACAAAAAGGCCAGTACATTGTGCAGAGTAGTGACATCAGAAGCTACACAGGGAATGTATGTAACTCTACCATGCCATGCCCAGCCACAGAGTAATGGGGCTGACAATGGGCATCACACGCACCGCTGTGGACAGACAGGTGTGTGAGGGTGACCACCACTCAGATGGGGCTGTCTGTCGGACTTGGAGCTGACTGTGTGTTGGGGTCAGTTGGAGGGCTGCCCTGGGCAGTGGGAGGAACAACTGTGAAAGAGCCATCTCTGCTTGTGGGAGCTGGGGGGCTGCTTGGACCAGGTGGGGTGGAGGCACGGGGAGGTGGACTCATGCCCTGGTGAGACACAGTCTGTGCCGGAGATTGTGGAGGGGTGCCTCTCCACTTCTTGGGGATCCTGAAAGGCTTCCCTGCCTGGGGATTGAGGTGAACTGGGGCGGACACAACAGGTGACCCCACAACCAAAGCTGATTCTGGTGTGGATGGAGACCCTCCCTCTGGGGACATGCTGGATCCCGCTGTGCGCTTGCCTGGGGTTTGCCGCCACCCTGCCTCCCTCTGTCCACCAGGTTTGCCCCCTACAGTGTCCTCCTGTGCTGGCTTCACAGGGCTTGGGATGGGAGTGGAGGTCAAGGATGGATTATCCATGGGGCCCTCATCCTGTGTAATGTTTGCAGGCAACACCTTCTCAGTGGGTGTGGAAACTGTAATTTGACTCTGCGAGACGTCTTTGGGACAGGGGAGTCTTTGGCGGGGGAGGAGGGTGAGGCCTGTGACCCTGATGCTTGTTTCTTTGCTTTGTGGCCCTTGCTGTCGCCTGATGGGCTTTTCTCTCTGCGCTCTGGGGTGGCCTTACTTTTATGTGGGGATGGTGTCTGCGCTCTAGTACGCTTGGGCTGCTGCTGCTCCTGTGTGCTGCGGGTTCTGTATCGGGACTTTGGGGTCCGTTGAGCATTGTCACTGTCGTCAGAGGTGCACAGTGACACTGGGCCGGACAAAATGATGGGAGCCGCTCCCTGACTATGTGCCTGTTGCAGGGCTGCTGTCACAGTTGATGACAAGGACTGCACAGTCCGGTGTAGCCCACCTACGTCGGAATGTATGCCCTCCATGAAAGCTATAACCTGCCCCAACTTTTTGTCATGCTCTTGGAAGGCATTGAGAAGTGCTGTCTGCCCCACACACAGCTGGCGCAATAGCTCGACTGCTTCAGCACTGAGGGCAGCAGGGCTGACATGGGCTGGGGCAGCAGTGCCTGGGGTGAAGGTGACTCTTCCCTTCCTACTCGTGCGGACACGGGCAGCACCAGTGGAGGTTGAAGGGAGGCTGGGCACTGGACGCTGTGTGGCGGAAGAGGAGGCAGAGTCCCCGTTCCCTATACCCCCCAACATGGATGCGTCACCGCTGGCGTCAGATGACGTAGAGCTTTGTGTCTCTGGCTGTGAATCCTCTAGCAGACTCCTGTCCCCCTCCTCGGCGCTGGTCACATCTGTGTCAGTCTGCTCCGGTGCGGCTGTTGCACTGGATGCCTCACCACTGGTGTCCGTCCCCTGTCCCTCTGCACATACGGGTGATGCTGCATAGGAGAGAGAAGTACTGTGAGATGAGTGGCATCAACAAAACTAACACGTGCCAATACATCTTCATCCTAGAAGAGGTGTGCAGCACATCGCATGCCACCCTGTGCACACATATATCTTGCCACCCAAAATATCAAGCCAACGGTGCATGTCCAACACACATCCTGCCATAAGTGCCCCAGGTGACTCACACAGCACACCATCCTGCTGTTGGCTCACATCAGACACAGCCACAAAATGGCCTGTGCACACACACTGTCCTGATGGTGGCAAGGATGAACACCACAGCATGGTGCTCATCACCTACATGGATGGAGCAGTAGGGGACCACACAGACCACAACATACCAGCCCACAATGACCCTGCACACATGCCATCCACCATATCGAGTTCATGGGCACATCTACTGTTGCACATTGGCCTCAGATGTCTGACTGGCAGACATCTGAGGTCTGTAATTGCACGCATTCATTGAAACGCACTCACAGTTGGCACACTGGCATTCCCATCCATCTGAATTCACACACTACCCCACAGCAGAAGGTACCTGAAGGCCACAACTCCAAATGTAAGAGAGATGCACAGTGCTAAAACTGACTTCATGAAGCACAGGTTGGGCAAATGCATGGCACATACACCCAGCACAGAGGCCACTCACAAAACATTGCACCACACAACCAACGTCACACAGCTGACAATTTGCACACTCTGTAGACACATGCACCCACTCCCAGCCAAAGGCAGCCTGCAACACATACTCACCCCTAGCTTGCTGCTGATGCTCCTTCAGTTGTCTGTCCAGCTCAGGTTGTGTGACAGCCAGGATGCGGACCATTAGTGGTGTCATGCTGCGCCTAGCCAACCTGCCAGTCCGAGGGAGCAGCCCCAGCGTCATCTTGGCCACGTTCTTGCTCAGCCGGCAGATGTCGTCCCACCTTTTATGACAGTGGGTGCGCCTTCGGTTTGACACACCCAGATCTCGCACTCTGGAGGCAATGGCCCTCCACATGGCTTTACGCTGGTGGACCTTCAGCTTCAGGCATGGGAGACAAGAGGGGTGAGGTTCCAGTGACACAGTGTACAATGACAACACAAAGAAAATGCAGTAGCACGACAGTGACTCATCCAAAACTCCAGCTACAACTGTAACAGAGCCAACAATTGCTGTGAACATGGTACAATGTCATTGGTCAGTCAGACGTACATGCATGCATGTTCGATGGTGGACACAGTACCTCCACATCTCATTCACATGCAGGATACCAACACAGCAAGCAACGTGTAGTCTGCCCGCAGCTACTGTCTGCAGTTACCTACAACTACACATAGAGAAGATAGCAAAACATGTGTATTGTTGTTGGACTCACTGTGTCCAACACTGCGCAGACCTAAGTGTCCTAGCCCTGTGAAAGCCTCACTGTGTCCTGGAACTCACATAGAGTGATAACAACTGTCATACACACACCCTTCTCACACGGCTGCTCCTGTGCAATCTACAGGGCAGAGATGGTACTTAGATGAAGAGGCATGAACAAAACACACATGGAACACAATGTACATGCAGTGATGTGGACATGTGGCATTCGGCGGGGACTGTGCAGGGCAGGTGGACTGACACTGAGTGGGTAAATTGGGAGCAACACAGCCATTCACACAAACGATAACTGGCCTGACTCCTGCATCACCAAAATGCAGCTGCACTGTATGGCTGACACTACAAAAAATGTCCCTCTACTCAGGATGGGCATGCAGGGTAATGTGTGAAAGAGCCCACCAAGCCCTTCCCGCTGTAGTAAGCATGCTAGGCAGTGCATGTCAGAGCCCCACAACCACTGACACATACAGAAGCACCTCCACCTCACGTGTGCCCACCCTGCACTCTCACTCACAGTCTTGGAGACTTACCGTGACATTAGGGCCACCATAAAGCCTTGGGTACTGTGTAAGCACCCCGTCTACCAGGACCTCAAGCTCCTCGCTGGTGAAGGGACTGGCACAGATCTTCTGAGTCCTCGACATCACAATGGACAGGTGGCAGCAGCAGCACGTTGAGGGTGGCAGCCAGCAGTCCCTTGAGGCAGCAGCAGCAGGTGGAGGGTGGCAGCCAGCAGTCCCTGGAGGCAGCAGCAGCAGGTGGAGGGTGGCAGCCAGCAGTCCCTGGAGGCAGCAGCAGCAGGTGGAGGGTGGCAGCCAGCAATCCCTAGAGGCAGCAGCAGCAGGTGAGGGTTGTCAGGCAGCAGTCCTGGTAGCTGTGGGAATGTGGGGCACCCTCCCACACATATATAGGCCCCTGGGGCTGTGTCAGTGGTCCCATGGTGCTGCAATTGGTGTACCAGGTCTGCCTCATTCAAAATCATCCAATGTCCGCCTCCGCGGTGGCGGTGCACGCCTACCGCGATTTTCAAATTTGCATCAGGCTCCCGCGAGGGTGCTTCCCATTGGCTGCAAGGGCATGGTCCATGGCGGTGACACACCGTAGGGGCCAGGCGCGCGCTAGCGCGGTGGTGCATCTTTTGAATGCTTTCAGGGACCGGCTCCGCGGTGGCGGTGTACGCCTACCGCGATTTTCAAATCCGCATCAGGCTCCCGCGAGGGTGCTTCCCATTGGCTGCAAGGGCATGGTCCATGGCGGTGACACACCGCAGGGGCCAGGTGGTAGGCACCGCCAAATGTGTGCCATACAGTGCCTGGAGTGACCGTGATTTGGGTAGCGGTGCATAGTGACCGCCATTGTCACATACATATCTGGCTGTGTCTACCGCGATCGTGCCTGGGGTATGGGCGGTGCCAGTCCGCAGGGGCCAAGCGGTAGGCACCGCCATATGTGTGCCATACAGTGCCTGGAGTGACCGTGATTTGGGTAGCGGTGCATAGTGACTGCCATTGTCACATACATATCTGGCTGTGTCTACCGCGATTGTGCCTGGGGTATGGGCGGTGCCAGTCCGCAGGGGCCAAGCGGTAGGCACCGCCATATGGGTGCCAGACAGTGCCTGGAGTGAGCGTTAATGGAGTTGTGGAGTTGCTTTGTTGCACCTAACATGTCCTCCAGCTCTATGCATAGGCCAACATGTACAGTGCCCAGTGTCTCAACAATTGAAGCGTCCTCATGAGGGCAAATGCACAAAAGGAACATGTCACTCCACGTCACCAACACATACCATATATGGGTCGCCAATACATTGCATGGGCACATACACTTGCACATGTCACATGTGCTGTGTAATGAAATGTAGACTGTCCAGTTAATGTGTTGCATAGCATATGTAGATACTGGTCAATGTCTGTGTGTGCAATGTAACGCACAATGTTGTCTGATTTACTGAACTAGGGGCATCAGCAACTGTCACATTGTGTAATGCACATGCACACACGTGTCCCCCACGCTCAGCCGGTGGTCAGTGTGTAGTTGATGTGTGCCATGTGCAACCTGTGTTGGGAGGTGTATCAGGGACAGCAACATGGTGTGTTAGGGTAGTATTGCAATTAGTAACATATGCTGGGGGTCATACTCACAGGTGTGCACACATATCTGTTAGTATATCACACTGTGCATGCGAGTGAGCCGGAGGGGTGCACAGATAATTGCTGCTGGTAAGGGGACAGGTGTACAAGTAGTGTGCCTGATGTGTACCTACTTGTGAAGTGCTCTGTCGGTTAATGGTGCAATGTGTAAAACTTGGGAATGTGTCTGTTGAAAAAATTGATGTAATGCACATTTCATGGTCTTTTGCATTGACATCTGTGCACTTTGATCTGTCCTAGGAGGAGGATATCCATCGTCCGTTCACAGTCCTGGCAGACATGGAGAATGAGGATATAATCCGCAAATTCAGGCTGGACCGACAAACCCTGCAGAACCTATGTGCCATGTTGGAGCCCCACCTGCAGCCACGTCGGACATATCCGACAGCTTTCACCGCAACATCTAAGGTGATGGCATGCCTGCATTTCTTTGCAACAGGCTCATTCCAGCACTCGGTCGCAAGTGCAGGCGGGATGTCACAGCCGATGTTCAGCATGGTGCTGAGGGATGTACTGTCGGCCATGATGCTCTACAAGGACAGATATATCCAGTTCCCCAGGGGGCCTGAGTTGGTGGCTGTGAAGGTCGATTTCTATGCCCTTGGACATATCCCCCATGTCATTGGTGCAATTGATTGCACACATGTTGGGCTTGTGCCACCACAGGTACGTGAACAGGTTTACTGCAATAGGAAGCATTCACACTCGGTAAATGTTCAAGTGGTGGGCCTGGCGGACATGATCATCTCACACGTGTGTGCCAAGTTTCCCGGCTCAGCCCATGATGCCCACATCTTGCGCAGCAGCATCGTTCCTCAGCTGATGGCCAATCTGCTTCCGGAGCGTGCATGGCTTGTGTGTGAGTATGCCTAGTGGATTAGAGTGGGGTGTGTGTGACATGCTGTTGTGTGGCATTGTGGGACTGCAAGGTTAACCTGTGTTTCTCACACCCAGGTGACTCGGCATATCCGAACCGCCCGTGGTTGCTGAGCCCATTGCGGAATCCCGTCACGCCAGCTGATGTGCGATACAATGATGCCCATGGGAGGACACAGCGTGTGATAGAACGGACATTTGGTCTCCTGAAATCAAGATTTCGGTGCCTGGACCGTACTGGAGGTGCCCTTATGTACTCGCCAGGGAAGGTGTGTCAGATAGTGGTGGCATGCTGCATGCTCCACAACCTGGCCATTCGCAAGGCAATACCCCTGATCCTGGATGACGATGATGAGCAGCCAAGGCCCCCGCCTGCAAATCAACCCGGATCCAGTGACGAGGGCAGTGGAGAGGAGGAAGGTGTCGACATGCGTTGACAGCTCATCACCCTCTACTTCACTTGAAGGTGAGTGATGATGTAGAAGGGACAAAATGGTCTGATGGTGTTGCAGTTGCTGTGTGGGTGTATGTGAGCTTGCTGACTGCAGCTTTGTGTTGACTCATTGCTGCCTGCCAATGTATGTGTGATTGGTTAGTGTGATACAGAATGTCTCTATGGTGACTGTTGCTCTGTGTAAAGTTTGTAGATCTGAGTACCTTGTTGACAAGTGTTGTGTGATGTGTGCGATGCCACACCCATACAAGTGACTCTTGTTCTGCTGTTTTCCCTAGGTCCCTTCAGCATCTCACTGCCTACCTAAATTCCATTCCTCTGGACCATGTCCTACACGGTGAAGGTTGCACATCCTGTATTGAAGACGGAGCAGACACAACAACATGTGTGTAAGGTGTATTTATTTACAATTGTGACATGCGAGGGTGGAGAAAATGTGAAGGGGGAATTGAAGAAGTGAGTTGACAGTCATGGTAGATGAGATACTTGAGTAGTCCCCACAATGATGTGGAGACCCAGTCCAACATATAGATGCCATTCACATGGCAGTGTGGTGAAGGATAGTCCAAAAGGTCAATGCAGTGGTGCAGTGGTCTGCCATCATAGCTGTCTCGGGGACTAGCGTTTGGCAGGTGCTTTGGCACGTGAGGCCCCCTGGCCTTTCCTTGGACGGCCCCTTTTGCGCTTGACTGGAGGGGCCACTGCTGCAGGGACAGTGGTGTCTGAGGACTCACCCCCCTCTGTGGACGCAGGGGAGGATGATGAAGTGTCATCCTGCTGCCAATAAGGGGGAGGCGGAGGGGTAGAATGTTGCGCTGGCCTGTCCCTCAGAACCGCCACTAGCTGCCCCAAGAGGTCCACAATCTGTCCCATGCGTGTGTCCATGGACCTCAGCAGCAGGAGGTGCTCCCGAGATTCTTCCTCTAACCGGCCCATTCGTCCCTGGGGCTGTTGGTAGGCCCCAAGGACTCTGTCGATGTGGGCCAGGGCTTCCGTCCCAGGATCAGTTCCCCTCTGCATGACCCTGTCCCTCCCACCTGCACTGCTGCCACGGTCCTGTCCGGTCCTCACATTGGCCCGCTGCATCCTCTCCCTGGCCTCCGCAGTCGATGTAGTGGGCTGCTCAACCCCTGGGGCAGGGAGGGTGTTGCGGCCAGCTGTGGTGGTGGTGGTGGTGGTAGTGGTTGACACACAGGCCGTGACAGCAGCTGTCTGAGGATGGTCATGGGCTGCAGCTGATGTGGTTGTGGGGACAATGAGTGCCTGGGACTGGTTGCGGGCTGCCACACCAGATGGGCCAGCTTGGAGCTCCTCATCCAAGGAATCCAGGGAGTCTTCATCCAGTTGTCTCTGTTCCGGGGGGGACTGGCTCTGCAGGTTGGTGTCATCCTCTGCAGTGAGTTCTTGGTCACCTGTGGGTCAGATGAGAAATGGTCATTGTGTTGCACCCAGCAAAGTTTGTGTTAGCAGTGTTACATCAACTGTTTGTACATCCAGCAGTTGTTCACTGTACAAATTTGCAGTGACCCACATCCAGTGATGCATTACAAGCTGTTGTGGTACATGCATTACTTGTCCATATTGGGAGTTGTCAAGACATGACATGCACAATTTAAATTTTTTACATTGACAGGCTCATGTTGGCATCCAGTTATTGATCAATCATATGTCATCCATTTACGCGTATGTGTCACTTGTTGAGCCCTTGCAGCGGTTTACTCTGCACATTGAGTGAACATTGTAGTTTCATGCATACCTTTTCAATGTGGTGTACATATCTGTATTTACAATTCCAGCCATGCTTAAGTTTGCTTTAATTAGATCCTAGGTGGTCTGTACCACTGCTACTGTCAGATGGCATGTAGTGGTGTGCATGGTTGTGCTCTGAGTTCCATCTACATGTGTTTCAGACTTTCACACTTTGGTTGCTGTCACAGTTTCATTTTCTTAGGTGTGTGCACACTATAGTTGCCAATGCTATCTGGGTGTGCAGTTGTGCATTGAGAGGCCTGGTGTCCTATGCCACCATGTTTTTTAAATGCATATCTTGCTGCATGTTGTGGCTGTTGATATGTTGTGTTTGCTGTTTTTTGCTTGTATTTGTGAGACCTCTCTGTGTGTGTATGATGATTGCTTCCATCTTGGTCCAGTGTGGGACAAGTCAGCATGATATGTCTACATACCAGTTCTTTTGAAGTGGACATTGCAATAACTGACACATGCATGTTGGTAATGGGTCTTGTGTGCTGGCGGTCAGGTGGGCCCGTGTGAGTTGTTGTGCAAGCTTCCCACCCCCACACACCCCGACCTGTGAGATGCGGTTACCTACCTGTGAGTTGAGTGGGTAGCATACATTGCCTGCCACATGATTCTTATTGGGGGTGTAGTGTCCCATCCTCCATAGGGGTGGAACAGCATGCATGTTGGGTTTTGTGGGACGAATAGCCAAACACACTACACCATCTCACTGTGAAGATGGCTACCTACCGTTTGAGGTGAAGGTGAGCAATGACATGGCTATGTGACTTGGTAGTAATTTTTGGATGGAATGTGCGTGTGGTGAGCAGAAGGTGTGTGTGGCTTTCTGTACCCATTGATTTCAGATTACATTTGGGCATGGGGTATAGCCCCCATCACTGTTGTCCCACCGATCTGGGTGTGGGGTTCACTCCCCCAACATTTGAAGGCACAATAGGGCATGGGGTATAGCCCCCATCACTGTTGTCCCACCGATCTGGGTGTGGGGTTCACTCCCCCAACATTTGAAGGCACAATAGGGCATGGGGTATAGCCCCCATCACTGTTGTCCCACCTATCTGGCTGTGGGGTTCCCTCCCCCAACATTTGAAGGCACAATAGGGCAAGGGGTATAGGCTCCTAGTACAGTGGTGACATACAGCAGGGTGAACATCTCACCCAGCATACATTTCCACACTGTCATGGTTTCATGGTATTTGTGGACCTGAGAACATGAGCACAGTACTGGTGAAGCAGTTGTTCCAGGGCATCCATACACTGACATGTTGTGGTCAACAGTGGTGTGTGTGTGAGATGTACTCAGCCATGTGCAGACAATGTGTGCTTTTGGGGCCAGACTATACCAGCACTGTTCAGACAGACAGTGTGAGATGTGAACATTGTCAATGCATACACACATTGGTGGTCCGAACAAGACACCTTTGAAAATTTTTGTCAGACAAGGTGCTGTTCTGCAATTCAGTGCAGCACTGTGGTAGCTGGGTGTGTTGCAGGACATTTTGGATGTGCTTAGTTTAGCATTGTGAGTCCCAGCTGCAGTGTAGTTTTTGGGTACACTGCACTTCCACTGTTTACATTGCAACACTGTGGTATGACATGGCTGATTTGCACTTTGCCAACCAACCTGCCAGACACTGCTGCAGGGCAGCATGATCGTTGTTAGTGTTGCAGTGTGTGATGCCTGGCACAGTGGACACAATGTGGGTCATTTTTGAACAGAGACTTGTGCATGGTGACTACAACACAACTGTTTTGCATGATTTGTGTAAGTGACTGTGGACTAAGTGGCATGGTGTCATGTGCGGCTGCACAGACGTCACATGCCTATGAGTGGGACAAGTGCTCCATCATGCTGAGCTGTGGGAGTAAGGGGCCTGTTGTGAGTTGTGCTGCTGTGTCACCAATTAAAAACAACACTCCCGGTTGAAATGGTTACCTACCCGTAAGTTTGATGAGTGACATTCAATATCTGCCACATGCTTGTGGCTGTGGGGAGTGCGCCATCTTGCACAGCTGTAGGACAAGGGGGCCTGGTGGGAGTTGTAGTGCAGGCTTCCCAGCCACCCACCCACCTCCCTGTAAGGATGGCTACCTACCTGTTAGGTTAAGGTGAGCAATGCTATGGGTGGCACATGGGGGGGGATCCATCTTGCGCAGCTGTAGGACAAGGGGGCCTGGTGGGAGTTGTAGTGCAGGCTTCCCAACCACCCACCCACCTCATTGTAAGGGTGGCTACTTACCTGTTAGGTTAAGGTGAGCAATGCAATGGGTGGCACATGGGTTGGGGTGGAGGGCTCCATCTTGCGCAGCTGTAGGACAAGGGGGCCTGGTGGGAGTTGTAGTGCAGGCTTCCCAACCACCCACCCACCTCCCTGTAAGGGTATCTACCTACCTGTTAGGTTAAGGTGAGCAATGCAATGGGTGGCACATGGGTTGGGGTGGAGGGCTCCAACTTGCGCAGCTGTAGGACAAGGGGGCCTGGTGGGAGTTGTAGTGCAGGCTTCCCAACCACCCACCCACCTCCCTGTAAGGGTGGCTACCTACCTGTTAGGTTAAGGTGAGCAATGCAATGGGTGGCACATGGGTTGGGGTGGAGGGCTCCATCTTGCGCAGCTGTAGGACAAGGGGGCCTGGTGGGAGTTGTAGTGCAGGCCTCCCAACCACCCACCCACCTCCCTGTAAGGGTGGCTACCTACCTGTTAGGTTAAGGTGAGCAATGCAATGGGTGGCACATGGGTTGGGGTGGAGGGCTCCATCTTGCGCAGCTGTAGGACAGGGGCGCCTGGTGGGAGTTGTAGTGCAGGCCTCCCAACCACCCACCCACCTCCCTGTAAGGGTGGCTACCTACCTGTTAGGTTAAGGTGAACAATGCTATGGGTGGCACATGGGGGAGGAAGGGCTCCATCTTGCGCAGCTGTGGGACAGGGGGCCTGCTGGGAGTTGTAGTGCTGGCAGCATGTACACATGTACCCATGGTGATGTTGCTAGCTACCTTTGGGGGGCTTCAGGGGGAGTGTCTGTTGAATCTGTGAGAGATGTGTTGGGGGAGTGTTGTGCACATGAATAAATTTGAACCTAGGAGGTATTACTTTGTAGTAGTGCAAGACAGTACATTTGTGTGATGTTAGGCATTTGTTTGTACTTACCAGCCTCCACTCCCCCGGGTATTCCTGAGAGACTCTCTGGATGTAGAATGCCAAGCACCTTCTCCTCCCTTTCAGTGAATGTTTTGAGTGGAACGGGAGGGCCACTGCCTGTCCTGTGATCCAGCTCATGGTTCTTGGCTCTCTTCTTCTTGACCACTGACTTCAGATCGTGCCACCTCTTCACAATTTCATCTCTATTGTGAGGCACGGTCCCTACTGCATTTACCTTGTCTACTATCCTTCTCCACATTTGCGTTCTTGTGGCTAGTGGTGTCTGTTGGACCTGGTTACCAAACAATTGTGGTTCTACCCTGATTATCTCATCAACCATGACCCTCAACTCACTCTCAGTGAATTTGGGCATTCTCTGTGGTAACATGGTGTGTGATGTGCCAAGGTGTTTGAGGTGCAGGTTTGGAAGTGGTAGTGGTGGTTGTGATGTGTATGGTGTGTGCTGTGCAAAGGTGTTAGAGGTGCAGGTGTGGAAGTGGTGGTGGTGGTGGTGATGTGTGTGTGTTGTGCAGATTTGCCTCTCCTGTCAGCTGTGGTGAATGTCCCTTCAGTTGTGGAGTTTTGCAAAGGATTGTGGTCTGTTAGGGGGCTGGATTTATACTGGTCTCTGTGGGTGTGTCAGGATGGGGTATTGGTAGCAGGTGTGGTGTGTGTGTGGTCCTGGGATTTGTAGTTTTGGAGTTTCCCATGGGGGTGTGGCTTTGGGCTGTGTTAGGTATTTTTGGGTGCATGCCTTGTTTGGTTGGTGCACTTTGTGGCCATGTTGTGTGGTTTTCTCGCGACCGCCATTTTTTTCACGGAGCGTCCGCAGCGGTGGCTCAGCTACGGCGCTTCCGCCGTCTCACTCATTCATCACTGTTGTCGACTGCGGCGGTCGGAACCAGCGCACTGCACCGCGGCGATGTCGGGAATATCATAATTTCGATGGCGGTGTCTCCGCTGTGGTTGCGGTCATTTGGGCTGTTTCCGCTGCGAAACCGACCACCGCCGACGGGTTTGGGCCTTCTCCGCAGGCGAACGGCGGTTTCTCGGGGATCCTTTCCGCCGCGGTAGGATTTCTCTTGCCGTGGATCCTAATCTGGCCGTCGGTTTTCCCGCGGTTGAGGCGGGCGGTGATTTCCCGCTACCATGGCGGTCGGCTTGCTTTTCCGACCGCCATCGTAATGACCCCCATAGTTTGGGGAGTATAACCATTTTAATTAAGTTAACCTTTCCGTAAATTGTTAAAGGGAGATTTTTCCACCTTGCAAATAACCGATCTATTTCTTTTACAACCCTATCTAGGTTGATCTGTGGGATCTTCTCTTTGTCTTTAACAATTATAATACCCAAATATTTAAAATCTTGACTAACTCTCCCCTCCCAGTCCTGAATGTTCCAACACATCACCTCTGTTTTAGATGAATTAGCTAAATATCCTGATAGAGAGCCAAACTCTTCTAACAGATATTCGACCCTTGGTATTGCCACGGCTGGATTAGCAGTATATAACAGCAAGCAATCTGCATAGAAGGTGACCTTACTGCTATAGCTGTTGGATTTAAAAGGGGTTATTAAAGCATCTGATCTTATTGCCTGGGCTAGTGGCTCTATATATAGATCGAACAGCAGGGGTGAAAGAGGACAGCCCTGTTTCGTACCTCTCAGTATGTTAAAACTAGGTGTTAAGATCCCATTCAACAATATCCTAGCTGAGGCGCCCTCGTAACATTTTTCTATAGTTTGGATGAAAATAGAGCCAAAGCCCATTGTTTTTAACACTTCCCACAGGTGCATCCAACACACTCTATCAAACGCCTTGGCCGCGTCGAGCGCCACCACAGCCAGGGGTTCGGATCATGCAGATGCAAGGTCAATGCTGCCAATGAGTTGCTGAGTCTGTTCTTGGATATATCTCTTGGGGATAAAACCTTTCTGGTCCAAGTGGATCAGTTGTGGAGAGATCTTGGCCAATCTCCCTGCCAATATGCTCATGAAGATCTTATAGTCTGCATTCAGCAGGGAGATCGGCCTATAAGAATCAGCTCTCGAAGGATCCTTAGTAGGCTTCAGAATGAGCACAATCGTTACCTCTTTCAAGAACCTAGGAACTCGACCCCCTAACCGATAGATCGAATTAAACAGAGTTTCCATTAATGGGACCAGTTCCTCTATTAAGAGTTTATACACCTCATTTGGGAGCGCGTCTGTGCCTGCAGCTTTATTGCTTTTACTTTTCCCGAGACACATATGAATCTCATCCCCAGTTATTGGGGCATCAAGCACTTCACGGCTATGTAATGTCAAAATAGGTAAGGATTTTTCCCTTAGCCACATTTGAAGTGCCTCTGGATTAGGGAAAACCTCTTCCTTATACAACTCAGAAAATAAGGTAAGTAGGCAGGTTTGCATATCTTCCAATTTATTAGATGAATCACCATTTTCACTTATAATTAATTCGTTTATGTGATTCCTTGCCCGATCCACTCTGGCTTTCCAAGCCAAGAGTGCTCCTGATTTTTCTCCGTACTCAAAATTCTGAGTTGATTTCGCTAGCCATTGTGCTTTGCATTTCTGATCTAACTTGATCCTGTAGTCCTGACGGGCCCCTTCAAGCCGCCTCTGCACCAGTAATTTTGCCTCAGCCGTCCCTTGATTCAACCGGAGAAGATCTCCCTCTAATTGGGTAATTTTTTCTTCCATCTTTTTTAAAACTTGGGATTCCTCTCTGCTCTTAGTACATATGAGACTATGCAAAGAGCCCCTCAAAAATGCCTTAAAGGCATCCCATACAATATCCAGAGACGCAGATCCCATATTTACTGTAAAATAATCATTGCATGCACGTTTAAGCTCTACAACTATCCCTGGGTCCGTGAACATAGAACTTTTAAATGTCCATCTAGATCTCAAAGTATACCTGCTTCCTGCTAGGGAAAAGGCAACAGCAGAGTGGTCTGAAATATGACTTGGCAGAATGCTGATTGATGTTATATCGTCTATAATAGATCTATCTGCCAACACATAGTCTATTCTTGAAAAATGTCCATATTTCCTACTATGGAAGGTGAATCCATGGATATTGCCTTTCTTAGCCCTCCACACATCTAAAAGTTCCAGATCGTGTATCATGTTATTGAGGGCGTGACGTACCCGAGGCGTCCCTACAAATCGACTCTGATTTGATCTATCCATCAGCGGGTCGAGTAATACATTGAAATCTCCTCCTAATATTATAGGAACGGTTACTTCCATCAGATTCCACTGTAATTTACAAAGATATGTAGGGTCATCTATGTTTGGGCCATAGAAGGATATACATGCTAGCTCTGTTCCACCGAAGTCTAGTTTAGCTATAATCCACCTCCCAGTATGATCTGTTTTAAAGGATTTTATTACACAGCCCGCCCCTTGTTTAATCAAGATGGCAACCCCCTTACAGTGAGCGGTCTGCTCTTATGTACAAAAGTATTTTATCCAGGGATACCTCGTAAAGGTAGTACAGCTCTCTGAGAGATCCAGATGCGTCTCTTGGATAAGACATATTTGGGCTGAGCTCTGTTCTAGATATTTCATAACTAGTATCTGTCTACACACGCATCTTAACCCATTGACGTTCCACGAGAGGAAGTTTAAATCTCTAGTTCCCATTAAGAAAAGTCACCCATCTAAGAATCATTCTAACTGCGGCAATAGCTAACATACAAGACATAAGGCTAGCTTCCTGACGTGATAGAGGATTATTATTATTTTTCTATTTTCTCCCACTGCTCCCCTCCCTCAACCCTCCCCCTCCCCACCCCTGTGCCCCTATCAACCCACCATCCCTCTGGGGAACCCTCCCTACTATTACTAGGCTTACAGCCTAATGGGCCTCGATCCCCCCGGGCAAAATTTACTTTCGCATTTTCCTCTCCCTGGACTCTCTAATCTCCCCCAACGTCCCTCGCTCCCCTTCCCCTCTCCTACACTCCCGTGCTCATCTTAATTTCTGTTATCAGGTCGTCTACCTCCTCAACTGAGTGGTAGACATACATGCGGTTCTTCCACATTACGCGAAGTGACGCTGGAAACTTCAATTGCGCCCTGGCCCCCAACTTATTTAGCTCCTCCATCCGCTTGCCCATCTCCCATTGTTTCTGGGCAGTAGTGTGGCACACTTCCGATTTGATAGAAAATGAAAATGAGCCTGACGTTATAGAGCCTTCCTTGAGTGCTATCGATAAGATGGCCTCTTTTGCAGTGTATGTGAGAAAATTTATCAAAATTTTCCTCGGCTTCTGTTTCGCAGGATTTCTTTTGTATGGGTCCCTATGGACCTGCTGAATCTCCGTTGATAGGTCTATACTTGGAGAATTTTTGAGAAATGTGTCTCTTAATAGCGAGATCACGAAAGCCCTAATGTCGGAGCCTTCCAAGTCTTCAGGGACATTAATCAGTCTCAAATTATTCTTCCTAGAGTGGTTCCTCAGGCGCTCTAGATCATCCCTCATTTCTTTGTTTTGCCTTGTTAATCTATTCATTTCTGCCGAAGTTGTATCGAGTGCCTCTTTTATCTTTGGAATCTCCTGCTCCAGAGTATCAGTTCTTAGAGATACCTCTTCTAGGGGCCGATTCCGATTCGGGCAG
This sequence comes from Calotriton arnoldi, assembly GCA_963921515.1. NCBI lineage: Eukaryota > Metazoa > Chordata > Amphibia > Caudata > Salamandridae > Calotriton > Calotriton arnoldi. The sequence continues at coordinate 58,381 of CAWUFW010013937.1, forward strand.
GAAATCTCTCCGACCGAGCTGGACCCGGAGAGATTTCCGACCGAATCGGACCCTAGCAGTCCGACCGAATGAGTACGATGCGTTCGCATGCTATCGGACTCGATTCGGTCGGACTCCCATTGAAGTCAATGGGAGCTGGTCGTACAACGCGTACGCGGGCTCCCATTGACTCAATGGGTGCGAGGCGAACAAGGGCGCCCCCTATAGCGGGTACGCGTCGAAGCGGGTCATGCCATACACGCACAGGTAGGGGGGACCCATGGGTCCCCCCTGTGTGCGACTCGCGCGGCTAGGCGTACAGGGGGGTCTGACACGGACCCCCAAAGTGCGGCTCCGACTGCACTTTCGAGCCGGACGGCGCGAGTCGGTCGGACTGCTCGCGGCGCGCATCGTACTTACCCGGCCGGGGAACGTCTCCATTGCGCGGTGCGAGTCGGTCGGAGCGGTTGGGTCCCGCGAACGAGTCGGTCGGCGATTTCGCGTACGTTCGCATCGTACTCGTTCTCCTCCTCCCCTTTTCTTTTTTTGGTCCTCGGGCGACCTGATTCTACTGGTTCTACTTCAGCTAATTATGATATTAAAAGCATGAGGGTCTTGAGTGATAGCATCGGAGGGAGGTAGAAATTGCGTGGCCCTTGTGCGAAGAGTGTACCTACACACTTTTCCTTTTGGGGGGTCAGCTCTTATTTTCTGGCTCTTACTCCTCTCCATAGGATTTTGGCCTCTCCCCCCTCCTAACTACCCCCTACTTAGGGCTCCTCCCAAATCCTCCACATCAAGCGCGTGGGGTACACACTGCCAAGCAAGGCCAGATGCAGTCAGTGGGGGAACCACCAAACATGCAGTGCTGACTGCCCTTCCCACCTCCTGACGCGCCTCACCATCCCTCGATTCCGGCGAGCAGTCTTCAGCCTCCATGCCCACCGTCTTATCTCCTACCTTACAGGCTTTCTCCTCCGCTTTACTGCTCCAGGCATTTCCCGGCACCTCTGCAGCACACTGCCCAGTGCTGACTCTGTCCCTGAAGGCCCGGAAGTGCACTTCACGACACCAACGCCACTCCCGAGCCGCGCCCTCCCACCGCGGAGCTCGGAGCGAGCTGGAAGCCTCCCGGAGCTCTGGGGCCATCCGCCGGACAACCGCCCTCCACGAACGAAAAACCCCCAAAAACGACAACAAGGTATCACAGGGGGGGCGGGGGGAGCGAGTTCATGATAGAACGAAGAATGCGGGGCTCCAAGGAGTCCAGGGGATTACATTGCCTGGGACCGTCAACCCGCAGCCGCTTAGCTGACGGCCGCCATGTTCCCCGACCAACAACCTGGTGAACTCTTCCAATTTGTAAAGTAAAATATTATTAAATAATTAATAATTTGTTGTTAATTAATTTTAATTAATTAATTGGTAATTAATTATAATAATTGCGTAATTAATTTTAGGTGTGGGTTGTGGTGTTTATAGGTGTAAAGGGTGAGAAGTAATTTATTTTTAATTTATGAACACATAATTGGTTATTAATTAATTTTAATTAATTAATTGGTTTATTAATTTTGGTAATTGTGTAATTAATTTTAGGTGTGTGTTGTGGTGTTTATAAGTGTAAAGGGTGGGAAGTAATTTGTTTTTAATTTATGAATTAATAATTGGTTAATTATTTTTAATTAATTAATTTGTAGTTAATTTTGGTAATTGTGTAATTAATTTTAGGTGGGTGTTGTGGTTTTTATAGCTGTGAAGGGTGGGAAGGGTGGGAAGTAATTTATTTTTAATTGAGGAATTAATAATTGGTTGTTAATTAATTTAAATTCATTAATTGGTAATTAATTGTGGTAATTGTGTAATTAATTTTAGGTGTGTTTTGTGGTGTTTATAGGAGTAAAGGGTGGTAAGCAATTTGTGTTTAATTAATTAATATATAGTTGTTAATTAATGTTAATTATTTGATATTTATTTTGGGTAATTGTTTATTTCTGTGTGTGTTGTTTTTACTTTTAAAGGGGTAAAGGGTGGGTATTAAATTAAATTTAATTATTTAATTATTAGTTGTTAATAGTAATAGTTTTAAATTTTAAAATAAGCTTTAATTGTGTTTTATTAATTTATAATTTTATTTAGGTGTGTTTTGTGGATGTTATAGTGTTAAAGTTTGTGTAGTTAATGAATGTTTATTCGTTTTTTATTATTAATATTTTTTAATTGATTATTAATTATGTGAATTATTTAAATACATTTAATTTAAAAAAAAATGTTTGTAAATATTTTCTAGTTTAAAAGAATTTTTTTTTGTAAATATATTTATTATTTTCTTTTATAAAATATTTCTAGGTTTTTGTTATATGTAATTACTATTTAATATGTGTTCTTTTTATATGTTTAATATTTTTATATTTATTTTTTAAATATTGTTTATTATTATTATTATTTTTAAATTTGTATTACATTTTTTGTTTAAGTGTTTGAGTGTGAATAGTAATTTTGTTTTCTCCGCTATCCAACACTTTCCTTACTGTTGCATTCACTGGAGTCGGAATAGTAATTTTTACCCCTACGCTATCCAGCACTTTCCCTACTATTGCACTCACTGGAGTGGGAATAGTAATTTTGACCTCTCCGCTATCCTATACTCATTCTACTGTTGCACTCAGTGGAGTGGGAATAGTAATATTTACCCCTCCGCTATCCAACACTTTCCCAACTGTTGTTCTTACTTGATTTGGAATAGAAAGTTTTACCCCTCCGCTGTCCAACACTTTCCCTACTGTTGCACTCACTGGACTTGGAATAGTAATTTTTACCCCTCCTCTATCCAGCACTTTCCCTACTGTTGCACTCACTGGAGTGGGAATAGTAATTTTTACCTCTCCGCTATCCAATACTCATTCTACTGCTGCACTCAGTGGAGGGGTAATAGTAATTTTTATGCCTCCGCTTTCCAACACTTTCCCTACTGTTGCACTTACTGGAGTTGGAATAGTAATTGTTTCCCCTCCGTTATCCAACACTTTCCCTACTGTTGCTCTCACTGGAGTGGGAATAGTAATTTTTTCCCCTCCGCTATCCAACACTTTCCCTACTGTTGCACTCACTGGAGTTGGAATATTAAATTGAATTATTTTGCTATCCAACACTTTCTCTACTGTTGCACTTATTGTATTGGGCAATTTAAGTTTAAATATTTTTTTTATAGTTTAATGTTTTAATTTATTCTAGAATGTTTTTTTATATTGTAAATTATTTATATATATTTATTATTTTTATATAATTTTAAAATTTTTAAATAAATTAAAGATAATAGTTTATTAATTATTTTAAAGTAAATATATATATGTATACATTATTATGTTTGTGTGTTTATTTTTTTAATTAAGTTTATTTGTTATATTTTGCAAAAATGTATATTAAATTTAATTTATTTTGTTAAAATTAATATTAATATTTATTATATTTAATGTATATTATTTTATTTTATATATATTTAAATCGATATTTTTTGCATGGATATTTTTGATTCAATATTTTTGTACTTATCTGTTTAGGTATAGGAGTCGATATTTTTGTATTCTATATATTTTTTTCGATATTTAGAACATCAATATTTTTTACATCGATATTCTATCAGTGAACCTGTGTCTGTCAGCTGCCTAACACACAATTGGTGAAAAGTGAGTGTCCAAATCTTCTAATTCATATGTAAAAACGTCACCCCCTTCCTGCTGACTTTTTATTCAACTTTTTTATACGTTAGGACCTCCTGGACCTAAACAATACTGTAACACTTTCTTTTTCATCTCAGGATAGAAATCCTCATCCTCGAAAGTGTCCATGTAATTACAAAAATACTCCTTCCATTCGTTCAAGGGCATGGATTGCTCACCCTTGGAAGGAAGAAATAGGTAGGATTTGTTAAATTCATTAAATTCAATGCACACATTGTAAATTCTAAATGAAGTTCAGTAGTATACTTGGCAGGAAATATTGGTAATTTCAACCACTGAGACGTTCCTAGGAAGAAGAAAAAAAACAAATACAAAAAAAAACTTTCCTTCACTTAGGTTCCTTGTATACTCCTTAAATATAATTATTTACAACTGTAAAAACCAATGCTTGGGCATGAGGAAAGACTTTACCACTAATATGTGATGCTTGGCACAGTCACTCCACAGTATTCTTCTTTAAAAATGACTTGCATCAATAAAGTACGTGGGGGCTCATTAGGATGGCGGGCGGATCTCCCCCGCCGGGCCGGCGGTAGCCACCGCTGGCCCGGCGGGGGCGATCTGCCCGCCATCCTTCCATGATTGACCCCTGCCACATTAGGATGGCTCGGGGTCTACGGCGGACGGGGAGACCCTCCGCCACTTTTCCACCGGTCGACTCGTTGACAGGGTGGAAAAAGGGCATAATATGGTGGCGGTATCTGCAAGACACCGTCAACCATATCATGATGCCTGCGGTGAATCGCCTTTCCATGGTGGCGTTGCTGCCATGGAAAGGCATGCGGTTTCTGCTTTTGGGGGCCCATGGCGGGCCCCCAGGGTGTTCAGGGGGTGTGGGGTGCACATGGGGGTACCTATGGTACCCCCCCTCTTTGCCATGCACTACATGGCAGGCACCATGTGGTGCCTGCCATGTAGTGCATGGCAATGCTGTGCACAGTCCTTTTACATTGCGAGTGGGTCTGCAGCCAGCAGATCCACCCGCAATGTGAAAGGCACAGGATGCGCCCGCCAGTGTGGCGGGCGCATCCTAATGCCCATGGCGGGACCACCGCAACTTCGGCGGTCGGTCCCTAGCTCCGTTATGGTGGCGGGCGGATTTTGTCCGCCCGCCATCGTAATAGGCCCCTTAATGCATGACCACCATTTACCACATAAGCAAGGACTTGAATCCATAAGTCACCCTCTGTGAGCTGATTATGCTGTCCGAGTTTGCCTCATACATGCCGTTATTTTCCTGCTGACCTACTTCACAATGCGCAAGTACTCGATGAATCCTGCAGCTTTGCCAAACAGCATGAACTTCTCGTGCAGCAACAGGCCTTTCTATTGCAAAGAAATGCTCTAATTTATGGCCACCAAACTTAGCTTCATGTTGTTTTCCACCACGGATTGGGCACGTTTCCCAAACGTGAGACAGCCGGTCCGAAATGTGTCTCAGTAACGAACCTCTCCTGACATCATCATTTCCAACTCTGCTCGGCCGAATGCACATCTATTGCGCCTGCCACAGATCGACCTTAAGGGCCACATGCATCAAACTTAGGAATTGTGATTCCTAAATTGCGATTTTTAAGAAATCGCAATTTTGGAATTGCAATTCCTTATGCATGTAGGAATCACAAAAAATGTGCGATTCCTACATATTCCTTATTTGTGACTCGCAAATTGCGAATCGCAAATAAGTAATGGCTTCCCATTCATTGCTATGGGCCTAGAGGCCTATAGGAATCAATGAAAATTGCATGCGCAATTTGCGAGTACCAAATAGGTACTCGCAAATTGCGCATGTAATTTCAAGGGTGCAAGGGTGCCAAAAGGACACCCTGATGCACCCCTGAAAGTGCAATTAAAAAACATGTTGCACACACACATGCCCCATACAGTTTTCGCAAATTACCATCAACTTTAAGTTGATGGTAATTTGCGTTTCTTAAAAGCGAAATCGCTAATCTTTTTTTGTTGCATTGCATTTAGGAATCGCAATTTGCGATTCCCTAAATTCAATTGCAATTTAGGTAATCGCAAATTTTGCGATTACTTAAAAGCGATTTTTGCATTTGGGATGATGCATCCCAAATGCAAAAATTGCAGTCCCAAAGGGGCAGATTCTGTGAATCTGCCTTTTTGCAACCGCAAAAAACAATGATGCATGTGCCCCTAAGTGATTGCGCGATCTCCTCAGAAACCGGAACCAAGCAGGATACCGGAACCTTCTGCAAGGCTGAATATAGGGCACACAACTGTGCCGACTGATCCACTCAGTGCTGCAACGCTCCTTGGTCTATGGTCCGCCCGTTATGCAGATATCTCCATGTTGATGCAGCATCTGGGGCTCGAATCCGCTCGTCACCACTTTTTAATAAAAACACAATACTTTTTAAAGGGTTCAGGAAAGTTTATTTCCAAAAGCCCAACACACGTCCAGTTCCAATGGTGACATAGGATATCTGATCTGAATCTGATCAGTAACTGACAGCTGTAGAATTTTAGTAAGTGGTGTGACACGTCTGTGCCATAGAAGCACAATAATAAAGTTACATCACAGAAGAAAGATGATCACAATATTTTACATCATCACAACATCCTCTAATTATCAACTGGAGTGGAGTCTTCTTAAACACTATGGGGCAGATTTACAAGCCCCTTACGCCACTTTTGCGCCGCCGTTGCATCACTTTTGTGACGCAGCGGCGGCGCAAATCATGCGCCATGCTGCGGGGGATTTACAACGTGACGCATCTAGGGAGATGCGTCACGTTGTAAAGCCCTGCGCCACATGAAACCTGCATCAGGTTTCATGTGGGCGTGCCGGCGCAGGGGGCGTTCCTGCGCAAGGAAGCCCCGTAAAGTGACGCAGTGAAATCTACAAGATTTCACGGAGTCACTTTACATCCCTGTTGCATCAAATCCTTACGCCTGCTTCAAGCAGGCGTAAGGAGTGACGCAGCATGTTAGGTATAGGGCACCCCTGAGCAGTACTGGAGTTACGTCGCACTTGCGACACGACTCCAGTACTGCGCCACCCTTCCGCCGACAGATGCGTCACGCATCTGTTTATCCTTGCGCCATGATGCGCCGCATTGTAAATGCGGCGCATCTGTGGTGGCGCAAGGGTAAACTTGCGTCACGCATCTTCCCTGGCGCATCCCTGCTGATTTGCAGGGATGCGCCAGGGAACGTAAATCTGCCCCTATGGGGTAAATTTACAAGCCCCTTGCGCCACTTTTGCGTCATTTTTCCCACGTTAAAAATGACGCAAAAGTGGCGCAAGGGGCTTGTAAATCTGCCCCTATAATTTTGGCGACGATCAGATTAAACCATGTGTGGTCTCCAGGACTTTAAGGTCCTGTTTCTTTTCATATATTTGTAAGGGCCCAGGAATCCGTGTTCCATGTATATGGATGAAAACCACAATCACTGAAGCCTTTTTATATCGCATTGACTTCTGTATATTTATTTCTGTAATTCTTGGATTTGGGAAATCTCTAAGTTTATCACTGTTTTTAAACTGTCCTAAGCCGCAGCGGCTTGCACGCAATGGCCTCAGGGTATTTCAGTACTTCATCGTATTGTCAGCGCGCGCTGCATCATTTCTGCGAGGAGTGGCTTCAAAGGATTACTCAGAGTGTGTCAGCTGCCGGTCTAGCAGTGTACTTCTGTTGCCCAGCAATGTGGTATCTAAAGGAGTGTTTCACGTGTGCATGTTGCATTCCTCCAGTCCTAGCAACTGTTGCTAGAGATGCTCTTTGTTTCTGGCGTTCCATACAGCACGAGTCAGCTTCTAGTCAGCTGCACAGTGTGTGGAACCTTCTGTTCAGCTGTTTGCTTTACATGTGCTACAACTCAGGAGTTGCTTATAATTCGATCTAAATGCCTATTGCTTACAATTCCCAAGACTGGTGTTTTTGCTGCTTATAAAGGCTAAATGTTGAAGGTTTTCTTCTGCTGTCAATTTCATTTTCAGTGACACCTACACTAGAATTGAATTTTGGGGCATATTTACAAGCTCCTATCGCCACCACAACATCACTTTTCAGGACGTTGTAGTGGCGATAGGGGCTTTGCCTAATTTACAAGGGCGCTTTAAGCCACTTAACTTGACTTAACATTGCCTTGTAAATAAGGCCCCCTTTCACGCTGCACTTAGCGTGAAAGGGGTGGGCAATGGGTGTTGCAGTGGGTGTTCCACCGCAACACCCATTGATTTTGATGTTGCCCCCTATTTATAAGGGAGGCGTAAATAGGAGGCAGCGCCAAAATTAAGACCAGGGAAAACCTGGTCTTAACCTGGCAAAATGAGGAGAAATGTTTAATTTCTCCTCGTTTTTGCTGTTTCCATGTGTGCTGCGTTGTGCAGCACACATAGAAATAGCAAAACACCATTGATTGTTTATGTGCAGGAAGGTGTCCCTTCCTGCACATAAACAATCATTTGAAAAAAATTACGTTTTACAATTTCTATGTGTGCTGCATTAAGCAGCACACATAGAAGTTACAAAACACCCTTTAACCCCTTCGCTGCGCGCGTCAGCGAACGGCCGTCACGAGCACTACCTCGGTAGTGCTGCGCATGTCCGTTGGCCGACGCGGCCCCGCCCACTCGTTTAAACCGCCGCACCGCGGCGGAATTCGCGCTGCGGTTAAGCGGTTAAAGATTGTTTATGTGCAGGAAGGGAGCCCTTCCTGCACATAAACAATCCTCCCCTCAACGCAGACATCTGCGTTGGCGTTAGGCTGCTAAATTTAGCGCCAACACAGGGGTTAACGCAGGGCTGCACCATATTGTTGTAAATACGGTACAGCCCTGCGTTTCAGAAGTGTCAAGAGTGCGGCGTTAAACTAAGAAGGCTAATGCCGCACTCTGTCACTTCTTAGAAATATGCCCCTTTGTGTGTCATTATTCTTCTGCTGGGAAAAATTGGTACACAGCGCCACCTACTGCTACTCTTATGTTATATGCCAATTTTTGTTTAGAACTTTCACTGCATACTTAGGAGCCATTGATAGTTTGAAGTTTAAACCGGATAGAAAACGCAACCTATTGTGTTATTACTTAGGTGTTGAAAGTCAAATTGTCATTTTTAACATTTACTGGAATTTGTTGTTAATGATGATGAAGAGCATGATGAGTTTGCGTTGTGGTTAAACAATTAGAACTTTAATTTGAAGGAGAGATAAACGTGGTGGTGCATGGACATATATTCTTTACACGGGTACAGTCTTCAATTGAATCTAATAACTCATTTGTTACAGATTTAAAAGTACTTGCAGAATATTGTGAATTTGAAGGTTCTACCTCAAAACTTATTGGAGACCAGATTGTGTCTAGATGTATTCTAAAACAATTCAACAAAGGTTATTAGCGAGTAAGAATCCCACACTGGATGAAGCAATTGATATTGCAAAAAGCATAGAATCTTCTCTTGAACATTCTAAACAATTAGAACATGATAATTCTGCTAGTTTTGTGACCAAAGTTTCTCAAGTTAATCCTCAGAACGATCACAGGCATACTAACAAGCAAATGGCTTCTCAGCAATATAGTGCTATGATGAAAAATGGTAAAAGTTTTGTTTGCGGTACTAACAAACCAGTATGTTATTGCTGTGGTTTATTAACTCATTTCTTAATTTTAATAATTGTCCTTCCACAACCCAAGAGTGCTGGAAATGCAAGAAAATTGTTCATTTTGGTAAAGTATGTAGAGGAGGGGGAAAACGTGTAGGTATAAGAAGTGTAACGATGGATAAAGAGAAAAACATGTGAAGCAAAGTGGATGAATTAGTACCTTCTATAGACTGTATTGAAATTGGGAGCATAAACAATAGCAACAAGTACAATGATTCTCATATTCCTATAAGGTTTGATGGTATTTTTATTCCTTTATTGTTGGATTCAGGAGCCACGATTACTATTATATTCATTGACGAATACAAAGAGTGCTAGGCAGACAAGGGTTTTATTCCCCCTGATGTTATAACTACAGCGTTTGAAGGTAGCATGTTGGAAATGGCCCTTTTTGCAGGGTTATCTCCAAACTTTCTGCTTCTTCCTATTATTTTTCCCTGACCTGTTTTTGTTGGTTTTAGGACTCTGGGCACTTTACCACTGCTATTCAGTGCTAAAGTGCATATGCTCTCTATGTAATTTGTATTATGGATTGGTGTTTACATGATTGGCATATTTGATTTACTGGTAAGCCCCTAGTAAAGTGCACTGAGTGTGCCAGGGCCTGTAAATCAAATGCTACTAGTGGGCCTGCAGCACTGATTGTGCCACCCACATGGGTAGCCCTGAAAAGGTAACTCAGACCTGCCACTGCAGGGTCAGCACACAGTTTGTAACTGCCATGTCGACTTGGCAAATGCACCCACTTGCCAGGCCCTAACCTTCCCTTTTCATAGATGTGAGTCACCCCTAAGGTAGGCCCAAGGTACCCCTGTGAGCAGGGTGCTGTGTATGTTAAAGGTAGGACTTGTACTGGTGTGTGTGGCATGTCCTGATAGTGAAATACTGCCAATTTCATTTTTCACTATTGCAAGGCTACCTGTTCCCTTAGGACAGAATGGGAAGTTTGCTTATAACATCTTATAAACATAACTACCCCTGGGAACAAGGTAGGAAAATAAAGTATACCAATAAAGAGGTGGAAAAACTGTATTTAATAGAGAAATCTCTGAATCAGAAATCGAAACGTCGGAAGAGGAACAATCAACACACACTACTGGGAGCATAGAAAACATCAGTGAACCCTCTTATTTTCAGGAGTATCAACTCATCCACGAAAGCCGACAACGACCACCTCCCCAAACCCACATCCAAGATCGGGAAAACAGAAAACAAGAAGGGACAAGAAAGGACTGGGCAGAATCAGTTACACTCAGGGTGACTCGCAACAAAGGCAAAAGGGACAGATGGTAACGGCCCCAGAAGAAGAAGAAGAGAAAAACATAATCAACCTATCAGATAGAGAACTCAATCTAGAAGAAATACAAGTGTTAAAACTAGGTCTGACGTTTTGCCCCATATCAGAGTTTAATTACACTCAAACTCGGATCGATCTTTTTAAATATGTGAGAAAACTCAAGTTTTTGAAAGTACATCTATTACACCCGATCAGCAAACTTCCCAATGAAGCCATCAGCGAAGCAGATACTGATCTAACGGGTAATGACCTTGAAGCCCTGTTGGCGTTACAAGCCCTGGAAGACTCGCAAGAAAGTGGGATCAATGAAGGGATGTCAACATGGAAGCATGCCTCTTACGAGCTGGCATCATACAACCCAGTGGTAAAAGCAAATTTAAGAGAAAGTCTAATTTCACTCCACAGACCCCACATGATGCCCTTGATGTCTTTAATGAAGCTATCATCCAAGATCTCAAAACCCTGAACACCAAACGTGAAGATAAGAAGAAATATAACATTCCAGCCAAGCAATGGAAAGCCATCCAGGACCTTAAAAATGATGACTCACTAATTATAAAACCCTCTGACAAGGGAGGCAATATCGTTTTGTTCAACAAGAATCAATATTATAATGAAGCCTTGAGACAACTGAGAGATGAACAATGCTACTCTTTGTTCCAACGGCCTGAATGTGAAAACTGGTGAGAACTTTTCACAGCCAGTTAAGAACTTGGAAATATCATGGCATGATTAATCAAGATGAATATTTATTTTTACTTTGTAAACACCCTGTTCTCATTACTTTTTACCACTTACCAAAAGTGCATAAGGACATGGTTAATCCTCCTGGTAGACCTTATGTGGCATCACAAAACAGCCTACTGGAGAATGCGTCTATATACATCGATTCCTTCCTGTCCCCCCTGGTGAAAGATCTAAGGGGCCCATTACGATGGCGGGCGGAAGCACAACCGCCGTGCTGGCGGATGCAAAAACCACCAGTTACCGCCGGCACGCAGCAGTCCACACGCCCGCCCAATTACGATGCGAAAAGCAGGCCAAACACCGCCGGCAAGCCAGCAACACCGTCCGCCATCAAAGTGCGCCCGCACACGTAGCGGCGCAGCACAACTGACACACACCGTCCGACGAAACACGTCCCGCCCGGCGCATAAATTACGATGCCGCAAACAAACGGCTCCCACGGCAAAGAGACACCGCACGTGAAAGAGAGGCGGAAACACGGACGCAGAGCACGGACAACGAAGAAGCGGCACCCCGGGCATGAATCCAGCACTGCAGGCCCTTCCCATGCTTCTGCTGATGCACCACCAAGGACGCAACGTACCGCGGAGACGCAGGTAGGCACACACACAACAAGTGCACGCAAACAGCGCACACAGTGCAAGGGCGGAAAAAGCGGACAACCCCCCACCAGCGCGTGCACACTACACATCCACCATTGCATCCACATATGACACACAGGCCAAATCCTAACATCGCGGAACACATGTGTACACACCACCTGGGACTAGGAACCAACCACCCCGTCACGGCCCCAAAGCGCCGATGACGCCGCCACACATGCGAACAACGCAGAGGCCAACCGCAGCGCCATGCATGCGTCGCACACAGACACAGGGACACAACCAAGCAGCACACACATCAGCCCCACCCCGAACGCACATGACACGTGACAGGCCTGCCACAGACATGTCCCCAACGCCCAATTCACGGACAACACCCAACGCCACACAACCGACGCACACATGTCAGTGAAGTCACGCAACAGCAGGACACACCCCAGTGTAACAAACATGGCGAAGCACACAGCGGCGGCAACACCAACTAGGAGAAGCAGGGCCCCTTCGGGAAGAGGAACGCCAGTACCACACTGAAAAACCCATACCACCCTGCACATATGAACAAGACACATGAAACGGAACACCAAAGAGCCCGGGGACCGACAACAGGTGGCCCAAGAATAACATCCACACACAAGGCCCAACGCAGAGCGGAAAGGCAGCCTGCCGCCCACACAAGGGAGAGCAGACAGCACTGAATGACCTTCCATTCCAACTCCGAAACCACAGCCCTACGACAGAAGCCGGTGAATACAGCCATTGTCCAAGAATAGACCAACACAGGCATGCCGAGGAGACCGACCACAGGGCAGATAGCGCATATCACAGAAGCACACAACGGACGGGGAAGAAAGAAGAAAACACTCCCCCATGTCGGCCACATGCAAGTTAATTGGAAGGAGTCACACAGCACTGACCTTGAACTGTCTGAGAAGCATGTGGGAAGAGGGCCCGTGTCCTCCAAACAAGCCAACAGAACACAAGTCCTGTCTCCCTACGACTACACAGAGCTCACAGCAACCCCGGAGCGTGCACATTGCAGACTGCACACACAGCCGGAGCACGCCACCTCAACGAACCGCTGCGAAATGGCAACCGCAACACACCTACCCAACTACGCCGAACAGCTCAAGCTGTACAAAACCAACACGATACATACATTGGGATGCGATCTCCTGTCCCTGCTGAACGTAAGTTACCGACTGACTTACCGCATCACATTGTTCAGCTGCGTCATGCCCGTCTTCTACTGTCGGAGGTGTCCCTACCAGCATCCCGTCGAGATATGCCTCTCCAACCCGGCATGTCTGAAGGCGGACCTGCTACCACTACTCCTCCCTCTGGACGCACACGACAGGGCCTGCTCTGCCTATGGGGGCATGGCGTATGTGGCCAACATCGCACCCGCACTGAAATGGAACCACTGTGCCTCCACACGACGGATCATCGAGAACAGCTACATCGAATGTCACCCAGCATGCCCCATCATGGTCCTCCAAGGGACAACCTACGAACAACACCTTGACAGCCACCATCCGCTTCATTGGCTGGCAAACATGTACACCACCAATGACATGGAAGCCCTGCTGGACGGCATCGCATACCTGACAATCTGTAAATACGTCGGACCACAACGCAGGTTCCCCGAGTGACCTATGAAGTCCAACCCCGCACCCATGCTCAGCTTCCGCACGGACTGGCCAGTCACCACCACAACAGCCATACCAAACGACCGGCAACTGTAACCACACCATCAACGACATCGCCATGACATCGGATATGACCGGGACATGCACACTGTTCCCCATCACATCCAGGAACACCGCATGCATCGTGGGAGGCAGTGGCATGGGCTCTGTGTATCGCACCCACATGGACGGAACTGCACGAACAACCAGGACACGACATGGATCCAGCGCACATGGACACACACACCGCTCAGTGGACATGAATAGGTCGCCTGGAGTCTGTGGGTGCTGCACCCCTCCCACCCCCGCCCCGGGAATCCCATACCAGGACTTTGCATGGACGACAAGTGCATACAACAACAACACGACCCCAGTGACTGTGACATGTCCAGTAACCACCACAGTGCAACAACAAGTGGCACGCCGCTGCATGCACGCAAGCACATGCCCTGATGTCATCTCACATGCACGCGTGCATGAGGAACAACCGCAGCAAACCTGTCACATGGAACTGAGATGGACTGTGCCCATGATGCCGAGCGGTCTGGTAGGCTACATGTATACCGTCTGTGTCAAAGTCCGCAGCTCCGCAGCTATACGTAAATGTACATTAGCACAGCCTTGGCCAAGCAGATGTAACCCCACACCCTATCCCATTTGTAATCATGCTCAGTATATCCTCAACATGTATCCCGCTGCCAGTAGTGTCCACTATACTGCATCACAGAGGACAGAAGACTCAATATAATGTTTGAAACCAAAACTGTCTCCGCTGACTCATTTCACAAGTACGAATGAGAGAGGATGAGAGTATGTGAAGTACACGGCAGTCGTGACATGACCATGTAGTCCACTGGTATTGGATGTCAACGCAAATGAGTAGCACTACTGTGGAAGACACACATGTGTCGTGTGAAGTCGTATGGACGCAGTGCTCAGGTGGGTGGGTGCGACGGGTAGATGCGCACATGCCAAGTTGGAGCACGCCGTGTTGGGAGGGGTCATGAACAGTACACCACCGCTTCCCTGGGCATTGTGAGAGGACACCTGTCGGGGGAGTGAACACGTGTGTGCACAGCAGCCGGGCACACGTACAAAGCGGTACCAGGCGCACCTCAGCCCACCCTCTGTGGACAAGCTGGATCCTGTTGTGCGCCCGCCATGCCCCTTGACAAGGCACACACAGCCCCAGTCGACCAGGTGTAACCCCAACATAGTCAATCCGCACAGGCGATACAGGGCACGGGATGGCAGTGGAGCATGGTGTGTGAGAGGTCTCCTCGCGCTCCTCCTGGTCATATCACGCAGGCAATAGAACCTCAACGTCTAGCATGGCACAAGTCAAATGGAAGTGTAGGGGGACGCACCACAGCACGAGCAGCACTGACGTCACGGGAGGTGGCTCGCACCATCCCATCCATTGCCCATCATACCAACCACGCCACATGCCATTGCGACTAAGTGCAAGCGCGTGCGCCACCACCCCCGAGCCCTCCCCAGAGAGGCCAAAGAGTGAATGTGTGGGCCAACAGCCACAGACGGACGCGGCCTGGCCGCAAGGGCAGCCACAGCCACTGGGTGTCGCAGGTGGCGGATCCGGAAGGCGAAGACTGTGATGCATAGTCCATGCAGGCCGGGTCTCCATTTGGGGCACCACGCAGGTGGACGGCGTCCCGCCACACATCATACCCTGAGACAGCCCACTCGTGCAACTGGACCCACACATACACTCCTTGCCCTCTCTGGTGCGAGCATGGGGCTGCCTGTGCAAGCGCTAGCCTCGCAGGTGAGCATGCATATTGGGGGGCGAGGGGAGGACATGAGGGCTGGGGCGAAGATGACTGTATCACTGTCAGTTAGTACAAGGGATGACCCAGATGTGGAAAGGAAGAGACGTGTCCCGTGTGTACTGCAACTAGTCGCCAATCCAACTACCCCCATGTCCGGAATGTAAGCCCGCACCTAGGCCCGCCCATCCGCCACATCGAACATACCACCAGCACGACAACCTTCCCATTCGAAACACTGACTGGGGGTGGCGACCAGTGAACAATCATGTGTAGCCTACCCACGCGTACATGTGGGCCCTCCATGATCCATGTCACCTGCGGCAAAGACATGACATGCGCAATGAGGGAAGTGAGGAGAGCTGTCCGCCCCACGCGCAGAAGGTGCATCAGCTCCACAGACCCAGCAGCGAGTCCAGCAGGGGTCACATGTGCAGGGGCAGCTGTGCCTGGTGTGAAGGCACATGCATATAGACAGCACATCGACCAATGTGTAGTCTGCTCACATCCACAGTCCATCATCATGCGGACATAGGAATTGAACACAGGGCAACACATCTTAGTTGGTGCACCCACCGTGACCAACAATGCGCAATCATCGACGTACCCGCCCTGTGCATGGCCCCCACCCAACGGCGGCACATCCAGTGCCACCATCCCACACACACAAGCCTTCCACGGAACATGCTGTGTCCAATGGTCAGTACAGAGTCAGCGCCCATCTGGTGGATCCTGAACAGGAGACACATGCACACACATGCCAGCTCCCACTATGTACGACTGCCACCTGGCACGTGCAATGTAACCTCTCACCTGTGACGTGTGACTGCAAGCACACAGCCGTCTTGGCATGGGGCTGTCAATGTGGACACCAGTCAATGTTTCGGGAGCTGTGATCCGTACAGTGCTGTACATAGGGTGCAGTGCTGACACCTACTACTGTCTCATATCCCCTCGTGCCACAGGTCCCACTTGTATTGGCCGCTCAGCCCGTGCCCACATCGTCGTCGTCGTGTGCCATACTCATCCAGCCTCGGAAGCAGTTCCATGCTCAGCAGACACTCATGTTGCCGTGGCGTTGCCGCTTGACGAATATGCAGTCAGTCCCCATCAGCACGCCCCGCAAGTCATTGGGGCCTAGATCCCCATGTGCATGCACATGGCAGTGGTATGTCTCACTTGCCATTGCCATTGTTGGGAGACCTGTGTAAGTGTATTGTGGCCGTGCCGTCCCAGCTTGACAGCTGGGCTGTGGCTCATGTGCTTGCTCAGTCATGTCAGTGATGTGTATGCGAAATTGCTATGTGCCGTGTTGCTTTGACATGTGTCCTCTGCCATTTAACCCAGGCGGAGACCGAACATTGACCGCCCATACCAATTGCTGGCGGACATGGACGATACAGAGGTAATCAGGAAGTTTCGGCTGGACAGGCCAACTCTGCATCGACTGTGTGCCATGTTAGAGCCCCATCTCCGTCCCCGCAGGGTGTATCCGACTGCTGTTACCCCCACGGCTAAGGTGATGGCCGCCATGCATTTCTTCGCCACTGGGTCATTCCAGCACACTGTGGGCAGTGGAGGAGGGATGTCCCAGCCCATGTTCAGCAAGGTGCTGAGGGATGTACTGGCAGCCATGATGCTGTACCGAAACAGGTACATCAGATTCCCCAGGGCTCGTGAATTGGCGGCAGTGAAGGGTGCATTCTATGCCCTTGGCAGAATCCCACACGTCGTGGGAGCCATTGACTGCACACATGTTGGCCTTGTTCCACCACAGGCCACTGAGCACCTGTACCGCAACAGGAAGCACACGCACTCCCTGAATGTGCAAGTGGTGTGCCTTGCGGACATGGTGATCACCCACGTGTGTGCCAAGTTTCCAGGCTCGGCACATGACGCACACATAATGCGCAACAGCATCTTGCCACGACTGATGGCCAATCTGCAACAGGATCGTGGCTGTATTGTCGGTGAGTATGTGGAGTGGTGTAGCGTGCTGGTTGTGCGATGCTGTCCCCTGTCCAGTTGGAATAGCAACGGTTCTCTGTGTCCCTCACACCCAGGTGACTCTGCGTATCCGAATGGGGCATGGCTGCTCAGTCCATTGAGGAATCCTCGCACCCCAGCAGACGATCGATACAATGAGGCACATGGGAGGACCAGACGTGTGGTCGAGCGTACCTTTGGCCTCCTCAAGTCCAGGTTCAGGTGCCTGGACCGCACCGGGGTGCACTGGCGTACTCCCCACAGAAGGTGTGCCAGATAGTGGTGGCGTGCTGCATGCTGCACAATCTAGCCATTCGGAAGCAGATCCCCCTCATTGTGGATGACGGAGATCAACCAGGGCCCCAGCCCGCAGACCAGGACAGCTCGAGTGAGGTGGACAGCGGAGAGGAGGAAGCTGGGAATGTGCGCCAGCAGCTCATCGCCCGCTACTTCACTTGACGGTGAGTGTCCATGTACGACGGATGATGTGTCTGTATCTGTGCAGGTGTGTGTGTGCTGTGTCAGGGTGGCCGTATGTTCACTGTGTGCAGTGTGTCAACGCTCCATGGCCAGGGTAGTATGCCACTGTTGGTGACTGTGGCATTGTGCCCTATTGCTCTGTGCGATGTGTGTACATTGCTTGTAGTTGTTGACATGTACTGTGTGATGGGTGTGTGACACACTCATTGAATGTGCTCCTGTTCTGTCTCCCACCCCTAGGTCCCTACAGGCCCTCCGGATTCCATTGCCATGCCGCATCAGGTGCCTTTTCGCCCAAGGTGGCCGTTGTATTCCGTACAAATAAGACACAGGGCACAAACAGCAGTTAGTGAAAAAGGTGCATTTATTACAAACTGTGACATGTGATTGTGTGTAAGGTGATGACAAAAGTGGTGCGTGCAGTGACAATGAGCTGTCGGTCATGGCTGCGTGATGATCAGGGTGTACCCACTGGTTCTATGTCCATAGTCCAACACACACATGCCATCCAGCTGGCTGTGTGGAGTGGGATCGTAGAGCAAGTCAATGCAGTGGCTGGTCAAGGAAGGCTGGCGGTAGGCTGGCTGGCTGCCTCACTTGCGACTGGAGCGTGCGAAGTCCTCCCGGGAGATCTGTTTCCTCTTCGGACGGCCCCTTCCACGTTTGGGAGGGGGGTGTGTGGTGGCGACCTGCTGGTGGTGGGTGAGGTGTGCTCACTGGCTGTGGACGCAGGGGAAGTGGACACTGCTGGCCGACCCTGCGCCCTAGCAGGTGGTGGCGGAGGTGGTGTTGCTGGCCTTGCCTGTGACCCCACCGCCACCACCAGCTGGCCCATGAGGTCCACGAGTTGGTCCATACGGGACACGAATTGGCCCATATGGGCGTCCATGGACCTCAGCACCCCCAGCACCTCCCGCGTGTCAGTAGCAGACCTGGCCCATTGTCCTTGGGCCTCTTCATAGGCCCCAAGGACTCTGGCCATTTGAGGCAGGGCATGGCTCCCAGGGGAGGCTGGCGTTTCCCTGACCCTGCTCCTCCTACCAGTCCTGCTGCCACCGGCCTGCCCACTAGCCACATTGCACACCACGGTCCTCGCTGTGGCTCCCAGGGTGGATCCAGTCGGCCGGGCCACCACCTGCGCTGGGGCTGGTGCCAGCGAAGACGTGGTGGTGGTGGAGGCGGTGGTGGTCGGTGCGGTGATGGTGGCGGTTGCGGCAGTGGTAGTGGCCGCAATGACCGTGGGTGTGGCCGCAACGACAGTGGCAGCAGGGGACTGGGACTGTTCAGCATCCCTGGATGATGGGTTGGTGGGTAGGAGGGGTCCTGGGGAGCGGCTGGGCCCTGCCACGCCAGATGGGCCAGCTTGGTGGTCCGTGTCCGAAGAGGAGGACAGATCCTCCAGATCCGTGTGTCCTCGTTGGGGGCTTGTGGGCTGGCTGTGCTGGCTGCTGTCTCCATCCCCAGCATCCAGCAGTTCGTCACCTGTGGAGAGAATGAGATTTGTTATTGTGTTGCACCTGGCGAAGTATGTATTAGTCGTCTGACATTGGCAGTTCGTGCAATCTCGTACATGGGTTTCCCGGAGGCGAGTGTGTGGCTGTGGCATCTGTAGTTGTGTGTGCTAGGCAATGGGACTGTGTGCTGTGCACATGTGGCATGGGACGGATTGGCCATGCCGATGGGTGTGTTGCTGTGCCCCTACTCATTGTGACTCTGGTGTATGCGGGCTCCTGGCCCATCCTGGGTCTGGTTTGTACTTTGCTTTTGGAGTTCATATGGAACGCTTAGGAACGCATATGGCAACATGGGGGCCATGCCCCAGATTCGCATTTGGGAGGGAATATGCTTTTGGGGTTCAAATGGAACGCTTAGGAACGCATATGGCAACATGGGGGCCATGCCCCAGATTCGCATTTGGGAGGGAATATGCTTTTGGGGTTCAAATGGAACGCTTAGGAACGCATATGGCAACATGGGGGCCATGCCCCAGATTCGCATTTGGGAGGGAATATGCTTTTGGGGTACATGCTGTGAGCCATGGGTGCCGAACGTGACATGTGTTGTGGCAGCATGACAGTGCATGGTTTGAGGTGTGTGCATGCTTGACATGGCCTGCATATTTGCTGTCTGTTGTGATTACTGGACATGGCATTGGACGCATCGTTATGAGTGAGTGATGGTTGTGTGCCAGCCAACGTATTGCAGTTGTCCCATCTCCTTGGTGTGCGTGCTGCCCTGTGCCATGTGCATCACTGCAGTGCTCGGGGGGTGTGGCCCATGTTGTGTGTTGTTGCTCACAGTGTGTCGTGCACTTCATTGACTTCTGGCACATGGTTGGTCATGGGCATGTATCTCAGCGTGACTGCTGTATGTGTGGCAGCTGTGCGGATGACATGCCTTTCATGAGACTGGGGCTGACGGATGGGATGGATGGTATGTTGTTTGTGCATGGTGTGTCTGTGTGTTTGATGGGTTCAGTGGTGTTCGTGTGCATTTATGTTGTTCCGCTCTGTTGCGTCTAGTGTTGTTTGTCTTACATAGGCGTAGTTGTGGGGTGTGTGGTTGACAGGCAGTAGGGGCTACATGGACAGGACTTCAATGGTGTTTCGGTTGTGTGTGATGAGTTGCACAGTGGCTGCCGTGTGGGACTATATTCAGTGTGGCTTGTGCATGCAGACGTGGCTCCTTGGGTGTTGCTATGTCTGTGATGGGTCATGTGGGGTGTGAGTCTGTTGTTCATGTCCGTGTGCACATTGTTCACTTGTTCGTGACGGTGGGCGGTGCTGCGTGTTCGTCTGCTACGTGACATGTCCCATGTGTTGGTCGTGTTATGGTCCTCATGCCTCCAGTAATCCAGCCCTGTCCAGTTTCCCACCTGCAAGTTGTTCGTGCGTGCACTGTACTGGATGCCACATGGCTCTAAGCGGGGGGTGCTCCATGTTGCAGGTCTGTGGGGGTGGGGGGGTGTTGTGGGTCGTGGGGGTGGCTGGACACCCACTGACACCGATTGCTGTGGACCGTGATGTCTGCCTTTCGGCTGTCGTTGTGCACTGCGGGGGCTGACACATGGCTGTGGGGGATGCTCCTCCTTGCTGTGCTGTGGGACTGGGGCCTGGTGTGTGTTGTACTTGGGCTGTCCACTGTCCCACCCACTGCACTTTGTGTTCCTGCCACTTACCTGTTACTTGTCGGTTAGTGCAGCTGTGGCGGACACATGGGTGTGGTGGGTGCTCGTTGTGGCGCTTCTGGCATTTTTGGGGACCTGTTGGTGGTTACGTGGCTGGCTTAGTGTACACATGTCCCCACGCATCTTACAGTTGTTCGGTTTGGGCTGTGTGTGGTAGTGTCTGTTGCATGTGTGTGTGATGTGTTGTGTATTGTGTGCTGGACATGGGGGTGTTTGTCCCTGGGAGCTGTGGCATGGTAGTTGCGCATGTGAGTACATAGCGGTGTGCTGGTATACATTAGTTTGTACTTACCAGCCTCCACTCCCCCTGCTAATCCGGCGAGGATCTCCGGATGGATTACGACTCGCACCTTCTCCTCCCACGCTTTGAAGGTCTTAAAGAGCGCGGGATTCCCTCCGCCAGTGACGGCAGCCAGCTCTCTGTTTTTGCCCTCCTTCTTCTTGACCAGGCTCTTTACGTCATTCCAACGTTTGTTAATCTCGACTCTGTTTCTGGGCAGGGTCCCGACTGCATTGACCTGGTCTACGATCCGGTTCCACATTCTGTTTCTGGTGGCTAGTGGTGTGTGCTGGACCATGTTCCCATAGATTTGTGGGTACACCTTGATGATCTCGTCGACCATGACCGTCAGCTCCATGGGCGTGAACTTGGGCATCCTTTGTGGTGCCATGGTGTTTGTGGTGCTGGTGCGGTGTGTGTTGTGTAATGTGCAGGGGGTTTGTGGTGCCGGGGTGTGGTGGTGGTGGTGGTGGTGGTAGTGATGTGTGCGTTTCTGTGGTGTGCTGCTGTCCTTGCTGTGTCACTGTGTCCTCTCCTCTCCTCTCTGGTTTGCAATGTAGCAAGGGGTTGTAGTCTGTGGGAGTGCTGCTTTTGTACTCACCTATGTGGGTGTGTCCTCATGGTCTGTTGTTTTCAGGTGTGTTGTGTCTGGGGTTCTGGCCTTTGTATTTTTTGTTTGTCCGGGGGTGTGTTTTCGGGATGTGTACTGTGCTTGTGTATTTGTGCGTGCCTTGCTGTGTGGACTTGTTGGCCATGTTGTGTGCTATTGGTTTTGTGTGCGGATGGTTTCTGTGCAGGTACGTTGGCGCCATGGCTTCTGCCGTGTCGATTCTCATCGGCGTTGTTTGCGCTGGCGGGCGGTATATTTGTGGTTTTTCCGCGCTCATGGCGGTGCGATCGTAATTTCACGTGCGGTGTGTCGGCCGTGTGGGCGGGCGGTTTTGTGTTGTCGTGCGTGTTTCCGTCCGTGGCGGGCGGTTTGACTCAGACTCGGACGATGGCGGGCGGTATTTTGTGTGATTTTTCCGCCGATGGCGGTTTTCGGTTTGTGTAATCGTAATGGCGTGGTCGGTGTTCAGACAGTGTGTGCGGGCGGATTTTTGCCGCTTCCATGCCTGGCGGATTTATTTACGCCGGGTATCGTAATGGGCCCCAAAGTTCTTATTTTAGAGATACACAAAACTTCTTAAAACTGATTGAAGACATTGAATGGGAGGAGGACATGTTATTGATTACACTTGACATCACAAGTTTATACACTTGCATAGAACATGAAAGGGGCATTCATGCAATAAAATGGTTTCTAGACAAAAGGGCCTTGAAATATCAGGAACATAATACCATGTTAATATCTATGACAAAATGTTGCCTTGAAAATAATATCTTTTTATTTTCAGGACAATTGTACCGCCAACAACAAGGGACCACACGGGCACATGCTTCGCCCCCAGCTACGCGAACTTGTTCGTGAGCTGGTGGGAGAAGCACGTGGCATGGGCGGAAAGACCTGAGCAATGGTTTGATCGCGTGGCCCTGTGGGCCCGCTATATAGATGATTTATTTAGTGTCTGGAAAGGGACCCACATAAAAGCGGAATCGTATGTAACTGCCCTCAATAGTAATTACCTTAATTTGACATTTACTAGGAACATCAGCAATAAGAATGTATTTTACCTTGATTTGGAATTATATGTGGAGCACAACAAGCTATCAACTAGATTATACCGCAAACCCACAGCTGGGAACTCTGTATTACATGCGGGTAGCCATCATTCAAAGAAGCCAGATAAGAAACATCCCTAATGGTGAACTCCTACTATTAAAATGAAATTGCACAAATGAAGGTGAATATCAGAAAGCCAAGAATGGTGCTTTAGAGAGGTTTAAAAGAAGGGGTTAAACCAGAGGAATATTAGGGGAAGCAGTGCGAAGGACAGAGGCAGTTAAAAGGTCACAACTGTTGGATTCTAAGGCCCAAACTATATCTAATACCAACCATGAGGAAGGGGTCATAAGGATGATCACCTGTTTTAGTGAAACCCATTAAGTGGTACAAATAATCAAAAGAAATTGGCACATTCTACTAACCGATAATATAATCGGCAAGGTGCCTACCCCCTTTCCACAGATTACCTACAGATGTAGTCCGTCAATAAAGGACCATCTAGTCCATAGTCATTATAGGGCTAATCCAACCAAGAAAGGTAAGATCACTGGCTTTTTCCCTTGTATGAATTGCAAAGCCTGTAAATTTAGCAATAAGGTAAATGGTTATAAAGTGATAGAACGAGGCACCATGAAAATGAGGAAAATAAACAAATTGTTAAACTGTAATTCAGAATTTACAATCTACTGTCTGGAGTGCCCTTGCCTCAAACGGTATATAGGAAGCACCATAAATCCACCAAAAAGAGAATTTTGGAACACGTGGGGGCAATTACCAATAAAGATTCGAGCTACTCTGTGGCCCGACATTTTGAATTAAAACATAACAGCAACCGCGACCTACTAAAATTCTTGTGCCTAGACCAGGTACAAAAAGATGAAAGCGGAGGGGACATGGTTAAAAAACTGCGCAGTTTAGAATCTAGGTACATTATAGAACTGCAAACGACGGCCCCTGAGGGTTTGAACAATGATGAGCAATTGTGGGTGCATTTAGGATAATCTGACTCTAATATTGGACACCTTCTCACGTTATGTAATCCACTATGGCATAGAGTGATACTATATGCATCCTTTCCCACCATGAGTAAGAATTCTGCCTTTAAAAGCTCTCCCCCAACCCACGATTTGGCCAATTCTGGGTGTGAAATAGGAATTCTGCCGTCACTAACTCCTATATACGCCAGTTCAGGGCGTGAATGAAGAATCATTTTTGAAATGTTATATTTTGTGATTTCCACCAAATGTGCGATATTGAAGGGCACTGTGACAAACGGGGCTTATCATGATTCTAATCATAATGTGTTGGTTTTGCGCCTATTTTGTTGTTTGCACAGGCTAGAGTTTATTAGTGTATTAGAAAATGCATATACGACTTTGTCCCCTGCATTAATTATGTAAGTTTGGAATCACACTTTGACTTGTATTAGAACATACAGGAGTTACGCCTGATTGCAACATTCATGCATTTTCAAGAAGTATGATTTTGGTTTTATAAGGCATAACACGTCCCTCATGAGATTTAATTAATTTTTTGATTTTCTCAGCAATTGAATGGTTTGTGCTGCCTCTCTCTAATAATGAACATGTTCCAAAATGGCCGCCCTGTTAAACACAGGATCTTTTCTAGAGGCCGTCTTTGAGTTTGATGAATGGTTGAAAAAAATCTTTTTTACGTAAAGTAATCCGTTTTGTTTAAATTGTTAATGAATTTTGAATTACGCTGACATTGAAAAAGGCGTTGTGACGAAATGCGTCTGTCAGTGCTCTGTGACTCTCGTGAGTGCACCAGTTACTGATTGAGTTACCTGCTCGTCGGAAACTATCATTCATGTTGCGGCTCACCACAGCTTGGAATGCACCCGAGACAAGTGGTGCGGCGGAGGGTGAAACTTTGTGACTGTGGATATATATATATATATATATATATATATATATATACGAATTATCCGCACCTCCGCACTCACATTAGGCGAGCAGAGAACCACGAACCACTGGAAATGTTGGCATTTAATCTTTATTGCTCCTCAGAATTATATATATATTATATATATATATATTACAGAGTGCCTATCGCCACTCTGTAGTGATAGTTAGGACTATGTTTCTATAGGAAATTGATTTTTTGGCTTGCGAATAACTTTGCCATTGTTTCTCAAATCTTTACAAAACTTTCCAAAAATTGTTTAATTTCCTTCAGCTCCTTCCTGGAAAGGGTTGAGATGATATGTCAAGTGTTGACCGAGAGGAAGAGGTGGGGCAAAGCACAATTTCCCAATGCAATTTCCATAGGGATTTTTGAAAAGTGCTAGAGTCAAAACGGCTTAAGGTAATTGCACAAAATTTAGCATAAAGTTATATTTTGGTCCAGAAAGCATGCTTTTTGAGATTTGGTGTGAATCCATTCTGTAGTTTTTGAGAAATTAGGGTAAAAAAATGTGTGTATCTGGACGGTTGGATTTGCGAGAGGCAAAATAAAAAAATAAAGCCATTTGATTGGCTGTCTCATTCCTGTAGGAGGAGATGGGGACCTAGTCCTCATGTCCTAAAAATTAGAAGACATTAAGTATATGGGGGCAGGGTAGGGGGAATGTGGAATGGTCCCCCGTGCCCAAATTTAAACAACATTTTTTAGGGGTTTCTGCAATCCCGTGGGTGCTGCATGGGAGCCAGCAGGGCCTGAGTGTCTGTGGCGGTTCTTGCAAACAGGCTTTTGGCCATGGGGCTTTCGGCTGTGAGTGGCGAGGCATTGGCTGCCTGCAGCCAACTCCATGCCATGAACGGGGTTGGTGTCCTTCAGGTGGGAGATGGCCATAGGCAAGGCCCTGTAGTCAAGCCCTCACTGCACACAGCCAAAGGCCATTCTCAGCAGGGGTTGGCCCCCAGCAGGGGGTTGGGTGAAGGGCCTGGCCATAGAAACATGTAGAGGAGGATATATGGAATCCAGGGAGCTTGGAGCAGTTTGTGGGGAGAAAGTGGCCTTAAATCTTCTTCAGCTTATCATAGAAGTAACTAAAAGGTCAGAGCAGAGGTCCTGGGATGGGGTGATGGATCAAGAAGAGGCAAAGGGAGTAGTAAATTCCTTTACAAAGGTGAAAATTTCCTTAGTATAATTGGCACATTCTGGTAAACATTGTTTACCATGCATGCGATACAACGCATGCCATTACAACGCGGTCATTACAACGACCGCATTGTTACATCGCATACCATTACAACGCAAGTCAGAACAATGACTTGCTGTAGGGGGCTGTAGTCTATCTTGTTGACTTCTTTGCTTTTCTGTGAGGAACTTCTTTCTTTCTTGTAGACGTCTTTGTTGTTCTGTGAAGAACTCCCTTGTATCTTCTGTGGAGTTTTCATTTCCTGTGGAGACCTCCTCCTGTACTTTGTGTTGACAGCATCTGTAGGCTCTGTAGTTTGCTCCATCTTCAGGTCCTCTTTTCTTCCCCAGGTCCCTGAAATCCGTTTGTAGCACGTAGGTAGTCACCAACCCATTGCCAAAATCATGTAGTAATGAGGTCCACGCTGATAAGATGTAGATTAAGATGATTTATTGAAGTCTGTTACATGTAGATAAGTTCTTGTGAAGCAGCCCCACCAGGAGCAGCCTGCCTCCTGCTCAGCCCATTCTTAACTGTCACACTTCACCTCACAGGCACCCAACATTACAATACGCATCATCGCTCCAAAATTCCAAGCAGCACACAGCACATTCACACTGGCTGAGCAGGTGGTGAAAATGGCAGAACATTAACATGAACAGGATACTACAGGGGCAGAAGGTGTTGGATTTAAAATCCAACACCTTCCTGACTGTTACACAGACTGGAGTTGGAATAGTAAATTATACTATTCCAAAATCCAGCGCCCCCCTACAGCAAGTCGTTATAATGACTTGCATTGTAATGGTATGCAAGGTTACAATGCGGTCGTTGTAATGACTGCGTTGTAATGGCATGCGTTGTAAACGCATACGATGTAACGTGGCCTATTCGCACATTCCTCTATCTGGAAGATCAGGGAGAGGCACATACTCTGTCTCTGGTGATAATTAAACACTTAAAGATGCACTTATCGTGGATGTTATGTGAATTATGCCAAACCCACCTAGGTTGTTTGCAATTGCATTTAAGCTGCCTGAGTTTTTTTCTGTATACCAACCAGAGTAGGGTTTTGCCATTGTGTGGATTTTGTCATTAATGGTGCAAGTGTATTTGCTGCAATTTTACGTCAGGTCTTAAAGCTGTTCATGTATGGATAGGGGCCTCTCTTCCCTAATGTGATGAGAAAAGTTAGTAAAGATAGGGCAAGTAGGTGGCCTGCGATATTTGAGACTGCTTCAACGTGTTGGGAGGGACCTAATACTTTTACGACATCTAAAAAGCTGATTGACTCAGGGTCAGAAGTATCTACCAGATGAAAATTGAGGTCCCCAAGGATCATGAAGGATTGAAAAGTCAGAGCAAGAGGTAAAATGGGCCTCACAATGTTGAAACCAAAATGATTCCTGAGTATTTGAGGATGATACACCAAAGTTATTCCCAAGGCCAGGGAATTGGGAGACCAAATTTTGAAAATAAGGAACTCAATACAGTCAGTGAACTCTGGGGAAATAATGGAACAATTGCGGGTTGAGAGGTAAAATATAGCCACTCAACCTCCAAAGTTAGGAATTCTATCCTGTGTGATTATGTTGTAGGCAGTAGGAATCACAAATGTTATGTCCATGGCAGAGGTTTGTATTGGGAATAACAAGTCTGGGGTATTTGAAACAAATAGATTCCGCCCTTCCAAAGTATGTTTGGATAGTGAGCAGGTATTATTAAGGATGCATTTTTAAGAAAGAAGGATGGTATATTTGTTGAAACAGAGCGTGGAACTGGTGGAGGAGGGTGGTAGCAGAGTTGTAGGGCCGGTAGTTCTTGGAGATTGAGGTGCGGGGGTATGAGGGGAGAGAGAGCATGTGAAGTGGCAGTGGGGACAGGAGAAAGTCGCTTTGACAATGTGGCACAATATATGCTGCAAACCACAGGTGACATGTAATACTGCCATTGGTGTAATGCCAACCAACTGATCGTGAGCTACCAGTAGCTCGTTGACACTTTCAGAGTACTGCACAGACTTAAGTTAATTTTTGAAAAAGCACAAGGCCACAGTATTCTTTTAAAGTTAAAGGAAGACTGTGTTTATTTTACATTATTATCTTCAGGCTGCAGATAGCAGGGCCTGCTAATGAGCAGTGCTGGAGTCACATTTATGACCCAGGGCACAGAGGTGAAGAACTGAAGTACTGAGGTATATAGCTCTTTAATAAGTCCTTGTCAACTCAATATTGGGGTGTGAGAACAAAATTATGTTTCTGAATGCTTTTAAAAGTAGAAAATTAAAATGAAAATCTACCTTAATGATTAAGTTAACTCTTCATTTTAATTTTCTCCCTTTTCAAAGTGTCACATTTACAAACAGCAGGCCTATTGCTCCCAGTAACCAGAAGTCACTGTGCCATATTTATAACTGAAAAATACAGTCCTCTTTATTAAATGGGAAAAATTTAAAGTAAGGAAAAATATTTCTATGAAACATTAAGGGCCTGATTTAGATTTCGGCGAACGGGTTACTCTGTCACAACAGTGACAGATATCCCATCTGCCAAAATATAAATCCCATAATAACCAATGGAATTTATATTTCGGTGGAAGGGATATATGTCACCGTTGTGATGGAGTAACCTGTCTGCCGAAATCTAAATCAGGCCCTATGTCTTAATGTTTTTCTCCACTTTCAATTAAGCTAATTACTCCTTAATGTTTTATGAAGCATGTTCTTTCTCTTTAAATTCCTCCCATTTAAATAAATGGGTGCATTTTTCTGTTTTAAATATGGCAAAGTGTCTACAGGCCACTGAGAGTAAGATGCCTGGTGTTTGTAAATGTGACACTTGGAAATGGGATTACATTTAAATGATGAGTTTTATGGAATCCGTATAAACATAAACAAGCTAACCCTTCAGTTTAATTTTTCCATTTCAAAGTGTTGACTTTCCAAACATCAGGCATCTTCCTCCCAGTAGCTGACAAACACAGGGGGATAGTACCAAGGAATTGCGATAATTATCGCAAAGCGTGCTTAGCACTGTTTTTTTTATCGCCGGCTATCGCTGGATTTCATCACGGAGATAACGCGTTATTATCAACGCTTATCTCCAAGGCGATAAAAAATCCAGCGATAGCGGCGAAACCCAGCAATAGCGCGAGGAATCCAGCGATAAATTCTCTGCGCTAATGAAAAGCTTGCTAATAGTCAGGTGAGGACTTAACCTTACAATCCACCTCCCATTGACAAGAATGGTTAAGTCAAGTTTTTAGCAGGTGTTAAATTCCAGCGATAATCGCGGTTAGCGCGACTTTTTTTATCACTTCGCTGGCATTGCTAATAGGGGGAAGTTGTGTTTGCAACTGTTTCCAGTCCCTTTTAGTTGGGAACGCCTACTTTGCATGTCATTAGCGATAATTATCGCTGACATGCAAAGCGGCACCAACACGGTCGGTTTCGCCATAAAGCTGTCGCTAACAGCTGTTAGCGACAGCTTGCTAATAGGGCGATAGAAATATCGCCGCTTTAGCGGTAAAAAGTGCCACTAAAGCGGCGATACCGCCCTTGCTAATATGCCCCACAGTGTCATATTTATCACTGAAAAATAAAGCCATTATTTTAAGTGGGAGAAATCTGAACTGTAGAAAAATGTTCCATGTCATGAACATTTTTGCTGAATGTTTTCTGTACTTCAAATTTCTCCCATTTTTTTTATTTTTTATGTTTGTATTATACACGTAATGGTGCCACATATGATGAAAGGTGCTCCCGTGCAACAATTACATACAACATAGGCTGTCAGTCACCCATACAAATTTATCCCATTCATATGCACACATGTTCATACATCCCCAAAGACCACACTTTCACTGACACACATGGAAGTACTGTCATGGTGGCCCTAGTCAAAGTATTTTGCTCAAACCATAGTATCTGGTTGTATGGACATTAGATTTAAAGTCAACGGAGCTGGGAGTGATGGTGTCTGGTAACAATGAACAAGTTACTTAGCCTTCAGTAGCTCACAATGATTTTCACTGAACAGAAGTAGCTCTTTCTACAGAAAAGGTTGGAGAGCCCTGGTGTAATTCCCGCATGACATGCTATGGCCATACTGGAAAGTTGATTGATTGATTGATTGAAAAGGCACTTGTACAGCGCACATATACTCCAAAGAGTGTCCCGGCACTAGAAGTAAGGTACCCTGCAGACTAATGATGATCATTCTATACAGTTTGATGGAAAAGCCAGGTTTTTAGCTTCTTCCTGAAAACAGGAAGCTCAGAAATGGCATGAAGTTCCAGAAGGAGTTTAATCCAGGCCTTCAAGCCAAGGTAAGAAAAGGATCTTCCTCCAGTTCTTGCCAGGCGAATTTTAGGGATGCAGGCTAAATGGCTGTGGGTTGACCGTGAAACCCCTGGGAGGGGCGTAAGCACAGATCCTACTCCTCAGGTACACTGCTCCTTTCTCATGAAGGACTTTATGAGCTAAGACCAGTTTCTTAAAAAGAATTATCTTTTTAATGGCGAGCCAGTGGAGCGCTTCCAAATGCAGAGTCATGTGGGTTCTTGGAGCAAGATTAAGAATTGTCCTGGCCACCGCATCTGTACCACTTGCAGAGAACTCAGAAGATATTCAGGAAGACCGAAGTAGAGCACATTTCCACAGTCAAGCCTGGAAGCAATCAGGGCCTGGATCACCATTTTCCTAGTTTCAACAGATAGAAGAAGTAGAAAGATTTTCAGAGAGTGTAGCAGCCTAAAACAAGAGCCCACCAGAGCCAGAATTTGAGGTTGAAAGGACAAGGCACTGCCAATTTAGAGTCTTAAGTTATTATGGACGGCTGATGAGTGCCAGGGGGAGGAACGCCTTGGAGCCACCAAGTCCTCCAAACATCAAGTGGGGAGGAGTCAAAAAACACAATCTCCATTTTGTCAGGATTGCATTTTAATTGGTTGGTAGACAACCAGTTGAACGCATTGGCGAGGCAGGCTTTAATAACTCTTCGATCAAATTCTGCCCCTTTTTCACAAGTGAAAAGCAACTGAGTGTCATCAGCGTATGATATTACTTTTGCTGCCAGTGCCTCAGCTAGGATGGCCAGAGGTGTAAGATAGGCATTGAATAAGGTGGGGCTCAATGCCGAGCCCTGAGGTACTCTAACTGCCAACTCCCGGATTGGGGTAGAAAATGGGGGAATCCACACTTCTTGACTTCTGTTGTCCAAAAAGGAAGTCAACCACTTCAAGGCTAAACCTCCAATACCAATAGTTTGTAGTTGGGCCAACAATCTTTATTGGGGGACCATATTGAAGCTCACCGATTAATCCAAAATGATCAGGCGGCCTTGCCCCCTTATCTAGCGTGCCTTTAATGTAATCATCTACTTTTAACAAAGTTGTTTCCCTACTACAGTTGGCTCTGAAACCCGATTGACTAGAATGCAAAAGATTGTTGCTTTCGAGGTAACCTGAAATATGAGAATGAACATGCCGTATGACGGGAAATCAGCCTGTAATTGGCTTGCGCTAACCGATTGACTAGAATGCAAAAGATTGTTGCTTTTGAGGTAACCTGAAATATGAGAATTAACATGCTGCATGAAGGGAAATCAACCTGTAATTGGCTTGCGCTTTGGGATCAGCCGTGGGCTTTTTAAGTAGAGGTAGAATTTTGGCATGTTTCCATCAGGTAGGCACCATTCAAGAATACAATGATGCATTTAAAACTCTATTTACAATGGGGTTAATAGCCTGAGCCACTTTGGCAAGTAAGCTGGGTGTACAAGTATCACACTGGGATCCTGACTTAAGACATTAGATGACCCTCAAGGATTCGTGCATAGAAATGGTCAGATTTTTTTTTAAAGTGGGTGACTCGGTGGTGATCATGCTGGAGTAAGGCACCTCACAGGAACTATCAGCAGCCTGAGAAATACTCAAGAGGCTTGCTTGGATAGTGGTTATTTTATCATGAAAGTACATTGCCAACTTGTCACACCAGTCAGCAGAAGATTGTTGGCATCTGGTAGCAGCCTCTGGATTCAGAAATGTTTTAGCAACTTTTAAAATGTCTTTAGATTTTATATCTGATTCTTCAATTTTCCTCTCAAAGAAAGATTTTTTCACTGAATGGACCTGAGAGTAACAGTCTTTTAGTGCTGCCCTATAGATGCATTTGTCAGCCAAGTTATAGTTTTTCTGCCATTTCCTCTCAAGGTGTTTACTATGTTTTTTACAAATCCTAAGATTCTCATTAAACCAAGGGACCAACTGTTTAAACCTGAGGGATTGTAGTGCATAGAGTGGAGCTAGGTCATTAATGCTGTTAGAAATCCAATCATCCATGCGCTTGGCATCTAATTCAGGATCCCCAGACAAAGAGGGGGGATCTGCTTTCAAGACATTGCAAAGGTCTAACAGAAGAACTTTATACAAGACTCTAGCCATGGTTCTAATTTCTTCGGAGGGAAGCTGATTGTGATTAGGCTTTTGTATTTTGCCTGTTTTCCAGTGAACACTTGTTCTGCCGCACTTCTCTTTGATTCCTCCTGTTCAAGGAAGTTCCATCTGCTGCTGTGTGCGCACATTATATTAGTGTGCCTACAGGAGCATGTGAAGGTCTGACATAACGATATCCCCATATTGTAAGAACTGGACAACACTGCCATCTACTGGGTCCCTGGCAGTTGCTGGAGACCTCACTGTTCCTGTACCTCTGCGCTGAGTGAGTACTGTGCTAAATGGCTCAAGTAACGAACAGAGAGGAGCCCTTGCCAGCCCTGTGAGGTGGGGCCACGCTGCTTGACAATGCAGGAGCGCTATAAAGGCCAGAGAGGTGTCCCGGAGCACACGAGCCACTTTTGCACTTACACTTGCACTTTACAGAGGAGCCCTTGCCAGCCCTTTGAGGAGGGGTCACGCTGCTTGATGGTGCAGGAGCGCTATAAAGGCCAGAGAGGCGTCCCGCAGTGCAGGAGCCGTTTTTGCACTTGCACTTTACAGAGGAGCCCTTGCCAGCCCTGTGAGGCGGGGTCACGTTGCTTGATGGTGCAGAAGCTCTATAAAGGCCAGAGAGGCGTCCTGCAGCGCGAGATGCGCACAGGGTGTGCCCGGGCTTGGTCCAGGCGAGGACCGGGCCCATCTTAGCCCATCATAGACCGGAAGAGGCCAGGCTGGGCCCCCCCTCTTGGTCCTTGGGCTCTTGATTTTTCCAGCCACGGTGAGTTTTTGCAACCTGTTGAGTTTTCATCAATTATGGATATAACTAAGCTCACCATAAGTAATTATTGTGATTGTCGTGCGGAGGGACATTGCACGAGCCCTCACACAGGAGGACGCTACAATTATTGCTATCACAGCATTGGGAGTCTATCCTGTTCTGTTTGGTGAGGATCCGATCTTTGATACAGAGCCATCAAAGTGGACCCCCACATTTAATTTAGTCCATATTGATTGGTTTATGATCTTAACCAGAAGATCTGGTACTGCTAATCCCCTAAGACCTGTATCAGAAACTTGCTCATACATAATATTTAGTAGCCGGCACGTATAATGGGGGAAAAAAAGCGGCCAACAATCAACCAAAAATACTGTCAATGTCTGCAGGGTGATCACGTCTGACATTAATGAACTATCTTACAGTGGCAATGGGAGCAATTGAACAGCAGATCATCTCAGTGGAAGAGACTCTGAATTTAGAAAAACCAGGGGCAGGGGCAGTTGAGGCCCAAGTAACAGACCAATAGCTGTTGAGGTTGACCATGTCCATTTACCTGAGGTTCCAAAGGTTCCAAAGGGACAATCAATCCCAAACGGCTGTATACAAAACTTGTCTGACCATATATTGGTCAGCGATCAGGAGTGCGACATAAACTACCATTGAAGCACCCAAGAAATCCGGAGACTGTTCTCAAAGTAACTGATGATATATACATGTAGAACTTAGGTCGGCACCTATAAAACCACCTAAAAAAAATTATCAAATGGGGCAAAACATCAGCACTTTCAGAGGCAAGCTCCAGGGGAAGAGCTCTTGCTAATAGTCAGCCTTACAACTTACAGGATGATTTTAGAAAGTTAATTACAAAAATGGACGATCAAGATATGTTCCTGAGAGACTCCTTAACTGAGTTACATGATAGAGTGGCCTTAATCGAAGAGACCCTAAATAAACGTTTAGACAACCCGCAGAATTATGATAATGATATTACATCACGCAAGAATGTCGGTCCAGTAAAGCTCACTGGTAACAGGATAATGCATTCTGGACCAACACAAGTAGCCTTTTCAAAAGATACACAACTTGCAGGGACATACTGTAAAGAGGGCCAAACAACGTTAGATCCAAAGCCCCCAACAGAACCTATAAGGACTACATGGGACCCTATCACACCTGATATAAACATAGCTAACTTTGGAAATGGTAAAAACCCTCGGGCTCACACTTCTACCTACCCAAGTCACAATCATCCTATCATGGCAGTATCATTAAATAGGCACCAGCCATAGATGGCATACCTGGATTTACCACCAGCTGCCACCCCTTACACGGTAATGCTGGCCAACGTCCCTAGATTACCGGCATCTGAGTCTTGGGACACTTTAAGAAATAAATCTTTGTTCTGGCTGGGCACAAAAACGGGGCTAACTGAGGCACTCTTTGCCGAGTTTAAAATGGTTAGAAGAGTCAGCTGGATTGGCAGAGATCGTAAAAGCCTCTATGGTGACTGTGTGGTATTAACTTTCAAAACCCCACACTTAGGGGGTCATTACGATGTAGGGCGGATCGCCACTGCCCGCATGGCAGTGGCAATCCGCCCTACATTTCCCTCCGTCCGCCACCCATTTTCCCCCGCCATATTAGTATGGCGGGGGGGACCCCGGCGGACGGAGAGACTGTCTGCCGGTTTTCCGCCGGTCAACCAGTCGACCGGGCGGAAAAGGGGCTACATATGGTGGCGGTGTCTGCTAGACACCGCCATCCATATTAGCATGGGTGCGGGAAGCAGCCTTTCCATGGCAGCGATGCCGCCACGAAAAGGCATGCGGAGTTTGCTGTTGGGGGCCCGTTGCAAGCCCCCAGGATATTGGGGGGTGGGGGGTGCACATGGGGGTTCCTATGGTACCCCCCTACATTGTCATGGACAAGGTGGCAGGCACCGCGCGGTGCCTGTCACCTTGTGCATGACAATGCACACAGTGCATTCCCAGCATTGTGGCAGGCGGTGCTGTGTGCACCGCCCGCCACAATGCTGGGAATGGAGGATGCCACCGCCACGGTGGCGGTGGCATCCTAATCGCTGGTGCGGGACCGCCGCACCACTGGCAGCCGGTCCCAGCACCGCTAGGGTGGCGGGCGGACGAAAGTCCGCCCGCCATCCTAATAGGCCCCTTAGTCCAAAGCATTCTGAGGAGAGCAGGAAATCATTTTATCACGACCCAGGGCATCAACTTAGTCCCCTTGGGTTATTTTTATCAACCACCAAGGGACCTATATACAAGATCTACTAACAGGGACTTTAATGATAACTTTCATCACATATATAATGTCCCTGTTAGCAATCAATTTGATAGTCTCCCAACTTTAGAAGAGGTAGGCTGACTAAATACGATAGATCTATATGTCACACAAACAATGGAGGATAGTCCGTACATTACACCAGACATACAAGTGCACACTATCGACCCTGAAATAATCTCTGATCGAGGTATTAACCTAGACACTTAAAAAAAGTCTTTATCCCCCACATGTTTAGATGTTAATACCTTGTCCCTTTCCTGTGGTAAAATGGCCACTCAAGATATGTGTTTAATTCCAGAGATATCTTCTATTCCCAGAGATCCATTTGATAAATCAAAGGAAGCAAATAACATTGGCAATACTAGGCAAGATCGTTGTCATCTATTATTCTGGAATGTTTCCGGTATACGAACAAAGCTTAACAATCCGCTATGGTTGGATTTTGTTGGGCATTTTAATATATTGTGCCTACAGGAAACCTGTGTAGAGGATATTATACACATTAATGGTTATAAAACTTTTCATACCGCTGCAGTACCATCGGCACATGGGACATCTAAGGGCGGACTTTGCACATATGTATCCAACTATCTGAATGTAAATAAGATCGAATTAAAGAAACAAATCAGAAATCCATTACCAACTTGTTATAATTCACATTGATAAATTGCATTGTATTGCATTGTTAAATTTTTATAATAATGCACCGCCCGGTCAGATTGTAGGGGTACTGAGGAAATTAAGTTATGATCTAAATCTTATACAGAATGAAAGTGTAAAAGATGTACTTGTTATATGGGGAGGGGATTTTAACTTTGTGTTGTGTCCATATACTGAGGGGGACGTCTGTGGAACTATGTCTGATGACGGGAATAGTTATATGCATTTCCCACAAACAAATGTCGGGGAATATTTAAATGAAACCATGTTCTCATCTGATCTAGGATTTGCTAACTAGCTAAGTACCCCGTCAGTCCGCTTCAGTTTTACATTTAACGGGAGATGTATGTATTTGACTATTGATTATATTCTTATGTCACATAGACACTCAACCAGACTCGAAAGCTTTACCACCCATAAAAACACCTTGAGCGATCATTTTCCATTAAGCGTAACTCTTCTATTGTCAAGTAAGGCGATAAATAGCAAGGGCAAATCGGCTCATATTGTCCAGAACATAGCTCTGAACAAAATTAACGGCTACTCTTTACGCTGGGCTAAGGTGGACCCCATTCAATTTACTACAAAATTATTGATTAATTGTGAACTTGCCATCCTAGTCTGTCTCGATGAGACAACTTCTCATGCTGATATTTTAAAACATTTCTCAAAAGATATCTGAACACATTAAAAAGGCCCTATCTGTGGAAAATAAAAAAACGCACATCAGGAAACAAGGTTGGTTTGATGCTAAATGCACCAAAGCCTATTTCAAACTAAAATATGCTCTACACAAGCCAATTAGAAATAGTCAAGAGATCAAAATGACTAGAGGGGAATATAAGCGCGCCCTTAAAGAGCGTAACAGAACATTAAGAGAAGAAGCTTGGTCAGCTCTACATGAAGCCACTTTAACCAGAGACAACACTTTTTGGAAGGCAGTAAATGCCCCTTTCCTGGTTAATCGAGATATACCTACTTTAGAGATAGCTATTGCGGAAGATCAATGGGTGGAATATTATTCTAACATGTATAATAGCACCATGCATGAGAAACCCATTGAAACTTCCCTGCCACAGCACGAACTATTGTCACCCAATAACCATCAAATAGATGTCTACTTTACCCAAGACGAGGTTAACCGTGACGTCATGACAAGTATGGGTGGGAAAGCCCCTGGTCCTGACGGAGTCCCAGTAGACCTTTATAAATCTAATGTGCCACTATGTGGCCCGCTGTTAACTCAAGTGATTGCAGGGAGTTGTTCTACCTGTTTTATAACAACTTGGTCTGAATCAACACTGGTCCCGATTTTTAAGAAAGGTGACCGTCAGAATCCCGCATGCTATCGGCCTATATCTCTGTTATATTCACTGGTTAAGGTGGTGGGGCGTGTTATACTAAATAGACTACAGGATTGGGCTGAAGATAATGGTATCATAATAGAATTACAATTTGGCTTCCGACAGGGTCTAGGCACTGTTGAGCAGGGTTTAAATTTAAGCATCCTTCTGGGCAAGTACACAATGGCTAAACACAGCAGGCTATAACTGGCCTTTGTAGATTTAACGTCAGCCTTCGATTGTGTCATACATGATAAATTATGGAAGATCTTGGACGGTATGGGGGTTGAAACCCCACTTAGATACTTCTTGAGGCACCTCTATAGTGGCGTGAAGACAAGGGTCCATTATGGGGCTGGCGGGGAGTGTACAGCCATGTTCAAAATACAGAGAGGGGTGAGACAGGGCTGTGTCCTGGAACCCTTTTTATTCACATTATATATAAATGAATTAGGGCAAGCCCTGACGAAGCAGTGTCAGGATTTGCCACAAATTGATAAACGTCCCATACCTGCCCTACTGTATGTGGACGGCGCTGTACTGATGTCACAAACACAATTGGGGCTCCAAAGGGTAGTGGCAAGTTTTTCCATGTTCATGCACAATTTGGGACTTACAGTGAATTCCTCAAAAACTTTTATTATGAAATGTGGGGGAGGTAGCATAAAATGTAGAGATATTTATATCGATAAGAAAAAGGTTGAATTTACTAAAAGTTTTTCATATTTAGGAATTCTTTTTGATCAGAAGGGGACATGTACTCAGGCAGTTCAAGCCAGGAAGTTATTGTTCATGAAAGCTACTGCTGCATTAGCCAATTTTTCTAGAAAATTGGGAGACAACCTCCTGTAGAATTATTACATATTTATCAGGCAAAGTGTGTCTCCACAGCTATGTATGGTGCAGGCATTTGGGTCTATGCAGATCCTCAGCCCCTACAACTAGTTGAGACTGCCTTTTTCAGATTTCTGCTGGCAGTCCCAAGCAGTACATCTACTTACATATGTCACTCTGAACTAGGAATGCCCTACATATCTGACCTTATAAAAATACAACCTGGATATGGACAACCGAAAAAACAACTTTTGATCAGGAGATTTTAACCCCTTCGCTACTAGGCATTTCCCCCCCCCCCCCCTGTGCTAAGCCTTTTTTTGGCTATTTGGGGTATTTCGCGCTTAGGCCCCTGTAACTTTTTGACCACATAAGGTATCCATGCCAAATGTGCGTCCTTTTCTTCCAACATCATGGGGATTCTAAAAGTACCCAGGGTTTGTGGATTCCCCTGGAGGGGACCCAGAAATTAGCCAAAATATAGCTACATTTTTTTTGGGGGGGGGGAAATGGGAAAAAAGGGCTACAGATGAAAGCATCTGGTTTTTTTCCCTGAAAATGGCATCAACAAAGGGGATGTGGGGATGAAATCACTATTTTCCCAGATTTCAGGGACAAGCAGACTTTTGTCAAAAAACCAACATTTTTTACACAGTTTTGGCATTTTTCTGGGACATAGCCTATTTTTGGAATTTTTTGTGCTTTCAACCTCCTTCCAGTTAATGGTAGAAATGGGTATGAAAGTAATTATGGATCCTGGAAAGCTATACATTTTAGAAAAGTAGACACATTTTTTAATTCAGCAAGGGGTCATTTGTGTAGATCCTTCAAGGTTTCTTTATAGAAACTAACAGTTGAATATAGGAAAAATTGAAAATTAGTTGAAAAAAACAGCCATTTGTGTCAACGTTTTCACCAGTAACTTCTTTTAATTATGACAGCTGTTTGAAAGCAACATACCATTACATCTGATGGACCTTTCTGGTTGTGGGGATATATAGGACTTGTAGGTTCACCAAGAACCCGACGAACCCAGAGACAATAACTGAGCAGTGTCTTGCAATGGTTTTATATTATGTACCGGGTATATAGCAATTAATTTGGGAAAATATATACATGGAAAAATCGGTATGAAAGACACCTATGTATTTCTGAAATTGGAACAAAATATAGAGTTCAGAAACAGTAGATATTTGTACATTTCCAAAATTGTGAGTACCCATACTAGCATGAGAATTATAGGTCATTTTTCAAAATGACTTTTTTTTTACACATTGTCTTTCATTTGGAAGGCAGAAATGCATCGAAAGTCAATAGGTAATAACAGTTGCTCTACAATTTTGTGTTACCCTAAGTCTCCCGATAAAAATGGTACTTCACTTGTGTGGGTAGGCCTTGTGCCCGCGACAGGAAACGGCTCAAAACACAACGTGGACACACTTTATTTTTACAGGGAAAACTGATCCTTTTTTTGCAAAGTGCCTAGCTGTAGATTTTGAACCCTAGCTCTGCCAGCACCTAGGGAAACCTAGCAAACCTATACATTTTTGAAAACTAGACACCCAGGGGAATCTAGGATGGGGTGACTTGACTGGCTCTCACCAGGTTCTATTACCCAGAATCCCTTGCAAACCTAAACATTTGTAAAAACAAAAACACATTTTCCTCACATTTCTGTGGTGGAAAGTTCTGGAATCTGCATGGATCCACAAAATTCCACCCACCCTGTGTTCCCCAAAGTCTTCCAAGACAAATGGTACCTCACTTGTGAGGGTAGGCCTAGTGCCCACGACAGGAAACAGCCCAAAACGCAACGTGGACACACCACATTTTCACAGTGAAAACGGACCCTTTATTTGCAAAGTGCCTAGCTGTAGATTTTGAACCCTAGTTCTGCTGGCACCTAGGGAAACCTAGTAAACCTATACAGTTTTAAAGACTAGACACTCAGGGGAATCAAGGCTGGGGTGACTTGACTGGCTCTCACCAGGTTCTCTTACCCAGAATCCCTTGCAAACCTAAAAATGTGTCCAAAAAACCACATTTTCCTCACATTTCTGTGGGGGAAAGTTCTGAAATCTGCGTGGATCCACAAAATTCTACCCACCCCGTGTTCCCCAAAGTCTTCCGAGAAAAATGATACCTCACTTCTGTGGGTAGGCCTAGTGCCCGCGACAGGAAATGGGCAAAAACGCAACGTGGACACACCACATTTTCACAGTGAAAACGGACCCTTTTTTTGCAAAGTGCCTAGCTGTAGATTTTGAACCCTAACTCTGCCAGCACCTAGGGAAACCTAGCAAACCTATACATTTTTGTAAACTAGACACCCAGGGGAATCCAGGATGGGGTGACTTGAATAGCTCTCACCAGGTTATGTTACCCAGAATCCCTTGCAAACCTAAACATTTGTCCAAAAAAACAAATTTTCCTCACATTTCTGTGGTGGAAAGTTATGGAATCTGCGTGGATCCACAAAATTCCCTCCACCCCGCGTTCCCCAAAGTCTTCCGAGAAAAATGGTACCTCACTTGTGTGGGTAGACCTAGTGCCCGCAACAGGAAACGGCCCAAAACGCAACGTGGAAGTGTAACAATAGCTCCTGTGAACTAGTAAAAATAGTAGTAATAAAGATGCGCACAATGGTAATATACAGAGTTACGTTGATGTCAGAGAGAAAAGCTAACCACAGGTCATTGCACCAAAGGAGACGCACGCTCCTCCACTCCAGCAGGCCCAGGGGAAATCGTACATCGTAATTCTTGAAATAATTAAGATTGCCATAAACCACAGACTATAAAGAGGGCCTGCAGTATTGCCGAGGAATTCCCGGTCTAGAGTTCAGGTCTTGTCTACCACACTCCTTCCTCACATGGGCACCCGGACGGGTTCCCTTGTGAGTAGCTTTTTCCTTTTCTCCCCTATCACATGGTGGCACTGTTCTTCACATTAGGCAGGACCAACCGCCCTTCAGGTGTCCCACATTTCCAGGTCCTGAAGAGACCCTACAATTCAAAACAGGGTTGAAACGCCGTCGACTGTTAAACAGGGCGAACCTTGATCCAACATTGATGATTGTATTTAGTGTTGTTTATATTGCAAAAAACTACAAATGGTCGCCCTATTGTTTTAAACCTTGTACATAAGTCACATATTATGTCACTATTTGTTTAGGTTTATTATGTTTTTTTCACTGGGACACGCATTCACTACCTGGTAAACTATTGTTTGTTAAACATAAACAATTCTGTATTTTTAGTTTCATGTATATACTTTGTATTTCATGCATCAAATTTTTTTATAAAAGTAGTTATATACCCACACCTCTGTGTCTGTGGTTAGCTTTTCTCTCTGACATCAACGTAACTCTGTATATTGCCATTGTGCGCATCTTTATTACTACTATTTTTACTAGTTCACAGGAGCCATTGATACACTTCCAATTTACTTACCCAGGCTCCCAGTGAGTAGGGTTCCCTTGTTGTCCTTCTAACAAAACGCAACGTGGACACACCGCATTTTCACAGTGAAAACTGACCCTTTTTTTGCAAAGTGCCTAGCTGTAGATTTTAAACCCTAACTCTGCTGGCACCAAGGGAAACCTAGCAAACCTATATATTTTTGAAAACTAGACACCCAGGTAAATCCAGGATGGGGTGACTTGACTAGCTCTCACCAGGTTCTGTTACCCAGAATCCCTTGCAAACCTAAACATTTTTCAAAAAAATCACATTTTCCTCACATTATTGTGGTGGAAAGTTATGGAATCTGCGTGGATCCACAAATGATACCTCACTTGTGTGGGTGTCCAATGCAGAATTGTCTAAAAACGCATTTAAAAATAAATTTTGCGCTTAGAATTGTCGGTACTCTACCCTAAATCCCTATGTTTTGGGCTCTTCCCAGTCACAGGCCCTTGCCCTACCCACACAAGTGAGGTATCATTTTACTCGGGAGACTGAGAGTAATGCTGTGGGGTAGGATATTTGTGCCGGCACGGTGATTCCACCCACAAATATGTGGAAAATGTGTTTTTTTCAGCTAAATTTGAGGTTTGCAGGGAATTCTGGGTAGGGAAACATTGGGGGATCCACGCAAGCCATACCTCGCTGGACTCCCCCGGGTGTCTAGTTGTCAGAAATGTGTGGGTTTGGTAGTTTCCAAAGATGGCCGCCGAGCCCGGGGCCAAAAATCCATGTGACCTCCCTTGCAAAACCAGGTTGTTTTGTGATAGGTCATTTTGATGTCTCCTGAATACGTTTTGGGCCCTTGCCTGTCGTGGGTACTTGACCCACCCATGCGAGTGAGGTATAATTTGTATTGGGAGACCTGGGGGAACGCTGGGTGATAGGAAATTTGTGGATCCACATAGATTCCAGAACTTTCCCAGACAGAAATTTGAGAAAAAAGTGATTTATTCAGCTAAATTTGAGTATTGCAGGGGATTCTGGGTAGGAAAACGTTGGGGGACCCACGCAAGCCATACCTTGATGGACTCCCCCGGGTGTCTAGTTTTCAGAAATGTGTGGGTTTGGTAGTTTCCCTGGATGGCCGCCGAGCCCGGGGCCAAAAACCCAGGTGACCCCCCTTGCAAAACCACGTTGTTTTGTGATAGGTCATTTTGATGTCTCCTCAATACGTTTTGGGCCCTTGCCTGTCGCGGTTACTTGACCCACCCACGCAAGTGAGGTATCATTTTTATTGGGAGACCTGGAGGAACGCTGAGTGGTAGGAAATTTGTGGATCCACGTAGATTCCAGAACTTTCCCAGACAGATATTTGAGAAAAAAGTGATTTTTTTTCAGCTAAATTTGAGGTTTGCAGGGGATTCTGGGTAGGAAAACGTTGGGGGATCCATACAAGCTGTACCTTCCTGGACTCCCCGGGGTGTCTAGTTTAATGTGTGGGTTTGATAGGTTCCCCTAGATGGCTGTGGACCCCAGGACCAAAAACGCATCTGCCCCCTAAGTATCTGAAAATGACCTGGTTTTGCAAGGGGGGTCACATGAGTTTTTGGTCCAAGGCTTGGCGGCCATCTAGGGAAACCTACCAGACCCACACATTTCTGAAAACTAGACACCTGGGGTAGTCCAGCGAGATATGGCTTGCGTGGGTTCCCCAACGTTTTCCTACCCAGAATCCCCTGCAAACCTCAAATTTAGCTAAAATAAAATCACTTTTTTCTCAAATTTCTGTCTGGGAAAGTTCTGGAATCTACGTGGATCCACAAATTTCCTACCACCCAGCATTTCCCCAGGTCTCCTGATAAAAATGATACCTTACCCGTGTGGGTGGGTCAAGTACCCGTGACAGGCAAGGGCCCAAAACGTATAGAGGAGACATCAAAAGGACCTATCACAAAACAACCTGGTTTTGCAATGGGGGTCACCTGGGTTTTTGGCCCCGGGCTCGGCGGTCATCTTGGGAAACTACCAAACCTACACATTTCTGAAAACTAGACACCCGGGGGAGTCCAGCGAGGTATGGCTTGCGTGGGTCCCCCAATGTTTTCCTACCCAGAATCCCCTGCAAACCTCAAATTCAGCTGAAAAAAATAACTTTTTTCTCAAATTTCGGTCTGGGAAAGTCCTGGAATTTACGTGGATCCACAAATTTCCTACCACCCACCGTTCCCCCAGGTCTCCCGATAAAAATGATACCTCACTCGTGTGGGTGGGTCAAGTACCCGCGACAGGCAAGGGCCCAAAACATATTGAGGAGACATCAAAATGACCTATCACAAAACAACCTGGTTTTACGAGGAGAGTCACCTGGGTTTTTGGCCCTGGGCTCGACGTCCGTCTTGGGAAACTACCAAACCCACACATTTCTGAAAAATAGACACCTGGGGGAGTCCAGCGAGGTATGGCTTGCGTGGGTCCCCCAAACTTTTCCTACCCAGAATCCCCTGCAAACCTCAAAGTTAGCTGAAAAAATCACTTTTTTCTCAAATTTATGTCTGGGAAAGTTCTGGAATCTACGTGGATCCACAAATTTCTTACCACCCAGCGTTTCCCCAGGTCTCCCGATAAAAATGATACCTCACTCATGTGGGTGGGTCAAGTACCCGCGACAGGCAAGGGCCCAAAACGTATTGAGGAGACATCAAAATGACCTATCACAAAACAATCTTGTTTTGCAAGGGGGGTCACCTGGGTTTTTGGCCCCGGGCTCGGTGGCCATCTTGGGAAACTATCAAACCCACACATTTCTGACAACCAGACACCCGGGGGAGTCCAGCGAGGTACGGCTTGCATAGATCCCCCAATGTTTCCCTACCCAGAATGCCCTGCAAACCTCAAAATTAGCTGAAAAAAACACCTTTTCCACATATTCTTGGGTGGAGTCACAGTGCCGGCACAAATGTCCTACCCCACAGCGTTCCTCTCAGTCTCCCGAGTAAAATGATACCTCACTTCTGTGGGTGGGGCAAGGGCCTGTGA
Organism: Calotriton arnoldi; assembly: GCA_963921515.1. Taxonomy (NCBI): domain Eukaryota; kingdom Metazoa; phylum Chordata; class Amphibia; order Caudata; family Salamandridae; genus Calotriton; species Calotriton arnoldi. The sequence continues at coordinate 103,342 of CAWUFW010013937.1, forward strand.
CTGGGAAGAGCCCAAAACATAGGGATTTTGGGTATAGCACCGACAATTCTAAGCGCTACATTTTTTTTAAAATGCGTTTTAGCCAATTCTGCATTGGACACCCACACAAGTGAGGTATCATTTTACTCGGGACACTAAGGACAATGCTGTGGGGTAGGACATTTGTGCCGGCACGGTGATTCCACACACAAATATGTGGAAAATTTGTTTTTTTCAGCTAAATTTGAGGTTTGCAGGGAATTCTGGGTAGGGAAACGTTGGGGGATCCACGCAAGCCATACCTCATTGGACTCCCCCAGGTGTCTAGTTTTCAGAAATGTGTGGGTTTGGTAGGTTTCCCTAGATGGCGGCGAGCCCGGGGCCAAAAAACCAGGTGCCTCCCCAAAACCAGGTAGTTTTGTTATAGGTAATTTTGAAGTCTCCACAGTAGGATTTGCGCCATTTCCTGTTGCAGCCACTATGCCTACCCACACATGTGAGGTACCATTTTTATCAGAAGACCTGGAGGAATGCGGGTAGTTGGGAATTTGTGTCATCCTGGTGATCCTACAACTTTGTCACACAGAAATGTGAGAACAAATAGATTTTTCAACAAAATGTGAGGTTTGCAGGGGATTCTGGGTAGGGAAATGTTGGGGGACCCACGCAAGCCATACCATGCTGGACTCCCCCGGGTGTCTAGTTTTCAGGAATGTGTGGGTTTGGTAGGTTTCCCTTGATGGCCGCCAAGCCTGGGGCCAAAAACTCATGGGACCCCCTTGCAAAACCAGGTTGTTTTTCTGATAGGTAATTTTGATGTCGCCTCAATAGGTTTTGGACCCTTGCTTGTCGCGGGTACTTGACCCACCCACACAAGTGAGGTACCATTTTTCACGGAAGACTTTGGGGAATGCGGGGTGGGTGGAATTTTGTGGATCCACACAGGTTCCAGAACTTTCCACCACAGAAATGTGAGGAAAATGTGGGTTTTTTTTTAACAAATTTTGAGGTTTTCAAGGGATTCTGGGTAACAGAACCTGGTGAGAGCCAGACAAGTCACCCCATCCTGGATTCCCCTGGGTGTTTAGTTTTCGAAAATGTATAGGTTTGCTAGGTTTCCCTATGTGCCGTCAGAGCTAGGGTTCAAAACCTACAGCTAGGCACTTTGCAAAAAAAGGATCAGTTTTCACTGTGAAAATGTGGTGTGTCCACGTTGCGTTTTGGGCCGTTTCCTGCCGCGGGCACTAGGCCTACCCACACAAGTGTGGTACCATTTTTCTCGGAAGACTTTGGGAAATGTGGGGTGGGTGGAATTTTGTGGATCCTTGCAGATTCCAGAACTTTCCACCTCAGAAATGTGAGGAAAATGTGTTTTTTTGGACAAATTTTGAGGTTTGCAAGGGATTCTGGGTAACAGAACCTGGTGAGAGCCAGACAAGTCACCCCATCCTGGATTCCTCTGGGTGTCTAGTTTTAAAAAATGTATAGGTTTGCTAGGTTTCCCTAGATGCCGGCAGAGCTACGGTTCAAAATCTACAGCTAGGCACTTTGCAAAAAAAGGATCACTTTGGGAAATGCGGGGTGGGTGGAATTTTGTGGATCCAAGCAGATTCCAGAACTTTCCACCTCAGAAATGTGAGGAAAATGTGTTTTTTTGGACAAATTTTGAGGTTTGCAAGGGATTCTGGGTAACAGAACCTGGTGAGAGCCAGACAAGTCACCCCATCCTGGATTCCTCTGGGTGTCTAGTTTTAAAAAATGTATAGGTTTGCTAGGTTTCCCTAGATGCCGGCAGAGCTACGGTTCAAAATCTACAGCTAGGCACTTTGCAAAAAAAGGATCACTTTGGGAAATGCGGGGTGGGTGGAATTTTGTGGATCCAAGCAGATTCCAGAACTTTCCACCACATAAATGTGAGGAAAATATTTATTTTTTTACAAAGTTTGAGGTTTGCAAGGGATTCTGGGTAACAGAACTTGGTGAGAGCCAGACAAGTCACCCCATCCTGGATTCCCCTTGGTGTCTAGTTTTCATAAATGTATAGGTTTGCTAGGTTTCCCTATGTGCCAGCTGCGCTAGGTCCCAAAATCCACAGGTAGGCACATCGCTAAAAAAAAGTCGGTGCCTAGTGGGCTTTCTGCCGCCCTGCGGGGGAATCGGGGGCAGAAATACTGTGGCTATTTTTTTGTGGGGGCGGGGGCATTGGTATGCCCATTCTGGGCAGCCCCCACGCATAAAAAAAGCCAGCGTAATCGCTGCCGCCTAGTGGGCTTTCTGCCCCCCCGGGGGAAGTGTCCATTTGATTATGTGTCTCAACAATGAACATTGCATGTTCTTTTATTTTGTAAATTTTACTCTATGCAGAGAAGGAGGTGGATTTTACCAATCTTAAGGTCACTTGGCCTTAGACAATGTCACCCTGCATTGTAAGTATTGCAATCACTAGACAATGAATATTTTACAAGGTCACTAGCCGTATATTTAAAAAATGTAATTAAGTGTAGGAAAACTATTTTAATATGATTTTTTATAATATGCTATTCCCCTCTGAACAAAGTTGATAGGAAATTATAGTAGGGTGTTTTAGAATTAATTTTTAGATTCTCATGTAAAGAAATCGAATAAAGCTTTATTGAATTGAATTGATTAGATTTTGACCATTTGAACCTAATTAGATGGTGATCCGACCAAACTAATGGTAAAGGTTCAAACTGCACATAATTTATATTAGAGAAGATTTGGTCTAAGATATATCCGGCCTGTAGGGTGGGTTTGAACATCTGTTGGGCAAGACCAAGGGAGGACAGAATATCTGTAAAGGAGGATACCTCTGAATTTAAAGGTGTGTCCATATGGAATTTGAAATCACGTAGCACTAATAAATTTGCATATTTAAAGGACCAAGGAGCCAGGATGTTATTTAGTGATCTCAGGAAAGGGCTTGCATGACCAGGGGGTGTGTAAATCAAAGCCCCTGCCACAGACTGCTGAGAAGACAGAGTCCAACCAAAGCCAAGGCTTTTGACTCCATCAAGTTCCCCCAGGGAGATAGGAACGCAATCGTACTCAGTATTATAGATTATAGCCACCCATCTACCTCTGTCCGTAAGGCGTACCTTCCTAAGGATTTTATATCCCAAAGGAATGGCTGTGGCTAAGGTGGGATTTGAAAATTCTGTTAGCCACATTTCTGTTAAGAATAGAAGATCAGGTTTTTCATCATCTAGTAGCTCAAAGTATGCATTTCATGCTTCTGAAAAGAGCGGACATTCAGAAGAACTGCTAAGAACTCTCCTGAAACTGACCAAATATTTTGGGTATAAGTGGTAGATTTATTCTTAACTGAAGTGTTAGGGGTCCAATGGCAGTGTGTACAACACAAGTCAGTGTTTAATATATTTGGAAGGAAAGTGGGGTGTGCAACACAACTTGGGGGCAAGCTGCACAGGTTTAAATATGCCCTTTGGGCATTAGCCCACTATACCATGTTTTAAGGATTAGAGCACATACACTAGTGTTTGGACAGGAGTACCCCAGTGCACAAAGTTAAAAAACTAGCAACATTACCCAATAAGGGGTGACTATGCAAAATTAAGGCACTTTTGCACACAAATTAGTCCAGAAAGTACCCTAAATGTTCTCCAACATCTCTCTGCCTCTAGCTTCTTTACTACATCAAGAAGGTACACTTACGGAGAGAGACCACTGAGACATTCTTTGATGAATATGGCAACCCCACAGCACGTTATGACATTGTGAACTGGCAGCGGGATCCTGAGTCCATCATCAGGTTTGCGAAGGTGGGCAGCTTCGACTCCCGTGCACCTGCAGGGAAGACCCTCATCATCAATGCCAGCAGCATCCAATGGGCAGCAGGCATCACAGAGGTAGGAGTGTCACTTTTCAGATTGCAAGTTATCACATTTCTTTTAAGTACCTTATTTAAAACCAGATACATGAAAGGATGTGCATGTCATACACAAGGGGTTACATTAGAACGGACAAAGGATCTGTCGAATTCAGAGCATCAAAATATAATAAAGTTAAACAAGAATATAACATCTTTAGTATAGAAGTGCAGAAAGTGCTGAATGTGCATGGTAGATATCTGTCTAGCACATCGTCTTGTCTACATTAGCGGCACATTGAAAGAACTACACAAAAAATCCCTATCCATCATCCTCCCTATGCCATGGAAAATGGTTAGCATACTGCCCATGCATTTGGACATGGAACTCCCTATACTGGGATATAGCACAAACATATTAGCGCAAATTAGAGAGATGATATACACATTAATACATTAGCCACTATGGAATGCAGTATGTATCATTTATGTCCTGCTGCTCGCCTATCATCACCCACCATATAGCAACATTATTTACAATGACTGGAACAAAAGACTCCATTCTAAGTCTCAGAGCCATTCATTCAAACTTTTGTGCAAATAAAGAGAAGCGCTCCATCACGAGTCATGTGACACTGGTAATTTCTGGTTGCTGTATAACTAAGCAATTTCAAGTGTGTATACATCCGCGTATTAGGGGGAATAACATGAAGAAATTTGTGCCACTGAAATGTATTTGTACTGCTAGACATTTCTTTCTGGGAAACAAATCCCCCCAAATTTGACCTTTAGGATCTCCTCCCATTAACCAATTCAGTATTACTGCATAATGAGATATTGGGTGTGGGCCTCATAGAAAGGAGTTTCTGCCCATATTGGTATTATGGCCCTAATTGCAATGGGGCACAATAGTTGACCAGGCTCATTAAAACATTTTGTGGACATTTTTTGTAAATTAACTTGAATGTCCTGCACACAATTAAGACACTTTAAAAATGTTGCTTTATTGTATTATAGTAAATGGCACTTAGATTCTTTGCAGAAATTAGGGCCACAGACTAGTGTTGTAATTTGGCTCTTTGATCACTTCAAACTTCTGGATTAGGCTGAGCTCCAGTTCATCCTCTGACTCTTCTGGCTTCTCGCCATCTCAGATGATCAATGTAGTGTGACATAGGAGATCCATGTAAGGAGTATTCACACATATGCATGTGCTTCTTTTATGTAAGAGTAATCACAGCTTGTGCTATGTGTATTCCATTGTATACGATTGAATTGATTACATGGTTTTTGATCACAGGAGTCATGTTTGAATAGAAAATGTTTTGAAGAAACTGCAAAACTGGAAGTGTGCCATGGTTGCATGTGCTGCACCCAGAACGTTCACTGCTTGATTTTAGAAACTGTATGGACAATACATTGAGCTGGTGTGCATTTTATACAGTTGTATGATGAAATATGGCTGACAAAAATATCAGCGACATAAATATCACCCTAAAAATTTCAACCACAGGAATACTAACTTTGTATACTTTATATGTGAAGTAAAAATAATGACAATAAAAATATAGAAAACCACAATACTGTCATAAAATTGTTATGTATATCAAGTTTGAACTATTATACATTATAGTAAAGTTAAAATATATATTTTATAAAATAATATTACATTGTTAAAAAAATATGCCCATAATATCAAAAACCTCTAAACCAACATAGTATTAATTAAAAACAAAAAATATACATTAAAATGATTGCAAAAAGAAACATAATAATGAAACAAATACAATTATTATTTAAGCATAAATAATACGAATAAATACTAATAATAATTCATTATAATGACAAACATATTAAAACATTAAAAGTATATAAAACAAGATTTAAAAAAAAATAATGTAAATAATTTTACTACAAAAAGTATATAATAAACAATTTACATTAAACTAACTTTGGAAGTGAAATTAAAATATGCACATATTAAACATGTGTTAAGCAATTCAGTTAAAATGAAAAATTAGACTTGGATGGGTCAAATTCACTATTCTCACTTCAACCACTGCAACAGTAGTGAAAGTGTGGACTTTGATTGGGTCAGCTTTACTATTCCCACAACAATGCCAGCATCAGTCGGGAAGGTGTGGACTTTGGGGGGGGGGGGGGCCAGAGTTACTATTCCCATTCCAAAGTGAGGAACAGTAGAGAAAATGTTGGACCTTGAAGGGATTAGATTTACTATTCCCACTCCAATGTAATCAACTCTACGAAAAGTGCTTGACTTTAGAGGGGTTGGTTTTACTATCCTCAATCCAAGCTGTGCATTAGTGCAAAAATTGTTGGAGTTTGAAGGGTTTGGGGTAAGTGTTGGGCTGTTGGGGGTAGATTTACTATACTCACTCTGAAGTAAGCAACAGTAGGGGCAGTGTTAGACTTTGGACGACTCAGATTTACTATTCCCACTCCAAACCAAGATCCAGCTGAGAAGGTTTTGGGCTTTGGAGGAGCCAGATTCACTATTCCTGCTGCAGCCAGAGCAACAGTATGAAAAGTGTTTGACCTTGGGGGAATGGTCAGGTTTGCTATTCCCATTCCTACATAAGCAACAGTAGAAAATTGTCGGACTTTGGTTAGGTCACAACTACTGTTCTTACTTCTCTGTAAGCAACAGTAAAGAACATGTTGAACTTTGGAAAACTCAGATTAACTTTTCCCAATGCAAAAATAATAACAAACAAAATATGTATACACACACATATACATATATATATAAATATATATGCACAGAGAGAGAGATAGATACATATATATGCATATGGGTGTGTAAGTATGTGTATGTGTGGCTGTGTGGGTGTGTGAGTGGCTGTATGGGTGTGTACATGGGTGAATGAGTGTGTCCTCTGAGTAGTGCGTGAGTGGGTGTTTGGGTGTGTGAAAGGTTTTCTTTATCTGTGAGTGGATGTGTGAATTGCTGTATGGGTGTGTGGGTTTGTGAGTGTTTGTGTGAGTGTGCAAGTAGGTATGTGAGTGGGTGTGTTAGTGTATGTGGGACTGGTTGTGTGGGTCTGTGAGTGGTTTTCTGGGTCTCTGAGTGGGTGTGTGAATTGCTGTACAGGTGTGTGAGTGGGTGTGTGGGTAGTCACATGTGTGTATACGTGGGTATGTGAATGGTGGTGTGAGTGCCTTTGTGGGTCTGTGAGTGGGTGTGTGGGTCTGTGAGTGGGTGTGATAGTGCCTGTGGGGGTCTGTGATTGGGTGTGTGAGTGCCTGAGTGGGTTGTGAATGGGTGCTTGAGTGCCAGCATGACCAACGTAGGTCCCTCTGAGACTCCTCTAACACGCCAATGGGATCAGGGTACCTCTACCCTGACCTCTTTAATCATTTTGCAGATACTTTTTAATCCCCGGGATCATTCCCCAAGACTTAAAATGATGGCCTCAACTTCCCAGTCAGGTTGTGGTCATCCAATCATGGCATTGCTGGTGGCATGTGAATTTGAGGAATCACATTGGTGGATCTGCGGAGGGTCTGCATCCCCAGATATAAAAATTATTTTTTCTTTAAAAACTCCACAACTACTGAACAGATTTACACCAATTCACAAAAAGGGCTCTTTCTGGACCTAAACCTTCCTCTCTTTGGTGTAATTCCGTCCAGCAGTTTGGGCTGCAGTCATGTCCAAAATCATTATGGGAAATTCCATTGGAAGTGCACATTTTTTGATCACCTCTTTTTCTCAGCCCACCTTGACAGATCGCCCCAAAACTTTCCTTATAGAACTGGACAAAAAAGACCACTTTGTTAGAAAAGTTCATGAAGATTCATCAAATTGCGCCAAAGTCGTAAGCAAACGAAAAAATGTTTTTCCTATGGAATGGAAAGTAGGTCCTCAGTGTATCTACCTACTGGTGACTGCCAGTATTTAACATATCTATCTATCTATCTATCTATCTATCTATCTATCTATCTATCTATCTATCTATCCATCCACCCATCCATATATATATATATATATATATATATTCACAAAAAGTACACAAAACACTACATTTTATTCCAGGAACTTGATTTCCAACCTTAATTTATTGATTTATTGTGAATAGCTCCACCGATGCGTTTAAACATCTCCGGTTTTTCTCATGATGAAAAAGAACAGAGAGGTTGAAATGCGCTGGTGGTATTATTCACAATATATTAGATTTGAAATTATGTTTCTGGAGTGCAGCATTTTGTGAACTTTTTGAGAAGATATACTGGAGGGTCTAGTCTGCCCACGCAGCTGTAAGTGGGCGCCTTCTAACAACCCCGCTATATATATAGCAAAGTGTGTCCCACAAAGCAAACCCGGCCACATCCTCCTCTCAGGGCTAGTGCAGAAACAAAGGGTCTGGGTCCCGTTCTTGAATCTGTAAGAAGCAAGCCTCACAGATCTGCGTGGCAAGAAAAGTTTGCACACAATCCTCCACTTTTAGATGAATTTATTCGGCAACGTGTTTCAACCTAAACAGGCCTCGTCACAGCCTCATTCGCATATTGTGCCAAATTTCCCATAGAAATAACTTTACAAAGTGCAAGACATACAAGACATACTCCCAACCGTCCTTAGAGAGAGACAAGGAGTTTTTCTAAACAAATATTTTCTAGTCTGGCACAATTAATGCATTGTCTGAACTTGATATGTAATCATAGCGTGTGATTATTTAAACAATATGCAACATATCAAATATCCATTATAAAATATATAAAATTGAGGTAAATGGAGTGATATCAAAGTTAATGCAAATAGCATCAAAAGCAAGCCCGGCCCCATTATTGCCAAGTGGCTGACTTCACACAAATGGCGTAGAAGAAGGAAATAATTCCAACACATAAATCAAAGTTACGTACACAACATGTGCATTCCAGATCCCTCTTGTTACAGTTTAAATGACACATAAATTTCGGTCAAGTGGCCCACATATTACTACACCCATAAAGAATCAGTCCATTCATATTTCAAATAATAATCATAAGACTATGCAAATTTGATTCTAAGCATATTGTTACATTCCTCGACTCCCCCTCTGTGTTATTGAGAACTCTTGGTGCTCATCAGCTCTTGGTTAGAGCAATTCAGTGTGAGTGAAAATAACATTTTGAAATAAAATCAAAAATCAAAATAAAGAGCATCAGAAAATTAGCTAATCCATTTTGAGCTTAAAAGATGAGACAGGGGAGGATACTGTCCATCAGTCATGGGCTGAGAGATAAAGGAAACTAGGCCTATCATCATATAGACGTGAAAGGTTCAAAGGATCGAATTAACAATCTGAAGAGACCAATAAATCATAAAATTGGTGAGTAACTGGTGTGCGAACTTTTCTTGTCCCACTAATCTGTGAAGTTTGCTTCTATATATGTGTGTGTGTGTGTATATATACATATATTGTCACAGAGAAAAGGGTTCTTTCCATGCAGGACGTGCAAAGCTTGCCAGTTTGGAGTAAATAAAACATCTTATGTTACTCCTTTCAGTGATACTGAAAGATCGATTGAAAAAGCTCTAACCTGCAAATCCGACTTTGTGGTTTATATTTTGGAGTGTCCCTGTGCCCTTAAATATGTAGGGAGTACTATATTACAGGGACACAAACGTATACTACAACATATAAGAGCAATTAAAAACAAAGACACAACATACCCTGTAGCGAGGCACTTTGAGGAAAAGCATAATGCAGACCCCAAAGAATTGAGATATTTCTTAATTGATGCCATCCCACCTTATAAACGAGGTGGGGATAGGGAAAAGGCTCTCCGTAGGTTGGAAACCAGATACATTTTAGATCTTGATAGTAAACAACCAGGAGGCCTTAATATTACTGAAGAGCTTTATACCTGCCTTTAGTAACAATGGTCCAAACGATACAAATTCAGCAGATTATCTAAATTAACCCCAAAAATTACTGTATAATGAAGAGATTGAAGGAGAGTTAATGGGTTAATCTGACTTAGAAATAGAATAAATAAAGTAAAAAAATCATAGAACAGCTATTAAGAGGGTAATTAAGATGATTAAAAATAACATGCTGCTACTAAACCCCTTTAGATAATATATTAAGATTATAACACTTTTTTACACTTTTTTACACATTTTTATATGGTCTTTTAGAAGGGATTTTATTAATATTTTATACACTATATTTATATCATTCGCACGGATTTTACATAAGGAAAGGTTGGCTGAATCAAGGCTTGAAATATTTAGGTTTTATGGAAATGTACTGTATAATGCACTAGCTATTTTAGATACTCATTTGTCTAAAGATTATATCTGCAATGACAGGGTATTTAAACCTGGATGTAACGAAAAATACTCCTTTTTTTTTTAATAGCCATGTTTCCTGATTTTAAGGTATTTAAACCAATATTTTGTTAAAATGTATTGATACGAATGGCATTTGAAAGTTCAAAACAGTACTGCTAAACAGTATATATATATATATATATATATATATATATATATATATATATATATATATATATATATATTTTTCTATGTCTATGTCAAACCTTGCACTTTAGGCACCTGTCACTTTAAATGCAAACAGAAAAAAAGAGAAAAAAAGAGAAAAAATGGGTCAAACTAATTAAGTTTGAAAAAACGGGTGTATAAAAACTAGGTGAAACCAGTTACGCGCATCATGTGATCAAGGCACTTGTTGTGCCTAAATGCGTTATGCTGCTAGTGCTGTTAGAGAACTCAATTGATAAAAAATCTGCACTTTATCCGAGGTCCGTGCTCCGTTGTCTTTTGTTTGGAGAAGAGTTGTAGTTACCTGGATATATATATATATATATATATATATATATATAAATTAATATGTGTATATATTTATATGTATATGTATCTATCTATCTAACTATCTATCTATCTATCTCAGTGGTGGCTCGCAGAGGGAATGCTGCAGGGCAGTGGGGCGGGGTGGGGGAGGGGCAGGGTGGGGGTAGTGGGCTCGGTCATACGACGGAACGGACTAAAGAAAGTAAATAAATAAATAAAACAATTTACCTTGCGCGCGCTGCATCGCCGAGTTGGCGATGCAGCGCGCGCAAAGTAAATAGTTGTATTTATTTATTTACTTCCTTTAGTCCATTCCTTTGTATGTCTAAGTCTACTACCCCCCCACCCTGCCCCTCCCCTGCCCTGCCGCCCCGCAGTGCTCCCTCTGCGAGCCGTCACTGATCTATCTACATAAATACATAGATATATACACACACACACACACACACACATAAATGCTAATTTCTAACTATAACGTGCCTGAAACCTATGGTTTTTTCAGTGAATATATATATATATATATATATATATATATATATATATATATATATATATATATATATATATATATATATATTATCTACTGGCGGTCGCCAGTAGATAGTTATAGTTAGGACCTAGTTTCCATAGGAAAAGCGTTTTTTCTTTTCCCAATAACTTTGACGCCGGATGACGAATCTTCGCGAAATTTTCAAAACTAGTGGGGCGCTTCGGTCAGCTCCTGTCTTGAAAGTTTCGGGGTGATTCGCCAAGCGGGGGCCGAGAACAAATGGGGGTCCCAAAACGTGTTTTCTCCATGTTATTTTCCATAGGAAACTTTAGACATGGCTACAGCTCGAACTGCTGAACGGAATTACACCAAATTTGGCAAAAAGATAGCCCTTGGTTCAGAAAGAGCCCTTTTTTGTTAAATGGTGTAAATCCGTTCAGTAGTTCCTGAGAAATTTTAAAAAAAAGAGGTCGGAAAATCAAGTTCCCGAGGGCATGCTATATTGTAATTGTGCCCCCACAGCCCCAGGGACCGCCACCCCCGGGGCTTTCCTTAAATATTTGTGGGGGGCACGGCCCCCTGCAGCCCTGGGGACCGCCACCCCCGGGGCTTGTTTTAAAAAAAAAAAGAACCTGTGTGGGGGGGGCACGAGCCTCACCACACGCCCCGGGGACCGCCACCTCCCCGGGGCACTAAGTATGTAAATTTGGGGGTCCGTTACGGAACCCCGAGCCCTGGGGACCACCACCTCCCCAGGGCTTTGAAACTGAAGGGCGGGGGGCCGCGCGGCCCCCCTCCTGGAGCCCGTGATGGCACTGGGGACTGCCACCCCCCAGGGCCGGCTCCTGCAGTGTCCCGGGGTGCCCACCCCCGGGACACTGCTGTTTGCTATGGCAGGGCGGGAGCCTCGCGGCTCCCGCCCTGCCATAGCATGCTTGCTTTGGATTTTGGAAGCGAGAGCAGGTTCTTGCTTCCAAAATGCAAAGCAGATTGCTTTTCACCGCGGGGAGCTGCATGTCAGCAGCTCCCCATGTGGAAAAGCAATGCTGGCTCCTGCAGGACGTGGGGAGCCGGCGGGACCGTGGGCTCATTGGGGCTCCCCCCACGGTCCCCAACGGATAGGGCCTGCCCCGGGGGATGGGGTCCCTGGGGCTGGAAGTGGCCCGGGAGGGGGGCCACGCGGCCCCCTTCCCTCCTCAAAGAAATACATAAATTTAAAAAAAAAAAGGCTGGCCCCGGGGGATGGGGCCAATAGAGGCCTCAGGAGGGGGGCCACGCAGCCCGCTCCTTAAAAAACAGAAATATATGTGGCCATGCCCCGGAGGATGGGGTCCCCGGGGCCGGAATTGGCCACGGGTGGGGGGCCCACGCAGCCCCCTTCCCGTTCAGATTTTTTTTTTTTTTTTTAAAAAGGGGTCAGGCCCTGGGGGATGGAGTCCCCAGGGCCCAAAAAAAGGAAAAAGAAGGGAGGCCACACAGCCCCCCTTCTAAAAAAGATCACGATCGTGCTGGAGGCCCCGCCCCCTCCCAGCAACACTCTGCAAACGCGCCCTGTGGCGCATTTTAAAATGGGGAATTAATTCCCCTTCAATCCTGAGGGCCCCTGGGGGCCAACTAGCCCACCAGGTACCTCCAGTAAGCGCCCCAGTGGCGCTTACTGGAGGTACCTAGTGGGCTAGTTGGACCCCAGGGACCCTCAGGATTCAAGGGGACTTTATCCCCCAACTAAAACGCGCCATGGGGCGCGTTTGCACAGTGGTGAAGGGAGGGGCGGGCCTGAGGTGACATGTGTGCAAACATGCCCTGTGGCGCGTTTTAAGTTGGGGAATTAATTCCCTTCAATCCTGAGGGCCCCTGGGGGTAACTAGCCCACCAGGTACCTCCAGTAAGCGCCACAGGCCTGCGTTGCAGAGAGGTGGTCCAGGCCACGCACCTTTTACACCTCTCTGCAACGCAGCTCTGTGGCACTTACTGGAGGTACCTGGTGGGCTAGTTGGACCCCAGGGACCCTCAGGATTCAAGGGGACTTAATCCCCCAACTTACAACGTGCCAGGGGGCATGTTTGCAGAGTGGTGGAGAAAGGGGGCATGGCCTTTGTCTACCTCTCACCAATCCCACTGCGTGGGGCTTCCTGTAGGTAAAAGATAGGCTAGTTGGCCCCTAAAGGACCCCCAGCAGTGAAGGGGACTTCAATCCCCATCAAAGAGCGTGCCAGGGAGCGCATTTGTAGAGTGGTGGGCAAAGTGGGCGTGGCCTGGTACGAGTACTTACCAGTGCTGCTGTGTGGGACTGACTGGAGGTAATAGTTTGGGAAGTTGGCCCCCAAGGATGTCCTTGGGGGCAAACTACCCCTCTTGTTACCTCCAGTAAGTCCCACACAGTGGGATTCCTAAGACGTCTTCGGAGGCCATGGCCCCCTTTCTCTACCACTCTGCAAACGTGCCTCGTGGCAAACTACGGGATGGGGGATGAAGTCCAATTTAGTCCTGAGGGAGTTTGGGGGCCAAGAATCCCTCCTGGTACCTCCTGTAAGTCCTACGCAGCGGAATTCCTGAGCGTTGGTTGGACGCCCAGCACCCTTTCTCCACCACTCTGCAAACGTGACTACTAGTTAAAGTAGCATATTTCTGCACCTCTGACTTAGAGATAGTTTTAATCCCCTGCCCTATTATGTACTAGGGCCTTACAGAGGAGGTCATGCTAAACACAGGGGTACCCCAACGCATAGTGTTCCCTAGTGTATGTAGGTGTTTTCACTGTTTTCTAAGTGTCTTTTAGCATAGCACTGGCTCTAGGCCTGGTTAGTCAGAGTCAGTTACCACCAGTACCCGTCTGAAAAAGTTGTGGGCACAGGATGATTTTGCAACAAGGCCTCTTTCTGTTCCTCTATTGATTCTTTCTGTACATGTCTTGCTTCTTCTGCACTTTTGTTCATCTTTGTGGACTTCTGTTGCTTCTTTCTGCATTTCTTTTGCTTCTTTCTGTGTGTTTTTCTTCTGTCTTCACATGTCCTACCTCTGTAGGCATAGTTAGAAACTAGCATTTAAAAACCTTTGAAATTCACTTAAAAAACCATAGGTTTCAGGCACGTTATAGTTAGAAATTAGCATTTAAAAAACCTTTGAAATTCACTGAAAAAACCATAGGTTTCAGACACATTATAGTTAGAAATTAGCATTTAAAAAACCTTTGAAATTCACTGAAAAAACCATAGGTTTCAGGCACACTATAGTTAGAAATTAGCATTTAAAAAACCTTTGAAATTCACTGAAAAATCCATAGGTTTCCGGCACGTTATAGTTAGAAATTAGCATTTAAAAAACCTTAGAAATTCACTGAAAAAACCATAGGTTTTAGGGAAAGTTATAGTTAGTTGGACATTTCACTCGTACAAAACCAGAGAAATTCCCCCGTTATATTTAGTTCAGCTAACTATAACTCGCGCCCCCGCAATGCACTGCTGATGACGTCACATATTACATCACTCATGACATGGTCAGTGACATCACTGATGACATCACTGATGACATCACTGATGACATCTCAAATGACATCACTGATGACATCTCAAATGACATCACTGATGGAGGCACCATTTAAAGCACTTGTGGGCCCATGCAGTGCGGGAAGCCCGTCCAGATGCCACAGCTGCTTGCTGACAGAGGGAGAGGGACAAGGACTATCAGTCCCAGGATCCCGAGCGGCCGTCGCCGCTGTCGTCACTCTTCTGTGCCTGGAGGCGCCATTTAAAGCACTTGCGGGCCCACGCAGCGCGGAAGCCCGTCCAGACGCCACAGCTGCTTGCTGACAGAGGGAGAGGGACAAGGACTATCAGTCCCAGGATCCCGAGCGGCCGTCGCCGCTGTCATCACTCTTCTGCGCCTGGAGGCGCCATTTAAAGCACTTGCCGGGCCCACGCAGCGCGGAAGCCCGTCCAGACGCCACAGCTGCTTGCTGACAGAGGGAGAGGGACAAGGACTATCAGTCCCAGGATCCCGAGCGGCCGTCGCCGCTGTCGTCACTCTTCTGCGCCTGGAGGTGCCATTTAAAGCACTTGCGGGCCCACGCAGCGCGGGAAGCCCGTCCAGACGCCACAGCTGCTTGCTGACAGAGGGAGAGGGACAAGGACTATCAGTCCCAGGATCCCGAGCGGCCGTCGCTGCTGTCGTCACTCTTCTGCGCCTGGAGGCGCCATTTAAAGCACTTGCGGGCCCACGCAGCACGGGAAGCCCGTCCAGACGCCACAGCTGCTTGCTGACAGAGGGAGAGGGACAAGGACTATCAGTCCCAGGATCCTGAGCGGCCGTCGCCGCTGTCGTCACTCTTCTGCGCCTGGAGGCGTCATTTAAAGCACTTGCGGGCCCACGCAGCGTGGGAAGCGCGCGGGCCGCGCCCGGGCCAAGGGCGGGCCCGTCCTTGCCCGTCATTGCCAGGAAGAGGCAGGGCAGGGCTATCTACTTTGGTTTTATTTTGCATCACTGTCTCCCGAGGTCAAATATGGAATCCCAGGATATATAATCTGCGGAAAATGACGAATTGATAGTGAGTGACAGTGAGTAGTTGAGATTGTGCTGGTTTTTGTTAAAAGTTTTGTTTTTATGTTGACTCTCCTGCTAATCCGGGCGACTTTGGAATTGGTTAGTGGTTGGAACTTTCTAAGAGTAAACTGAACTTATTTCGGTTGTATAACCCCCACTAATCTACAAGAGTAGAAAGATGGTAAGATAATAACGGCGGCTTACGCCTCTTTTTATCTTGCGCTCTTACCCTTTTTTTTTATTTTTCTTTATTGTGATATTCAATGATTTTATTGAGGATAAATTTATAAACTTTTAAGTATTTATAAGCAAGTTAGGTAAAAGATATAGCTAGAGTTTGTGTAGCACACCTTGCATTTCTGGGTCTGTGGATTGAATTTTGTAATAGACATATTTATGATACATATTTTATGTATATTGATACCTAGCCCTTTTTTATTCTTGGATTTGTGGTATTTATATTTGCATTTTGTATTTCATCTTTCTATTGGCACTTTTTGCACTTTATATTGGTTGTACTTTGCAGTTTTCCACCTTGCAGTTTTTGTACATCGTATGCCCTGTACTGGGCATCTCTTGTATCTTACCTTGTGTCCCTGTGTGGTTTTATATCGCAGGGTCACAATATAATTGTAGTAATTAGCAGGATGTCGAAACGCAAACTACATAAAAATCAAAAAAATCAAAAATATGATGCTGATCCCTCATGTTCCACCATAGATTCCTACTTAGTACGGGCGGTTAGCGCTATTAATGATGAAATAGATAGGGCTGAACGCCGCCTTTCACTAGAACCAGGCGCGGTGATTGAAGAAATAGTGGATTGTGGGACCCAACAGCACGAAATTACCCCAAGCGGCGAACAAACTACTACCCCTGTGGGAATAGTGAGTACTGGGATTTCTGATACAGATCCAGTTACTCTACCCAGTGGGCCACGACAGCATTCGCCTACTGGCTCACCTACTCCGAAAAGGAAAAGGGGCTGCAGAAATAGCCAAGTAAAAACAGGGACAATTAGTAAAAGTAAAAAAGGCCTTCCATTGAATATTATGGTTAAGGCACTTGAAAAACCCGCTGACTTGCCGCCCCTACCGGATGTGCAAATAGAGTATATTGTAGCCCTGTTTAACCAAAAACTAGAAGCATTTACTAGACCACTCCATGATAAAATAGATAAACTTAATGGAGAAGTTGCCAAACTTAGCGACCTATTAAAACATATTAGTGTTAATCATTGGGAGAATGCAAATGGGCCACAAGGGGGTATACTAGACCGAGCAGAACAAGGTATAACTGCTGTGAAAATATTAGCTAGTAACCCTAGCCAAGGAAGTAATCGGGAAGTGCCCAACACAGGCTCCAACTTGACCGTAACTGGTTCTAGAAATAAAGAGATTACGAGTAATCTATCCTGCATTAGTAGAGGGGATAGGCCCAAAAGGGCAGAGTTGACACAGGCCCCCAAAGAACTAGGGGAAAATAGGGAATCAGAGGGAAGAACTGGTATGTCGATAAATTTACCCCCAGAATGCTGCCCATATGTGGCAGTTTTGGTGAAAGTACCCCAACTTGAGCCGGGTCAAAAGGAAACAGACTATGCTCTTAAAAATAAAGTGGTGCACTGGTTAAGCAAGAATTGTGGTTACCCAGTGGATCAAGCTGACCAGATTCTCTTAACAAGAAGAGTTAATTGGATTGGACCCCTAAGAAAGTCCCTACAAGGAGATTGCGTAATTATTAACTTTAGGAACCCTAATTGGGCCAGGACTTCCATAGAAAGAGCAGTTGCAATATCACGCAACAATTTTAATATATCACTCTTACCCCTAGGCTTTTTTATAATCATCTAAGGCCTATACATAATAGAGCGGGAGTTCAGGAAAAATGTAGAGCTAACCCGGTAAGGTTGGCGCAGTCACATTGTGCATTATCTACTTCTAATAGATTCCTACCACTCAGTTCCCTTGATGATAATGATTGACAAACCATCATTTGCCCGCCGGTTATGGAGGTGGGTTTCCAAGGAACGGGTTTGATGGAGGTGGGGTTGATAGGAGATAGAGAACCAAATACCATTGTGCCTAATTCAAACATGCTTAAGTCCCATCCTTAGGGTTTAAATCCGTCTGTTTTATACTTATCAAATATAGAGAGTGAGGTTAGTTTAGGAGTATATTCAGACGGATATAGAGGGCAATCCATAGAAATGGTTACAAATTTATCTGCATTAATTCCACCTACTAATGAGGGAGATGCTAGAATATGTATTTGTGAACGATTTATCAATAGTATAGAGAATTTTAAAGCTAACGGCTATACTATTGCTACATGGAATATAGCCGGACTGGCAAGTAAACAGGATATGCTGGGGTGGGTGGACCTCATTAGTAAATTTGATATAATTTGTCTACAAGAAACCTGGAGTACTATTCCTGTTTACATTGCAGGGTTTACCTCCCATTATTTACTAGCTATACCTTCTACAGCTGGTAGAGCAAAGGGTGGCCTGTTAATCCTTCTGTCGAATAAACTGCCTTTGGTAGTTAAAAGGGTTATCAATGTAGGACACCACTCGCAGCTATTATGGTTGCATCATAAAGATGACCGGGATGTCTTACTAATTAATTTCTACAATAATACTTTCGACTCAACCCGTCATATTATAGTCACTGATATAGAGAGGGAAATAGATAACCTGGTCACAGCTGTAAATATCAATTTTGCTATTGTATGGGTCGGTGATTTTAATATTCCAATTTGCACACAATCCTTGACTAAAGTCTGTGGGCTTAGGAGTGAGGAAGAGGATGATTGCATACATTTCCCGCACAATATTTATGGAAATACCCTTAATTCTGTTATGGTAAAATATGATCTCGATCTAATGCAAAGTGCTCGGGATGAGTATGGGAAGGAGATACCTACTTTTATTGGAAGAAATGCTAATACCACGATTGATCATATTTTAGTATCTGCAAATATTTTACATTTATGTTCTACTCCATGGATAGCCGAATTGCTACTTAGTGATCACAACTGTATTATTATGTCTCTGTTTATGTGGGGCAAAAAAGTTTTAATTCAACAAATGGCTACCGATAACATCACATTGTGTAGACCTAATGGTACCAGAATCAGGTGGAATGGTACTAATTCTGCTAATAATTTAAAAAAGATTGTTTTGGAATGTGGCAAGGAGATATTCGACTGTCTTGAAATGGAGGTTGAACCAACCATGATACTAACTAATTTTGGTAAAATTAATGATATCATTGATAAGATATTCACTGCCCCAAAAAGTAGGAAATATAACCAGAATAGGGGTTGGTTTAACCATTCCTGTACCAACTCATTGAGCCAGTTGAAACAAGCACTCTCCAGTAGACCTAGGGATAAAGTGTTAGTCCAAAACTTAAGAGCAGATTATAAACTAGTACTAAAACAGAGGAAGAAGGAGCTCCAAGAGGAGGCTTGGGATAATCTCTCATTAGCTGCGGCTACGTCTGACAATAAGTTGTTCTGGGTAACCGTTAACTCAACATTTCTTAAAAATGAATCTTACCCAGAAATTATATGCCATGTCAGCTGTGAGGAATGGGTGTTACATTTTACAAAGATTTTTAACCCCTGCAACGAAGGAACTGAGGAGTCTACAAATCTTAGTAAATGGCCCATTACCCGCTAAATATCACTCTGGATGAGGTCGAGTTAGGCATCAGAGGAAGCAAAGGAGGTAAAGCACCAGGCCCAGATGGTGTAACCATAGATGTCTATAAAACAGCGCCATATCTATGGGGCCCGATACTCACCAGAGTTTGTAATGCAGCAGTCACAGAGGGAGCCCCTATGTCTTGGGGTCAATCAGTTATTATTCCCATCTATAAAAAGGGGAACAAATCGGAAGCCAAGAATTACCGACCGATTTCCCTACTAGATTCATCAGTGAAGGTGATGAGTAGGGTTCCGCTAGTAAGACTGGAAGAGTGGGTTGTAGATAATGGGATTTTAACAAAAGCTCAATATGGTTTTAGAAAGGGGCTAGGTACGTTAGAACACTGTATTAATTTGGAACTTTTAATTGGCAAATATACATGCGTTAAACAAGGAGGTCTCTTTTTATGTTTCGCTAATCTTAGCAGTGCCTTCGACTTAGTGGACCATGCTATACTCTGGTTCTGGTTCTGGTTCTGGACCATGCTATACTCTGGTTCTGGTTAAGTTCTGGTTAAGTTCTACTTAACCTTGGTGCCCCAGAGTCTATTATTCATTTTCTTGCAAGGCTGTACGAAAAATTATTAACTAGAGTTCAGTATGGTCAACGGGGCGAATGCACTCCTAATTTTAAGGTTAAACGTGGCATCCGCCAAGGCTGCGTCCTAGCACCATTGCTTTTTACCTTATTTATTAACAAAGTTGACGCAGTCCTTAAGTCGATACAGGCGGATGCCCCCCAAGCAGATGGTCATGATATACCGGTTCTGCTTTATGCAGATGATGCGGTGCTTTTATCAAGGACACCGTTAGGTTTACAGCGATTAATTGATAGGTTCACAGATTTTATTAAGGGGAGGAAGTTGTTGATAAATAAGGCTAAAACATATACAATGGTCTGTGGAATAAAACCCAAGAAAATGAAAAGCCTTTTTATAGATGGGGAAAGAGTGGAATCTGTTGACACCTTTTGCTACCTGGGGCTAACTTTTTCTGGTAATGGTAAATGGTCACATGAAATATCTAATGTCCGGGTTAAGATGTCTAAAAGTGCACATGGGGTGTTCAGGTTTGCTTCCAAATTAGGGGATCGTCGTATTAAAGATATGACCGATATCTATAAAGCTAGATGTGTCTCCATTGCACTATATGGTGCAGGGGTTTGGGGCTACCACCCCAGTTTAGATCTACAAATAGAGGAAAACTCTTTTTAAAAAAAGCTATTGTGCCTGCCAGCATCAGCATCCTCCGAGTTAATCCATCGTGAAGTGGGGCTTGAATACCTGTCAGATTTGATTGCACTGAGACCGCTTCTGCTCTGGAGATCGATCTGGTCTAAAGAGGAGACTATATTCACACAAACAATTATTAAGGACTGTTTGCGATTGGATAATTGTTTTAAGATCCCTTGGTTAAAATACATAGCATATGTTAGCAGAGACCTATTCAAGCTCACGATCTCGAGAAATCCGATTGATGTGATAGGTCTGTCCAAACAGGAGATGAGGAACATATTTCTGTTCAATAAGAAGGAGTGTAGGATGAGAAATGTGGAGAAACAACCTACACATCAGCTTTATCAACTGTATATAGACTTTGTTGGTTTTCAAAGTTATCTATCACTAGTTTCAAGATCCTCTCACCGTTTTGTACTAACGAGGATGAGACTAGGTCTTGTCCATCATCTAGTCGCGTTCCCAGAAACGAAAAAGCACCCAGTCACCCCATGTCCATGTGATAAGCACACCAAACAGAGCACTGTGCACTTTTTATTATTATGCGATTTGTATTTGAACTATAGAATCGTCTATTTAAAACCATTGTTTAAGAAATATAATGTCACAACTATTAATGCTGCTATGAGTCTACTGTTTACATTAAAAGAGCTCGAGATTTGTTTTTATGTGGCGACATTTATTTTAAAATCTATTCATGCTAGGAAAAGTATGGTCTTTTAATGTATCTATCAATTGAATATATATTTTTATAATTGCACTAAACCGATTGTATATATACTATATGAAACTGTAATTGGATTTTAATGTTTTGTGTATGTATGTTTGCTTTTATGGTTGCTACCCAAACCGAATAAAGCTTTCTTTGAATTGCATGCATAACCCAATAATAGTTTATCGGTGCATCACATAATAATAATGTTCATTAAATGTATTGTGAGTGCAATAATGTGAATAAATTGTGTACAATTGCCTGTTTATGGCTCATACATAAACAAACCGGTAGCAGGAGATTGACTTTGCAATGTCTGTTTTCTATGTCTATGTATTACACCTTTTGTAGGATACCTAGCATTTAATTATTAATATTTTACATATACACGCAGAATGATTAATTGTGTTGCTATTGTATAATACTGGGATGCTATGAGTAAAATTGATGACATTTTGCTATTTATGTCTATGAAAGTGCATCATTTATGTTGCTGGTGTGGGGCGAGTCACTTGAACTCGACAAAAGCTACAGAGGTAGCCGAAACGCGTTGTTCTTGGTCACAATAAAGTTTTAGTTTTGGTTTTGGAGAAACAGGGGGGCTCAAAAAAAGTGTGTTTCACGTGCTAATTTCCATTGGTCCTTTATTCGAGCCTACAGCCCAAAGCACTGGACGGAATTACACCAAATTTGTCAGAAAGGTATATTTGGTTATGCAGATCACGCTTTCAGTTATTTGGTGTAAATCCATTTGGTAGTTGTTGAGAAATTTAAAAAAAATAAAGATAGTGATATCTGTGGCCGCAACAAATTTGTGAATAATAACAAGCTCATGCAGGGAAATTCAGAGCTCTGATTGGCTGCCCACACATCAATCAGGAAGTATTGGCAGCTATCTTGGGAGTCCCAAAAAATGTTAAAAAAGAACATATATATATATATATATGTGTGTGTGTGTATGTATGTGCATATATATAATTTCTAGTAATTTCTCCAATACAGCACTGAGTATGTTCCGTATTACGATGCAGGTGCAGTTTGCCAGAGGTGATTTCCTGGGAATTAGTCAAAAGGTGGCCTCTCAGGTCCCCAGCATGAACTCCGTTTCTGGCTCACTTTACCGGGATGATTTCGAACATTGTGAACTAGCAATTGGAGTATTTTGCTCAGGTCTGAGCATGATTACGTCACTTGACTTTCAATTGCAGTACGGACACAGGCTGTGCTTGTTTATTATGCAATACAATAAATTGTATTAGAATCCATTTCATGTACTATTGCTGTGGCATACCGATGAATATGGGATGTTGTAAAAGTCATAAATCTCTTAGTTTTGAGCCACTCACACAACATTCTATAAATGTATTATATAATAAATTTAACCTCTTCGCTGCTAGGCCTCCCCCGTGCTAAGCCTTTTTTCGGCTATTTGGGGTAGTTTGCTCTTAGGCCCCTGTAAATTTTTGACCACATAAGGTATCCACGCCAAATTTTTGTCCTTTTCTTCCAACATCATGGGGATTTTAAAGGTACCCAGGGTTTGTTGATTCCCCTGGAGTAGACCCCAAAATTAGCCAAACTACAGCTACATTTTTTAATTATTTTTTTTAAATGCAGAAGAAAGCGTCTGTTTTTTTCCCTGCAAACGGTATCAACAAAGGGTTAGTGGTGCTGAAATCACCATCTTCACAGCTTTCAGGGACTGACAGACTTTTGTCAGAAAACCAATTATTTTTTCACAGTTTTGGCATTTTACTGGGACATAGCCTATTTTTGCTATTTTTTGTTCCTTCAACCTCCTTCCAGTTTATGGTAGAAATGGGTATGAAAGCAATAATGGATCCTGAAAAGCTATACATTTCAGTAAAGTAGACAAAATTCTGAATTTAGCAAGGGGTCATATCTGTAGATCGTTCAAGGTTTTTTTTATAGAAACTAACAGCTGAAAAAAGGAAAAATTGAAAATGAGTTGAAAAAAACAGCCATTTGTGGCAATGTTTTCACCTCTAAATTCTTCTAAGTATTACAGAGTTTTGATAGCAATATACTGTTACATCCGCTAGACCTTTCTGGTTGTGGGGATATATAGGACTTGTAGGTTCACCAAGAACCCGAGGAACCCAGAGGCAATAACTGAGCAGCATCTTGCAATGGGTTTTTATTGTGTCTTGGGTATATAACAATTCATTTGGGAAAATAAAAACTGAAAAATCGGTTTGAAAGACACCTATGTATTTCCGGAATGAAAGCAAAATATAGATTTTAGAAACAGTAGCTATTTGCACATCTCTGAAATTGTGGGTACCCATACTAGCATGTGAATTATAGGATATTTTTCAAAGTGACTTATTTTTTACACATTGTCTTACATTTGGAAGGCAGAAATGCATAGAAAGTCAATAGGTAATAACAGTTGCTCTACAATTCTGTGTTTCCCTATGTCTCCCGATAAAAATGGTACCTCACTTGTGTGGGTAGGCCCAGTGCCCGTGACAGGAAACGGCCCAAAACGCAATGTGGACACTCCACATTTTTACAATGAAAACAGACCCTTTTTTAGCAAAGTACCTAGCTGAGGATTTTGAACCCTAGCTCAGCCGGCACCTAGAGAAACCTAGCAAACCTATACATTTTTGAAAACTAGACACCCAGGGGAATTCAGGATGGGGTTACTTGTGTGGCTGTCACCAGGTTCTGTTACCCAGAATCCCTTGCAAACCTCAAACTTTGTAAAACAAAAAACACATTTTCCCCACATTTCTGTGATGGAAAGTTCTGGAATCTGTGTTGGTCCACAAACTTCCACCCACCCCACATTCTCCAAAGTCTCCCGATAAAAATGGTACCTCACTTGTGTGGATGGGTCAAGTACCCCTGACAGGCAAGGGCCCAAAATGTATTGTGGAGACATCAAAATTACCTCTCACAAAACGACCTGGTTTTGAAAGGGGGGGCACCTGGGTTTTTGGCCCCGGGCTCAGTGGCCATCTAGGGAAACCTACCAAACCCACACATTTCTGGAAACTCGACACCCTGGGGAGTCCAGTGAGGTACAGCTTGCGTGGATCCCCAACATTTCCCTACCCAGATTCCCCTGCAAACCTCAAATTTAGCAGAAAGAAATCACTTTTTCCACACATAGGGGAGTTCAGGGAGGTATGGCTTGCATGGATCCCCAAATGTTTCCTACCCAGAATCCCCTGCAAACCACAAATTTAGCTAAAAGATCACATTTTCTTCAAATTTCTGGCTGGAATTACCGCATTGGCACAAATGTCCTACCACTCAGCATTCCCCACAGTCTCCCGAGTAAAATTATACCACACTTGTGTGGGTGGGCCAAGTGCCTGCGACTGGGAGAGGCCTAAAACATAGGGATTGAGGGCATAGTGCCGTGAACTCTAAGCTCTATATATATTTTTTTTAAATACGTTTTTATGCGATTCTGCATTAGACACCCACACAAGTGAGGTATCATTTTTATCGGGAGACCAAGGGGAACGCTGGGTGGTAGGACATTTTTGCCGTCACATTGATTCCACACAGAAATGTAAGGAAAATGTGATTTGTTTCAGCTAAATTTGAAGTTTGCAGGGGATTCTGGGTAGGGAAACGTAGGAGGATCCACACAAGCCATACCTCACTGGACTCCCCAGTGTATCTAGTTTTCAGAAATGTATGGGTTTGGTAGGATTCCCTACATGGCCGCTGAGCCCTGGGCCAAAATCCCAGATGCCCCCTTGCAAAACCAGGTTGTTTTGTGATAGGTAATTTTGATGTCTCCACAATACATTTTGGGCCCTTGCCTGTCGTGGGTACTTGACCCACCCACACGAGTGAGGTATCATTTTTATCAGGAGACTTTGGAGAATGCGGGGTGGGTGGAAGTTTGTGGACCCATGCAGATTCCAGAACTTTCCATCACAGAAATGTGGGGAAAATGTGTTTTGTTTTACAAAGTTTGAGGTTTGCAAGGGATTCTGAGTAACAGAACCTAGTGAGAGCCACACAAGTCACCCCATTCTGGATTCCGCTGGGTGTCTAGCTTTCAAAAATGTGTAGGTTTGCTAGGTTTCCCTAGGTGCCGGCAGAGCTAGGGTTCAAAATCTACAGCTAGGCACTTTGCAAAAAAAAGGTCAGTTTTCACTGTAAAAATGTGGTGGGTCCACGTTGCGTTTTGGGCCGTTTCCTGTCGCGGTAATAGGCTTTCCCAAACAAGTGAGGCACCATTTATAACAAGAGACTTTGGGGAATGCTGGGTGGGTGGAAGTTTGTGGATCTGCACAGATTCCAGAACTTTCTATCACAGAACGTGAGGAAAATGTGTTTTGTTTACAAAGTTTGAGGTTTGCAAGGGATTCTGGGTAACAGAACGTAGTGAAAGCCAGACAAGTCACCCCATCCTGGATTCCCCTTGGTGTCTAGTTTTCAAAAATGTATAGGTTTGCTTGGTTTCCTTGGGTGCCGGCTGCACTAGGACCCAAAGTCCATAGGTAGGCACATTCCAAAAAAAAGTCAGTGGCTAGTGGGCTTTCTTCCGCCCTAGGGAGGGGGGAATCAGGGGCTATTGCCCTGATATGCCCCCAAGGGGGGCAAAAAGACTTGATATTTTTTGGGGGGGTCGAGGGCATTATGATGCCCATTCTGGGCAGACCACACCCCTACATATAAAAAAGCCAGCATAATCGCTGGTGCCTAGTGGGCTCTCTGGCCCCCAGGGGGGCAGATCTGGCGCTACTGCCCCCATCTGCCTCCTGGGGGGACAGAAAGAATGTGGCATCTTTATTGGGATGCTGGAGGCATTGGCATACCCACTCTGGGCAGACTCCACCCCTGAATTTTAAAACAAAATCCTAGGTGCCTAGCGCGCTTTCTGCCCCCGAGGAGGCAGATAAGGGACTATTGCCCACATCTGCCCCCCAAGAGGGGGCAGAAAGACTGTGGCAATTTTTTTGGGGTGGGGGCATTGGCATGCCCATTCTGGACAGCCCCCACCCCTACGTATAAAAATAAAATCCCTGGTGCCTAGTGGGCTTCAGGGGCTACTGCCCCCATCTGCCTCCTGGGGGGGCAGAAAGACTGTGGCATTTGTTTGGGGTGGGGGCATTGGCATGCCCATTCCGGGCAGCCCCCACCCCTACCTATAAAAAAAATCCCTGGTGCCTAGTGGGCTTCAGGGGCTACTGCCCCCATCTGCCTCCTGGGGGGGAGAAAGACTGTGGCATTTGTTTGGGGGGGTGAGGACATTGGCATGCCCATTCTGGGCAGCCCCCACCCCAAACTTTGGAAGAAAAAAATCCCTGGTGTCTATTGGGCTTTGTGCCCCCCCACCCCGGGTGGCAGATATGGGGCTATTGCTCCATCTGCCTCCAGGGAAGGCAGAAAGACTGTAGCATTTTTGCGGGGGTGGTAGCATTGGCATGCCCATTCTGGGCTGCCCCGACCCCTAAGTATATAAAAAATAATCCCTGGTGCCTAGTGGGCTTTCTGCCCCCCGGGGGCTAGATCAGGGGCTACTCCCCCCATCTGCCTCCTGGGAGTGCACAAAGACTGTAGCATTTGTTTGGGGGTGAGGGCTTTGACATGCACATTCTGGGCAGCCCCCACCCCGGGCTTTGAGAAAAAGAAATCCCTGGTGCCTAGTGGGCTTTCTGCCCCCGGGGGCAGATAAGGGGCTATTGCCCCATCTGCCTCCTAGGGGGGCAGAAAGAATGTAGCATTTTTTTGGGGTGTGGGCATTGGCATGCCCATTCTGGGCAGCCCTCAACCCTACGTATATAAAAAAAAATCCCTGGTGCCTATTGGGCTTTCTGCCCCGACCCCGGGGCAGATCAGGGGATTTTGCCCCATCTGCATCCTGGGGGAGGCAGAAAGTCTTTTACCTTCTTTTGGAGGGTAGGATGGAGGCATTGACATGCCCATTCTGGGCAGCCCCCACCCCTGGCCTATAAAAAAATAATCCCTGGTGTCTAGGATGCTTTCTGCCCCCCCCGGGGGGCACATTGGGGGCTACTGTCCCCCATATGCCCCCCATGGGGGGCAGAAAGACTGTGTGTCAAAATTTAATGTGGGTAGCAAAGGCCCTTGCCAAGGGGCTGCTCCCCCCTCCCTGGTGGCCAGTGGGTGGATCCCTGCTTGGGGATCACCCAAGCATCGCCCTCCTGGGGCGATCCCCAAGCAGGGATCCACTATGGAAGTGTACCATTGGAAAGGGGAGATTCTCCCCTTTCCAACGATACCTCTCCCAAGTGTTTCAGTGCTGAGATAGCCCCAGGAGCAGCGAAAGATTGAAACTGAATCTAAGTTTCAGTTTCTTTTTCAATGTAATGATGACAGCACGCCATGCACGCGATCATCATTAAATTGAAAATAAGAAACAGTCCTCGGGATGTTGTGGAAGCTCTTACCCCCTCCCGAGGCCCCCTGAAAAAGGAAATCCCTCCACTGTTTGCAGCAGAGGGATTTAGTGCGCCTGTGCACATGACGGAATGGTTCCGTCATGAGCTCAGGAGCACTGATGCTCATGAGTCATGACGGAACCATTCCGTCATGAGCACCAAAAGGGTTAAATTGACTTCTATTTCTCACATGTTACTGTTTTCACATATTGTTTTGATATAAGCCTTTTTTTCTTTTAGACTGAAATACATGCAGGGAATGTATGATGAAGTATTTTTACCATGTCTATGCACCAGGTACGCTTTGTTTTCTTTGGTAAATAGGGCACTTTTCAACAGTTTTGTTTATGCTTTGACAAAGACCCGAGAGGTCGACACGCGCCAGCTACAATAAAATTTATGAAGATTTACCCTGGAGTGTGGGCTTTCTGGCGAGCACAAAAGACCCAAAGGTTTTAGGGATGTTATAGTCGGGAAATGGAATTAAAAAACCCATAGAAATTCACTGACAAAACCAAAGGTTACAGGGACTTTATAGTTAGGCTCACACTTCACTCATACAAAACCAGAGAAATTCTGCACTTATAACTTATGCCTCCGCAATGCACTGCTTATGACCTCACATATTACATTAATCATGGCATGGTCAGGGAATAACTGATGACATCACTGATTGCATCTCAAATTACAACTGATTACATCACTGATGACATCATCCAGTGAATGTGAGTGTTTTCTAAAAGTTACTGAGTGTTAAACATATATTCTAAGGTAAGTGGCTGTGGGAGAGCCGGGGAGTGAGTGGGTGTGTAAGTGGTGCAGAAGAGTGAGTGGGTATGCACAGACATGGGTCCCTTGCTCGCTGTGCCACTGGATTCAAGATAGCCTGGCTGATGAGGGGTGAAACCCCGAACCTGGTCCCAGGATGCCTATTTCCGGTGCAGTGAGGACCCGGCTTGGCAGTTTGGGCCAGATTGTTCCCATGAGGAGCAGGGTCAGGACTGATTTGCATATGACTGGGTCTGAACTGGGGTGGCGTAGTGAGCAAAAGAATGACGGATTTATCCCAGATCTTTTGACTGGGGGTGAATGATTGATTTGATTTACTCAGCATTCCATCCATCATTTGTTGCTGTAGCACTTTTTGCCTTAAGTGGGATGGGTATGTCCAGACGTGGGTCCCTTGCTCGCTATGCCTCTGGATTCTAGCTGGACTGGCTGATGGGGGGTGAAACCCCGAAACCAGTCCCAAGATGCTTGTTTCCGTTCAAGTGAGGACCCAGCTTGGCAGTGCAGGCTGGACTGTTTCCATGAAGAGCAGGATCAAGACTGATTTGCATATGGCTGAGTCCAAACTGGGATGGCGTTGTGAGCAAAAGAACGATGGGTTTAACCCAGATCTCTTGACTGAGTGTGAATGTTTGATTTACTCAGCATTCTGTCCATCATTTGTTGCCGTGCACTTTTTGCCCTAAGTGGAATAGGTATGCCCAGATGTGGCTCCCTTGCTCGCTGTGCCACTGGATGCTAGCCTGACTGATCCGGGGGAAACCCCGAAACCGGTCCCAGGATGCTTGTTTCAGGACCTGGATTGGCAGTTTGGGCTAGACTGTTCCTATGAGGAGCAGGGTCAAGATTGATTTGCATATGACTGTATCCTAACTGGGGTGGCGTAGTGAGCAAAAGAACTATGGATTTAACCCAGATCTCTTGACTGTGGGTGAATGTTTGATTTATTTAGCATTCTGTCCATCATTTGTTGCTGTAGCACTTTTCACCCTAAGTGGGATGGGTATGCCCAGATGTGGGTCCCTTGCTAGCTGTGCCACTGGATTCAAGCTAGCCTGGCTGGTCATGGGTTAAACTCCGAAATCGGTCCCAGGATTCTTGTTTCTGGTCCAGTAGGACCCGGCTTGGCAGTTTGGGCTGTACTGTTCCCATGAGGAGCAGGGTCAAGACTGATTTGCATATGGCTGGGTCCAAACTGGGGTAGCGTAGTGAGCAAAAGATCAATGGATTTAACCCAGACCTCTTGACTGGGGGTGAATGATTGATTTACTCAGCATTCCGTCCATCATTTGTTGTTGTAGCACTTTTCACGCTAAGTGGGTTGGGTATGCCCAGACGTGGGTCCCTTGCTCGCTATGCCACTCTATTCAAGCTAGCCTGGCTGATGAGGGGTGAAACCCTGAAACCAGTCCCAGGATGCTTATTTCCACTGCAGTGAGGACCTGGCTTGGCGGTTCGGGCTGGACTGTTCCCATGAGGAGCAGGGTCAAGACTGATTTGCATGTGAATGGGTCCAAACTGGGGTGGCGTACTGAGCAAGAGAACAATGGATTCAACCCAGATCTCTTGACTGGGGGTGAATGATTCATTTACTCTGCATTCCGTCCATCATTTGTTGCTGTAGCACTTTTCACCCTAAGTGGGATGGGGATGCCCAGACATGGGTCCCTTGCTTGCTGTGTCACTTGACTGAAGCTAGCCTGTCTGTTGAGGGGTGAAACCCCGAAATCGGCCCAGGATGCCTGTTTCTGGTCCAATGAGGACCCGGCTTGGCAGTTCAGGCTGGACTGTTCCTATGAGGAGCAGGGTCAAGACTGATTTGCATATGGCTGGGTGCAAACTTGTGTGGCATAGTGAGCAAAAGAATGATTAATTTAACCCAGATTTCTTGACTGGGGGTGAATGTTTGATTGACTCAGCATTCCGTCCATCATTTGTTGCTGTAGCACTGTTCACCCTAAGTGGGATGGGTTTGCCCAGATGTGGGTCCCTTGCTCGCTATGCCACTGGATTCAAGCTAGCCTGGCTGACCATGGGTTAAACCCCAAAACCGGTCCAGGATTCTTGTTTCTGGTCCAGTGAGGACCCATCTTGGTAGTTTTGGCTGTACTATTCCCATGAGGAGCAGCGTCAAGACTGATTTGCATATGGCTGGGTGCAAACTGGGGTAGCGTAGTGAGTAAAAGAACAATGGGTTAAACCCAGTTCTCTTGACTGAAGTGACAGTTTGAGTTACTCAGCATTCCGTCCATCATTTGTTGCTGTAGCACTTTTTGCCCTAATTGGGATGGGTATGCCCAGACATGGGTCCCTTGCTCGCTGTGCCACTGGAGTCAAACTAGCCTGGCTGATGAAGGGTGATTCCCGGAACCGGTCCCAGGATGCTTGTTTCCAGTCCAGTGAGTACCCGGCTTGGCAGTTCGGGCTGGGTCTAAACTGGAGTGGCGTAGTGAGCAAAAGAACAATGGATTTAACCCAGATCCCTTGGCTAGGGGTGAATGTTTGATTTACTCAGCATTCCGGACATCATTTGTTGCTGTAACACAGAGATAAACCTATGCAACTCAACATTCAATGCAAGTTTAAGTGACATCAACTCAGTCCCCAATATGCCAGCCACCCCCCACATACTTTCCCATGTTTCCTGGGGCATCCTTGTGACACAAAAATTGGTTCTTCTTGTTTGGCGCTAGTAAAAAGTTGCTATTAAAATAATAATAACTTATACCACAAAAATTACTAGCACTTAATAAAATAATTAAAAATAATATTAAACACAACTATGGGGCTCATTACGATACCCGGCGTAAAAAAATCCGCCAGGCATGGAAGCGGCAAAAATCCGCCCGCACACACCGCCTGAACACCGACCACGCCATTATGAGTACACAAACCGAAAACCGCCATCGGCGGAAAAAGCACACAAAATACCGCCCGCCATCGTCCGAGTCGGAGTCAAACCGCCCGCCACGGACGAAAACACGCACGACAACACAAAACCGCCCGCCCACACGGCCGACACACCGCACGTGAAATTACGATCGCACCGCCATGAGCGCGGAAAAACCACAAATATACCGCCCGCCAGCGCAAACAACGCCGATGAGAATCGACACGGCAGAAGCCATGGCGCCCACGTACCTGCACAGAAACCATCCGCACACAAAACCAATAGCACACAACATGGCCAACAAGTCCACACAGCAAGGCACACACAAATACACAAGCACAGTACACATCCCGAAAACACCCCCCGGACAAACAAAAAATACAAAGGCCAGAACCCCAGACACAACACACCTGAAAACAACAGACCATGAGGACACACCCACATAGGTGAGTACAAAAGCAGCACTCCCACAGACCACAACCCCTTGCTACATTGCAAACCAGAGAGGAGAGGAGAGGACACAGTGACACAGCAAGGACAGCAGCACACCACAGAAACGCACACATCACAACCACCACCACCACCACCAAACACCGGCACCACAAACCCCCTGCACATTACACAACACACACCGCACCAGCACCACAAACACCATGGCACCACAAAGGATGCCCAAGTTCACGCCCATGGAGCTGACGGTCATGGTCGACGAGATCATCAAGGTGTACCCACAAATCTATGGGAACATGGTCCAGCACACACCACTAGCCACCAGAAACAGAATGTGGACCCGGATCGTAGACCAGGT
This sequence comes from Calotriton arnoldi, assembly GCA_963921515.1. Lineage (NCBI taxonomy): Eukaryota > Metazoa > Chordata > Amphibia > Caudata > Salamandridae > Calotriton > Calotriton arnoldi. The sequence continues at coordinate 135,560 of CAWUFW010013937.1, forward strand.
CAATGCAGTCGGGACCCTGCCCAGGAACAGAACCGAGATAAACAAACGTTGGAATGACGTAAAGAGCCTGGTCAAGAAGAAGGAGGGCAAAAACAGAGAGCTGGCTGCCGTCACTGGCGGAGGGAATCCCGCGCTCTTTAAGACCTTCAAAGCGTGGGAGGAGAAGGTGCGAGTCGTAATCCATCCGGAGATCCTCGCCGGATTAGCAGGGGGAGTGGAGGCTGGTAAGTACAAACTAATGTATACTAGCACACCGCTATGTACTCACATGCGCAACCACCATGCCACAGCTCCCAGGGACAAACACCCCCATGTCCAGCACACAATACACAACACATCACACGCAACAGACACTACCACACACAGGCCAAACCGAACAACTGTAAGATGCGTGGGGACATGTGTACACTAAGCCAGCCACGTAACCACCAACAGGTCCCCAAATATGCCAGAAGCGCCACAACGAGCACCCACCACACCCATGTGTCCGCCACAGCTGCACTAACCGACAAGTAACAGGTAAGTGGCAGGAACACAAAGTGCAGTGGGTGGGACGGTGGACAGCCCAAGTACAACACACACCAGGCCCCAGTCCCACAGCACAGCAAGGAGGAGCATCCCCCACACCCCACAGCCACGTGTCAGCCACCGCAGTGCACAACGACAGCCGAAAGGCAGACATCACGGTCCACAGCAATCGGTGTCAGTGGGTGTACAGCCACCCCACGACCCACTACACCCCCCACCCCCACAGACCTGCAACATGGAGCACCCCCGCTTAGAGCCATGTGGCATCCAGTACAGTGCACGCACGAACAACTTGCAGGTGGGAAACTGGACAGGGCTGGATTACTGGAGGCATGAGGACCATAACACCACCAACACATGGGACATGTCACGTAGCACACGGACACGCAGCACCGCCCACCGTCACGAACAAGTGAACAATGTGCACACGGACATGAACAGCAGACTCACACCCCACATGACCCATCACAGACATAGCAACACCCAAGGAGCCACGTCTGCATGCACAAGCCACACTGAATATAGTCCCACACGGCAGCCACAGTGCAACTCATCACACACAACCGAAACACCATTGAAGTCCTGTCCATGTAGCCCCCACTGCCTGTCAACCCCACACCCCACAACTACGCCTATGTAAGACAAACAATACTAGACGCAACAGAGCGGAACAACAGAAATGCACACGAACACCACTGAACCCATCAAACTCACAGACACACCATGCACATACAACATACCATCCATCCCATCCGTCAGCCCCAGTCACATGAAAGGCATGTCATCCGCACAGCTGCCACACATACAGCAGTCACGCTAAGACACATGCCCATGACCAACCATGTGCCAGAAGTCAATTAAGCGCACGACACACTGTGAGCAACAACACACAACATGGCCACACCCCCCGAGCACTGCAGTGATGCACATGGCACAGGGCAGCACGCACACCAAGGAGATGGGACAACTGCAATACGTTGGCTGGCACACAACTATCACTCACTCATAACGATGCGTCCAATGCCATGTCCAGTAACCACAACAGACAGCAAATATGCAGGGCATGTCAGGCATGCACACACCTCAGACCATGCACTGTCATGCTGCCACAACACATGTCACGTTCGGCACCCATGGCTCACAGCATGTACCCCAAAAGCATATCCCCTCCCAAATGCGAATCTGGGGCATGGCCCCCATGTTGCCATATGCGTTCCTAAGCGTTCCATTTGAACCCCAAAAGCATATCCCCTCCCAAATGCGAATCTGGGGCATGGCCCCCATGTTGCCATATGCGTTCCTAAGCGTTCCATTTGAACCCCAAAAGCATATTCCCTCCCAAATGCGAATCTGGGGCATGGCCCCCATGTTGCCATATGCGTTCCTAAGCGTTCCATATGAACTCCAAAAGCAAAGTACAAACCAGACCCAGGATGGGCCAGGAGCCCACATACACCAGAGTCACAATGAGTAGGGGCAAAGCAACACACCCATCGGCATGGCCAATCCGTCCCATGCCACATGTGCACAGCACACAGTCCCATTGCCTAGCACACACAACTACAGATGCCACAGCCACACACTCGCCTCCGGGAAACCCATGTACGAGATTGCACGAACTGCCAATGTCAGACGACTAATACATACTTCGCCAGTTGCAACACAATAACAAATCTCATTTTCTCCACAGGTGACGAACTGCTGGACGCTGGGGATGGAGACAGCAGCCAGCACAGCCAGCCTACAAGCCCCCAACGAGGACACACGGATCTGGAGGATCTGTCCACCTCTTCGGACACGGACCACCAAGCTGGCCCATCTGGCGTGGCAGGGCCCAGCCGCTCCCCAGGACCCCTCCTACCCACCAACCCATCATCCAGGGATGCTGAACAGTCCCAGTCCCCTGCTGCCACTGTCGTTGCGGCCACACCCACGGTCATTGCGGCCACTACCACTGCCGCAACCGCCACCATCGCCGCACCGACCACCACCGCCTCCACGACCACCACGTCTTCGCTGGCACCAGCCCCAGCGCAGGTGGTGGCCCGGCCCGACTGGATCCACCCTGGGAGCCACAGCGAGGACCGTGGTGAGCAATGTGGCTAGTGGGCAGGCCGGTGGCAGCAGGACTGGTAGGAGGAGCAGGGTCAGGGAAACGCCAGCCTCCCCTGGGAGCCATGCCCTGCCTCAAATGGCCAGAGTCCTTTGGGGCCTATGAAGAGGCCCAAGGACAATGGGCCAGGTCTGCTACTGACACGCGGGAGGTGCTGGGGGTGCTGAGGTCCATGGACGCCCATATGGGCCAATTCGTGTCCCGTATGGACCAACTCGTGGACCTCATGGGCCAGCTGGTGGTGGCGGTGGGGTCACAGGCAAGGCCAGCAACACCACCTCCGCCACCACCTGCTAGGGCGCAGGGTCGGCCAGCAGTGTCCACTTCCCCTGCGTCCACAGCCAGTGAGCACACCTCACCCACCACCAGCAGGTCGCCACCACACACCCCCCTCCCAAACGTGGAAGGGGCCGTCCGAAGAGGAAACAGATCTCCCGGGAGGACTTCGCACGCTCCAGTCGCAAGTGAGGCAGCCAGCCAGCCTTCCGCCAGCCTTCCTTGACCAGCCACTGCATTGACTTGCTCTACGATCCCACTCCACACAGCCATCTGGATGGCATGTGTGTGTTGGACTATGGACATAGAACCAGTGGGTACACCCTGATCATCACGCAGCCATGACCGACAGCTCATTGTCACTGCACGCACCACTTTTGTTATCACCTTACACACAATCACATGTCACAGTTCGTAATAAATGCACCTTATTCACTAACTGCTGTTTGTGCCCTGTGTTTTATTTGTACGGAATACAACGGCCACCTTGGGCGGAAGGGCACCTGATGCGTGGCATGGCAATGGAATCCGGAGGGCCTGTAGGGACCTAGGGGTGGGAGACAGAACAGGAGCACATTCAATGAGTGTGTCACACACCCATCACACAGTACATGTCAACAACTACAAGCAATGTACACACATCGCACAGAGCAATAGGGCACAATGCCACAGTCACCAACAGTGGCATACTACCCTGGCCATGGAGCGTTGACACACTGCACGCAGTGAACATACGGCCACCCTGACACAGCACACACACACCTGCACAGATACAGACACATCATCCGTCGTACATGGACACTCACCGTCAAGTGAAGTAGCGGGCGATGAGCTGCTGGCGCACATTCCCAGCTTCCTCCTCTCCGCTGTCCACCTCACTCGAGCTGTCCTGGTCTGCGGGCTGGGGCCCTGGTTGATCTCCGTCATCCACAATGAGGGGGATCTGCTTCCGAATGGCCAGATTGTGCAGCATGCAGCACGCCACCACTATCTGGCACACCTTCTGTGGGGAGTACGCCAGTGCACCCCCGGTGCGGTCCAGGCACCTGAACCTGGACTTGAGGAGGCCAAAGGTACGCTCGACCACACGTCTGGTCCTCCCATGTGCCTCATTGTATCGATCGTCTGCTGGGGTGCGAGGATTCCTCAATGGACTGAGCAGCCATGCCCCATTCGGAGTACGCAGAGTCACCTGGGTGTGAGGGACACAGAGAACCGTAGCTATTCCAACTGGACAGGGGACAGCATCGCACAACCAGCACGCTACACCACTCCACATACTCACCGACAATACAGGCACGATCCTGTTGCAGATTGGCCATCAGTCGTGGCAAGATGCTGTTGCGCATTATGTGTGCGTCATGGGCCGAGCCTGGAAACTTTGCACACACGTGGGTGATCACCATGTCCGCAAGGCACACCACTTGCACATTCAGGGAGTGCGTGTGCTTCCTGTTGCGGTACAGGTGCTCAGTGGCCTGTGGTGGAACAAGGCCAACATGAGTGCAGTCAATGGCTCCCACGACGTGTGGGATTCTGCCAAGGGCATAGAATGCACCCTTCACTGCCGCCAATTCACGAGCCCTGGGGAAGCGGATGTACCTGTTCCGGTACAGCATCATGGCTGCCAGTACATCCCTCAGCACCTTGCTGAACATGGGCTGGGACATCCCTCCTCCACTGCCCACTGTGTGCTGGAATGACCCAGTGGCGAAGAAATGCATGGCGGCCATCACCTTAGCCGTGGGGGTGACAGCAGTCGGATACACCCTGCGGGGACGGAGATGGGGCTCTAACATGGCACACAGTCGATGCAGAGTTGGCCTGTCCAGCCGAAACTTCCTGATTACCTCTGTATCGTCCATGTCCGCCAGCAATTGGTATGGGCGGTCAATGTTCGGTCTCCGCCTGGGTTAAATGGCAGAGGACACATGTCAAAGCAACACGGCACATAGCAATTTCGCATACACATCACTGACATGACTGAGCAAGCACATGAGCCACAGCCCAGCTGTCAAGCTGGGACGGCACGGCCACAATACACTTACACAGGTCTCCCAACAATGGCAATGGCAAGTGAGACATACCACTGCCATGTGCATGCACATGGGGATCTAGGCCCCAATGACTTGCGGGGCGTGCTGATGGGGACTGACTGCATATTCGTCAAGCGGCAACGCCACGGCAACATGAGTGTCTGCTGAGCATGGAACTGCTTCCGAGGCTGGATGAGTATGGCACACGACAACGACGATGTGGGCACGGGCTGAGCGGCCAATACAAGTGGGACCTGTGGCACGAGGGGATATGAGACAGTAGTAGGTGTCAGCACTGCACCCTATGTACAGCACTGTACGGATCACAGCTCCCGAAACATTGACTGGTGTCCACATTGACAGCCCCATGCCAAGACGGCTGTGTGCTTGCAGTCACACGTCACAGGTGAGAGGTTACATTGCACGTGCCAGGTGGCAGTCGTACATAGTGGGAGCTGGCATGTGTGTGCATGTGTCTCCTGTTCAGGATCCACCAGATGGGCGCTGACTCTGTACTGACCATTGGACACAGCATGTTCCGTGGAAGGCTTGTGTGTGTGGGATGGTGGCACTGGATGTGCCTCCGTTGGGTGGGGGGCCATGCACAGGGCGGGTACGTCGATGATTGCGCATTGTTGGTCACGGTGGGTGCACCAGCTAAGATGTGTTGCCCTGTGTTCAATTCCTATGTCCGCATGATGATGGACTGTAGATGTGGGCAGACTACACATTGGTCGATGTGCTGTCTATATGCATGTGCCTTCACACCAGGCACAGCTGCCCCTGCACATGTGACCCCTGCTGGACTCGCTGCTGGGTCTGTGGAGCTGATGCACCATCTGCGCGTGGGGCGGACAGCTCTCCTCACTTCCCTCATTGCGCATGTCATGACTTTGCCGCAGGTGACATGGATCATGGAGGGCCCACATGTACGCGTGGGTAGGCTACACATGATTGTACACTGGTCGCCACCCCCAGTCAGTGTTTCGAATGGGAAGGTTGTCGTGCTGGTGGTATGTTCGATGTGGCGGATGGGCGGGCCTAGGTGCGGGCTTACATTCCGGACATGGGGGTAGTTGGATTGGCGACTAGTTGCAGTGCACACGGGACACGTCTCTTCCTTTCCACATCTGAGTCATCCCTTGTACTAACTGACAGTGATACAGTCATCTTCGCCCCAGCCCTCATGTCCTCCCCTCGCTCCCCCAATATGCATGCTCACCTGCGAGGCTAGCGCTTGCACAGGCAGCCCCAAGCTCGCACCAGAGAGGGCAAGGAGTGTATGTGTGGGTCCAGTTGCACGAGTGGGCTGTCTCAGGGTATGATGTGTGGCGGGACGCCGTCCACCTGCGTGGTGCCCCAAATGGAGACCCGGCCTGCATGGACTATGCATCACAGTCTTCGCCTTCCGGATCCGCCACCTGCGACACCCAGTGGCTGTGGCTGCCCTTGCGGCCAGGCCGCATCCGTCTGTGGCTGATGGCCCACACATTCACTCTTTGGCCTCTCTGGGGAGGGCTCGGGGGTGGTGGCGCACGCGCTTGCACTTAGTCGCAATGGCATGTGGCGTGGTTGGTATGATGGGCAATAGATGGGATGGTGCGAGCCACCTCCCGTGACGTCAGTGCTGCTCGTGCTGTGGTGCGTCCCCCTACACTTCCATCTGACTTGTGCCATGCTAGACGTTGAGGTTCTATTGCCTGCGTGATATGAGCAGGAGGAGCGCGAGGAGACCTCTCACACACCATGCTCCACTGCCATGCCGTGCCCTGTATCGCCTGTGCGGATTGACTATGTTGGGGTTACACCTGGTCGACTGGGGCTGTGTGTGCCTTGTCAAGGGGCATGGCGGGCGCACAACAGGATCCAGCTTGTCCACAGAGGGTGGGCTGAGGTGCGCCTGGTACCGCCTTGTACGTGTGCCCGGCTGCTGTGCACACACGTGTTCACTCCCCCCGACAGGTGTCCTCTCACAATGCCCAGGGAAGCGGTGGTGTACTGTTCATGACCCCTCCCAACACGGCGTGCTCCAACTTGGCATGTGCGCATCTACCCGTCGCACCCACCCACCTGAGCACTGCGTCCATACGACTTCACACGACACATGTGTGTCTTCCACAGTAGTGCTACTCATTTGCGTTGACATCCAATACCAGTGGACTACATGGTCATGTCACGACTGCCGTGTACTTCACATACTCTCATCCTCTCTCATTCGTACTTGTGAAATGAGTCAGCGGAGACAGTTTTGGTTTCAAACATTATATTGAGTCTTCTGTCCTCTGTGATGCAGTATAGTGGACACTACTGGCAGCGGAATACATGTTGAGGATATACTGAGCATGATTACGAATGGGATAGGGTGTGGGGTTACATCTGCTTGGCCAAGGCTGTGCTAATGTACATTTACGTATAGCTGCGGAGCTGCGGACTTTGACACAGACGGTATACATGTAGCCTACCAGACCGCTCGGCATCATGGGCACAGTCCATCTCAGTTCCATGTGACAGGTTTGCTGCGGTTGTTCCTCATGCACGCGTGCATGTGAGATGACATCAGGGCATGTGCTTGCGTGCATGCAGCGGCGTGCCACTTGTTGTTGCACTGTGGTGGTTACTGGACATGTCACAGTCACTGGGGTCGTGTTGTTGTTGTATGCACTTGTCGTCCATGCAAAGGTCCTGGTATGGGATTCCCGGGGCGGGGGTGGGAGGGGTGCAGCACCCACAGACTCCAGGCGACCTATTCATGTCCACTGAGCGGTGTGTGTGTCCATGTGCGCTGGATCCATGTCGTGTCCTGGTTGTTCGTGCAGTTCCGTCCATGTGGGTGCGATGCACAGAGCCCATGCCACTGCCTCCCACGATGCATGCGGTGTTCCGGGATGTGATGGGGAACAGTGTGCATGTCCCGGTCATATCCGATGTCATGGCGATGTCGTTGATGGTGTGGTTACAGTTGCCGGTCGTTTGGTATGGCTGTTGTGGTGGTGACTGGCCAGTCCGTGCGGAAGCTGAGCATGGGTGCGGGGTTGGACTTCATAGGTCACTCGGGGAACCTGCGTTGTGGTCCGACGTATTTACAGGTTGACAGGTATGCGATGCCGTCCAGCAGGGCTTCCATGTCATTGGTGGTGTACATGTTTGCCAGCCAATGAAGCGGATGGTGGCTGTCAAGGTGTTGTTCGTAGGTTGTCCCTTGGAGGACCATGATGGGGCATGCTGGGTGACATTCGATGTAGCTGTTCTCGATGATCCGTCGTGTGGAGGCACAGTGGTTCCATTTCAGTGCGCGTGCGATGTTGGCCACATACGCCATGCCCCCATAGGCAGAGCAGGCCCTGTCGTGTGCGTCCAGAGGGAGGAGTAGTGGTAGCAGGTCCGCCTTCAGACATGCCGGGTTGGAGAGGCATATCTCGACGAAATGCTGGTAGGGACACCTCCGACAGTAGAAGACGGGCATGACGCAGCTGAACAATGTGATGCGGTAAGTCAGTCGGTAACTTACGTTCAGCAGGGACAGGAGATCGCATCCCAATGTATGTATCGTGTTGGTTTGGTACAGCTTGAGCTGTTCGGCGTAGTTGGGTAGGTGTGTTGCGGTTGCCATTTCGCAGCGGTTCGTAGAGGTGGCGTGCTCCGGCTGTGTGTGCAGTCTGCAATGTGCACGCTCCGGGGTTGCTGTGAGCTCTGTGTAGTCGTGGGGAGACAGGACTTGTGTTCTGTTGGCTTGTTTGGAGGACACGGGCCCTCTTCCCACATGCTTCTCAGACAGTTCAAGGTCAGTGCTGTGTGACTCCTTCCAATTAACTTGCATGTGGCCGACATGGGGGAGTGTTTTCTTCTTTCTTCCCCGTCCGTTGTGTGCTTCTGTGATATGCGCTATCTGCCGTGTGGTCGGTCTCCTCGGCATGCCTGTGTTGGTCTATTCTTGGACAATGGCTGTATTCACCGGCTTCTGTCGTAGGGCTGTGGTTTCGGAGTTGGAATGGAAGGTCATTCAGTGCTGTCTGCTCTCCCTTGTGTGGGCGGCAGGCTGCCTTTCCGCTCTGCGTTGGGCCTTGTGTGTGGATGTAATTCTTGGGCCACCTGTTGTCGGTCCCCGGGCTCTTTGGTGTTCCGTTTCATGTGTCTTGTTCATATGTGCAGGGTGGTATGGGTTTTTCAGTGTGGTACTGGCGTTCCTCTTCCCGAAGGGAGCCCTGCTTCTCCTAGTTGGTGTTGCCGCCGCTGTGTGCTTCGCCATGTTTGTTACACTGGGGTATGTCCTGCTGTTGCGTGACTTCACTGACATGTGTGCGTCGGTTGTGTGGCGTTGGGTGTTGTCCGTGAATTGGGCGTTGGGGACATGTCTGTGGCCGGCCTGTCACGTGTCATGTGCGTTCGGGGTGGGGCTGATGTGTGTGCTGCTTGGTTGTGTCCCTGTGTCTGTGTGCGACGCATGCATGGCGCTGCGGTTGGCCTCTGCGTTGTGCGCATGTGTGGCGGCGTCATCGGCGCTTTGGGGCCGTGACGGGGTGGTTGGTTCCTAGTCCCAGGTGGTGTGTACACATGTGTTCTGCGATGTTAGGATTTGGCCTGTGTGTCATATGTGGATGCAATGGTGGATGTGTAGTGTGCACGCGCTGGTGGGGGGTTGTCCGCTTTTTCCGCCCTTGCACTGTGTGCGCTGTTTGCGTGCACTTGTTGTGTGTGTGCCTACCTGCGTCTCCGCGGTACGTTGCGTCCTTGGTGGTGCATCAGCAGAAGCATGGGAAGGGCCTGCAGTGCTGGATTCATGCCCGGGGTGCCGCTTCTTCGTTGTCCGTGCTCTGTGTCCGTGTTTCCGCCTCTCTTTCACGTGCGGTGTCTCTTTGCCGTGGGAGCCGTTTGTTTGCGGCATCGTAATTTATGCACCGGGCGGGACGTGTTTCGTCGGACGGTGTGTGTCAGTTGGGCTGCGCCGCTACGTGTGCGGGCGCACTTTGATGGCGGACGGTGTTGCTGGCTTGCCGGCGGTGTTTGGCCTGCTTTTCGCATCATAATTGGGCGGGCGTGTGGACTGCTGCGTGCCGGCGGTAACTGGTGGTTTTTGCATCCGCCAGCACGGCGGTTGTGCTTCCGCCCGCCATCGTAATGGGCCCCAATATTTCATACAACAATATAAAATACTTAAAAAAATACTTACCTTCAATATTCTGATCCACAACAGTTCCGACATCACAATATTTTTTACAAGATATTTGTGTCAATTAATTTTTAGAAACAATAATTTGGTGGAATATTTTTATACACTTTGGGATACCTCATGTACAGCAGCCTATGTATAATGAGCATAAAACTAGGGGTGTGCGAAATTTGAGTAATGTACTTTTGTGTTAATGTGCTGAATTTTGGAAAAAATACACATAATTAGGTGAAGTTCAACACCAGCATTGACGCTATATTTTAGAGCAAAATTGGAAAATACATTTTGTGTTAAAAAATAGTGCAAAAATCGTAAGCACTACAAAAGCGCATCCATTTGCACAGAGTGGCATCACAGCATAATTTTGGGAATTCCACGTAACAAGCAGAATGCAAAATTGCTGACATTACATGAGACTTTGCTAGCTTAATAGAATTTTTTTACCAGGCCTACTTCAATCAATAAATCTTTATTCAGTAGATAAAATCGCCATAAAAGAATGCAGATCTATAATAATAAAATTAGTTACATCGATAACAGTAAGGTCAGAGAATACTGTTACTTATAAAAACAAGGAGCACATAAAAAAATTAATCAGTTCTTGTTTCCCTCGATGCCCAGACAGCCTGTAAAAAGGTTAAGACAGTGAAAGTCACTCGCACCGTGGGTAGCATCCGTAAATACATCAAGGCGGGCCTAACTTGTTTAAAATGCAATGATTTCAACAAAGGCCTTAAAAAACGCTGCCTTGGCCAACTGAACTAAGAGCAGAAAATTATAACATGGAGCAAATCCTGCGGAGACACATTGTCGCAGCCGCAGGGTGCCCTTTCCTCAGGCCGAATCGACCCACGCGTGGAAGACAAAAGATGATGCAATTGATTAAACCTAAACCTTCCCAGTAAAAACCTGTCATGCTGTGAGCGAACCAAGCCCAGGTATGGCTCTAACCCCTTTACAGTTTTTAGAAGCATGTGTCCCCTAACTGTTGGCTTCTGAAGTTCTAAGCTTTCTCTCTCCAAACGAGAGCATTCCAGGAACAATCTATTAACACTCCCCAACTTGTGGGCGGAGAGAGCAGTTGGATTCATAAAAATATCAGGCCTACCTAGAGAGAAAAGTGATGCCTTAACATGAGCAATTCATGGTATACTAATTACCCGGTCCAGAGACAGACAGTCCTCAAGAATCAACTGACTTAACTTCAGCTCCTCCCTACTCCAAATCTTAATCCAGCACAGGAGTGGGCTTAGGGCGACTAGGTCCAAGACATAATCAAGCCCCAATTCCGCGTGCACCGAAAACGCTGAGGTGAACTGGGGGACCTGGGCCAATTTGCGCATAAAGTTGTTCTCCATAGTCTGAATCCGATCCACCTTAGGCCTACTAAAAAAAATCTAATTCTTGTGGGAATTATGTGTATAACATGAGGAAATAATTGCTGAATTTTGGCCACACTTGTGGTCAGTCAATATCTTATGTCATTAACCAAAGGAAATTAAATAACAAAGGCAATGGATACATGAGTTATATTTTTATCTGGCAAATCTGAGGCCTCGTATTACTTAGGGCCTTGTGCTGATTAGGGTCTATTGGTTATTCCCAGTTGTGCCTATGCAGCAACATGGAAGTAAGCCAGAAACAGAGAATAATGTGGCACAGATTCTGCTTTGCAATTAAAGAATTCTGCCTATATGGTAAAGTGCCAAAAAGAACTGAAAATTATACTGATATCCGGTCAGGGGTATGGGGGGATATTCCTTTGATTTATGTTACAGAAATGGGGCCTACCACGAACAAAACTGTAACATGACACCTGCACTATATTTGTGCTAATGCAGCTGCTCAACTGTGCCCTACATCAGTGATTGGGGCACCACAATCTGTAACTAAAGTGGGTGGTAACACAAAGATAGTTTTGATGGACTCCCAGAAGTACAGAGCTGGCATTTGTGTTACTTTAGCACGCCACTTTATGCTATTGACGTTGTTCAAGCAGCATAAGAGTCAATAGATGAAAAATGACGGCCACTTCAAATTTCGGTCCAAAGCATCCATTTCTTAGTTTTTGAAGATACAGACATTGCATCCTGCCATGACATCTATCTTCATTTCCTGGATTAAGAGTTAATGCATTTTCATAATTATTGAATAGAGTCAGCCCAAGGCTAGCTGAGGAATGACTAAATTGGTTGGAATGTGCTGATATCTTTGTTGTTTTGACAATTCTGGCAGATCATCTCACCATCAGAAATGCAGAACCCTACTATAGTTTCCATTTTTTCCCCAGTGGAACGCCTAGAAGTTATCAGCAGTTATAATTTTTCAAGTTGCAATATCAACACTTGTTCACCGATCATTAAGTACTCATAATGCATCTAATCCCATATGTTTACTCTCTCTCTCTCCAGATCCCTATCTCTGTATGCAGTCCCAGTTGCCCCAATGGGTTCAGAAAAGCCATCATACGAGGAAAGCCCACGTGTTGCTTTCAGTGTGTCCAATGCCTTATGGGTGAAATTTCTAACCTAACAGGTAAGAGAACCATCACAGCAGTACATTTCATCTGTGCTCTTCCTGTTATTAGGAGAAAGCTCTTTTGTACTTCTTGTATTTTTGTCTTTCAGATTCTAATGAATGCTTTGCCTGTCCCTGGGATCAGTGGCCTAACGATAAACTGAACATGTGTATCCCAAAGATAACAGAGTTTCTGGCTTATGAGGAACCTTTTGGTGCTGTCTTAGCAACATCCAGCATTTCATTATCAGTGATACCCATTGTCATTCTAGCGCTCTTCATTCATTATAGGAGCACGCCCATTATCAAAGCAAGCAATTCTAAACTCAGTTATGTTCTGCTTCTGTCACTCACCTTGTGCTTTCTTTGTTCTTTGGCATTTATTGGTTATCCAATATCAGAAAAATGTCTCCTTCGTCAGGCTGCTTTTGGCATCACATTTGCTCTTTGTGTCTCTTGCATCTTGGCCAGAACCATCATGGTGGTCATCGCTTTCAATGCCACCAAACCCACCAGTGACCTCAGGAGATGGGTTGGGCCTCAGTTGTCTTATACGGTCATCAGTGTTGGTACACTAATCCAGATTGTTCTTTGTGTCTTCTGGTTGGCTATGGCTCCCCCATTTTCAGAATATGACATTAAAATTAATCCAGGAATTATCCTATTGCAATGTAACGAGGGATCTACCATTGCATTTTGGTGCATGCTGGGATATCTGGGGTTTCTGGCATCGTTCAGCTTCATAGTCGCCTTCCTGGCCAGAAAGCTGCCTGACAGCTTCAACGAAGCTCAGTTCATCACCTTCAGCATGCTGGCATTCCTCATTGTCTGGCTGTCATTTATTCCTGCCTACCTTAGTACCAAGGGCAAGTACATGGTTGCCATGGAGATTTTTGCCATCTTGTCTTCTAGTACTTCCTTAGTTTCCTGTATATTTTTCCCCAAATGTTATATCATCTTGTTTAGATCGGAGAGGAACACAAAGAGTCATCTGATGGGGTAAGGGGCAGGACAGAACTATAAATCAAAGGGGATATAAGTAAGAAGTGTTTACATTGCTTATTCATTTTGCTTTTAAAGGACTCATTTTAAAATACTTATGGGCCAAAAATGAACGGACAAGAACAAATAATGACATGTTTATATTCAAGTTTTGAATTTATGTGAAGTGGCATGGACAAGACAAACATCAGGAAAGTGGAGATCTTTCACCTTGGTTCACTTTCTTCTTTGGTTATCTAGCATAGGGTCTTGGTTTCAAAATGGTATTTTTCTATCAACCCAGACCATTAAAGCAAAACTTCAAGCCCAAAATTCAGATGGGTCCTTTTAATGAGGTGAAATACAATACCTGTTTGTTTCTGTGTCCCTGTGTTTGTTACACATATTTACCTTTTTTGTTGTCTTTTCAATTTGATTTTCTGCCTTCTATTTGTCAAATGCCACAAAGAGGCGGCTTGGTCCATAGTGCAAGCTATATAAATGTTATCACTCGTTCACTTATCCTGTTGAGTTCCTACAGCTCGTATTTATATTACATGAGTAAACCTTCATATTAACTGCTTGCGGGTGGTTTCAACGGTGGTACTTGACAGAAAAGAGATCTAGCTGTGAATTATTTCCTGCAAATCAGTGCTAAACTGATTTGCAGGATAATTAGCTACTTTAAACAGATACAAAAAATGAAACACAGCATTTCGTTTTTCTTTCAGTGGAGGAAAAAAACTTTCTCACAATGATACTACTGCTCTTCAGCCATTAATCAGCACCCTTCACAAGCTTGCCCTTGTAGGCCGGTTCATGATGCAAGCACCTGTCAATGAATCTACCTGAGTGTGTGGCAATAAACATTGTAAACCCGGAACGCTCTCAGCAAGGTGCTTTGTCTTTAAAATTTGAGTTATAATAATACACTTTGTTGCATGAAACACATTTTAAATATTTGCACATTATACCAAGCAAATGGACACATTTTTCATTGACATACATATCTGCAGTCTCGGGCAAAGAATGAATACTAAACTGATGGTGCTCACATATTCTAAATCTTTCTAAAGAGTACTAAAATCAATGAATAAATCATGCAATATAAAAAGTACATTACAAGTTAAATTATGTAATATGGCCCTACTTTGCCAGCATGAGGTTCATGTGACATTTATAAACTACTCAGCCTGTGGTCCTATGGTTTGTGAAAGTCACCAGAACAACTCAATTGCATCCCCACTGGGTAATTATAGTTAGGTCAGCTGTTCTATAGGAAAAGCTTTTGTTGTGTTGCTAATAACTTTGGCACCGTCTGACAAATCTCCACGAAACCTTCCAACAAGTTGCTACGTTTCCACTAGTTTGTGCATAGAAGGTTTCAGGGTGATCCGTCAAGCGGAGCAGAGAAAAAAAGGGGCTCACAAAACACAAAATCCCCCTGAATTTTCCATAGAATTCTTTAGACAAGGCTATGGCAAAAACTGCTGAATGGAATTGCACCAAGTTCGGCAGGAGGCAGATTGTACTTTTTGTGATTTGGTGTAAATCTGTTCAGTAGTTTTTGAGATATTAGGATTAAAAAAATATAGCTATCTGGACAGTTGGGTTCAGGGGACTCTTGCAAGTGTCCCTCAAACCCAATTTAAAAAATAGAGCATTCTGATTGACCCAGGGAACGTTGTTCCCTTTGGACCAATTTGCTCCCACAGGATTCAGACTCCTGTGGCAGCGAGTGCTCTGATTGACTGCCAGCAACATGAGAACAATTCTGCTGGCAGTCATTACAGGATGCAGGGACTAGGTCCCCTGTCCTGAACATGTCAAATAAAATATATAAGGGGACAGCGTAGGGATACTCTGACCCCCTGGACTCCATGGGGTGTACAGAGAGACCCCCTGGGGCAAAAAGATAATTTCTAAAATTGCAGCAATACGGCACTATCATAAAAAAAGAAATGTGGATGCTTTCTTCAATTAATGCAAGGGGGTGTGTGATCCCCCCTCTCTGAGCCATCACAGGCATTTGGAGCACACCTTGAGACCAAAATGTCATTAAAAGGGGTGGGGTCATGCAGCCCCCCCTACCCTGAGCCATCACAGGCCCTGGAAAGCCTACCCCTGGGGCCAAAACGTCTTAAAACGGGAAGGGTTCATTTGGCCCCACTCCCTGAGCCTCAAAAGGCCCCAGGAACCCCATCCACCAGGGCCGCTAAACTAATTAAAAGGGAGAGGGGCCACATAGCCCCCCTCCCTCTGCCATTAATGGCCCTGGGGACCCCATACCCCAAGGCCGGTTCACTAGCTATGTCCCAGGGATCCTATTCCTGGGACAGAGCGGTTTCCCTGCCCGCACTGGCGTGGGCAGGAAAACCTGTACCTTCTCCCGCTTGGCGTGAGCATTTTTGAACCTCCCACTAAGCGATAACAAACGCCAAGTCTGCTCCTAGCAGGTGGAAGCTTTAAAAATATTACAGCCAGCTGGGAGTAGACTTTTGATTAGGAGTTGGCAAGCGAGAAAAATTGAGCACTAGGACGAGTCCCAGCACAATTTCTCAAAGTGGGTGGTTGCGGCAAGTCATTACTGTTCACGTTCATAAAGCTGCAGCTCGAGAAGAAAATCACTCAAGTGGCAGAAAAAAGCAACGCCCTCTGGTATGGTGCGTGGTGCATTTTGTGCTGATTTTACAGCAGGGAACAAGCTCCCAGTGATAAAAATCCACTCGAGCAGCCAGACATAGTGACATTCTGCTGCTCACGAAACTCCACGGAATCTCACAGAGTTTTTATGTAACTACGCAGAATTCTGCAGAGTAAAACTCTGCAAGTTCTGCCTACCCCTACTTATGATCTGTTTCCCTGCCTGCACTAATGCGGGCGGGGAAACAGATCAAACAATTGCTAATGCCCAGAGGGAGCCGCATAAGTAGCTGCTTCCTGTGGGTGGTGGCAATGCCAGCTTCTGCTGCATGTGGGGAGCCGGCAGGGGACGTAAGGCCCCTGCGGCTCCCAACAAATGTATCGTGGGTGCCCTGGCTGAGCACAAGGGCACCCACCTTACATGATGCAGGCTCCAGGGGATGAGTTCCTAGGGCCAGAAAAAGCTCAGGGGGGGGCTGCATCATCCCTGCATATGTTAATTTTAGTAGTGACCTTGGAAATGGGGTCCCCAGGGCCTAACAAGGCTTGGGGAGGCAGGTTGTGTGGCTTCCTACACTTTAATTAAAGAAAGGGCCCTGGGGATGGGGTCCAAGGGGTCTAACAAGGCTTAGGGAGGGGTGCCACACAGCCCCCTTCCCTTTAGTCGAAAGAAATAGCCCTGAGGTTTGGGGTCCCCAGGGCTTACAAGGCTCAGGGAGGGGGACAGGTGCCCTCCGGACGGATACAAGATCACCCGGAAGGACCGCGTCAACCAGACGGGAGGAGGCATCGCCATCGTACACAAGAACACCATCCGCATCTCGACTAACTCCGACGAGACCTTCACCGCCGCCGAACACCTACACTTCCAGATACACACTGACCCCAAGACCACCCTCCGAGGCACCCTCATCTACAGACCCCCGGGACCACGCACACTATTCAGCGAAGACATCGCAGACTTCATCAGCCCGCACGCCATGCCCTCCGCCGACTACATCCTCCTAGGGGACCTCAACTTCCACCTGGAGAACAACAACGACAGAAACACCACCGCCCTGCTGGACAACCTCGCCAACCTCGGACTCAAGCAACTGGTGAACACGCCCACCCACTACGCCGGCCACACGCTTGACCCCGTCTTCTCTTCCAGCAAGCACATCTCCTTCAGCCACGCCACCGGACTCCACTGGACCGACCACAGCTGCGTCCACTTCAGCTTCAGAAAGACTGCGACCCACCACCACCCGCAACAGGCTCCCCGCCGGAGCTGGAGCAAGATCACCGCCGAGCAGCTCACCGCCTCCCTCAGCCAGAACACACCCACCAACACAACGGACCCAAACGAAGCAGCCAGCAACCTCGCCAAGTGGCTGACCGCCTGCGCCCGACGACCTCGCACCACTAAAAAACCCTCCCAGCAGACCCGGAAGCAAGAAAACCCTTGGTTCACCAACGAACTCAAGGAATCCAAGAAGAACTGCCGCACTCTCGAGAAAGCCTGGCGACTCGACCAGACCACAGACAACAGGACCGCCCTCAAGCACGCCACCCGCAAACACCACCAGCTGATCCGTGCCACCAAGAAGTCGGCACTCAAAGAACGACTGGACAACAACGCCCACGACAGCAAGGAACTTTTCAGCATCGTCAAAGAGTTCTCCAACCCCAGCGCCGGAAACAACGACATCACCCCCTCGCAAGACCTCTGCAACTCACTCGCCGCGTTCTTCCACCGCAAGATCACCGACATACATAACAGCTTCGACGCACAGACCACGCACCCTACCGCCGAACCAACGCCCGCCACCACCACCCTCTGCAACTGGACCCCGATCAGCACCGAAGACACCACCCGCACGATGAACTCCATCCACTCCGGATCACCAACCGACCCCTGCCCACACCACGTCTTCAACAAAGCCGACGCCACCATCGCACCCCATCTCCGGGACATCATCAACTCCTCCTTCCACACCGCCACCTTCCCGGAGAGCTGGAAGCACGCTGAGCTTACCGCCCTCCTGAAGAAACCAACGGCGGACCCCACCGACCTCAAGAACTACCGTCCCATCTCGCTCCTTCCGTTTCCGGCCAAAGTCATCGAGAAGACCGTCAACAGACAGCTTGCCGCCTTCCTCGAGACGAATGGATCCCTCGACCCCTCGCAGTCCGGGTTTCGGGCCAACCACAGCACCGAGACCGCCCTTATCGCAGCCACCGACGACATCAGAACCCTAACCGACAACGGGGAAACAGCAGCCCTCATCCTCTTGGACCTCTCCGCGGCGTTCGACACCGTCTGCCACCGCACCCTAGTGAAGCGCCTCAGCAACATCGGAATCCGAGAGAAAGCACTGGAATGGATCATCTCGTTCCTCGCCGGAAGAACCCAGAGAGTCCGCCTCCCCCGTTCAGATCCGAGGCCACCGAAGTCATCTGCGGCGTTCCATAAGGATCTTCACTCAGTCCAACCCTCTTCAACGTCTACATGAGCCCCCTCGCAGCCATCGCACGCCAACACAACCTCAACATCATCTCCTACGCCGACGACACCCAGCTGATCCTCTCCCTCACCAACGACCCCACCACCGCCAGAGCCAACCTACACGACGGGATGAGAGACGTCGCCGACTGGATGAGGAACAGCCACCTTAAACTGAACTCAGACAAGATGGAAGTCCTCATCCTGGGCTCATCACCCTCCGCCTGGGACGACTCTTGGTGGCCCCCGGCCCTGGGCACCGCGCCCAAGCCAACGGACCACGCACGCAACCTGGGCTTCATCCTGGACTCCTCCCTGTCGATGACCAGACAAGTCAACGCCGTCTCATCTTCGTGCTTCAACACCCTGCGCATGCTCCGCAAGATCTTCAGATGGATCCCCACTGAAACCAGGAAGACCGTCACCCAGGCACTCGTCACCAGCCGACTGGACTATGGGAACACCCTCTACGCCGGAACCACAGCCAAACTTCAAAAAAGACTCCAGCGCATCCAGAACGCCTCCGCACGACTCATCCTGGACATCCCCGACACAGCCACATCACTGGACACCTGAAAGACCTGCACTGGCTCCCCGTCAGCAAGAGAATCACGTTCAGACTCCTCACCCACGCACACAAGGCCCTCCACGACCTGGGCCCCAAGTACCTCAACGACCGCATGACCTTCTACACGCCCACCCGCCAGCTACGATCAACCAGACACGCCCTCGCCACCGTACCACGCATCCGCAGAGCCACCGCCGGAGGAAGATCCTTCTCCTACCTGGCAGCCAAGACCTGGAACTCCCTCCCCACTCACCTTCGGCGAACCCAGGACCATCTCTCCTTCAGGAAGCAGCTCAAGACCTGGCTGTTCGAGCAGTAACTTACCCCCTCCCCCAGCGCCTTGAGACCCTCCCGGGTGAGTAGCGCGCTCTATAAATGCCGTGATTGATTGATTGATTGATTGCCCCCCTTCCCTTTAATAAAAAAACAGCCTAGAGATGGAGTCCCCTGGTCCTAATAATGCTTGGGGAGGAGGGCCATGTGGCCCCCTCCCCTTTAACAAAAAAAGGCCCTAAGGATGGGGTACTCAAGTCCTGATAAGCCTTGAGGAGAGGGGCTGCATGGCTCCCTCCCCTTTACAAAAAGAAGGCCCTAGGGGATGTTGTCCCCAGGAGCTAAAGAATTCAGGGAGGGGGACTGTGTGGCCCCCCTTACCCTTTTTTGTAATTTTTGTTCCTGAGGGTTGGCTCTCCAAGGCATATAAAGGCTCAGGGAGGGGGCCACATGGTACCCCTCCCATTCAAAAAATAAAGTCCCTGGGAATGGGGTCCTCAGGAGGAGAACCAACCGACCCCTCTCCCATTTAAAAAGAAACAGCCCTGGTAGATGGGGTCCCCAGGGCCTAATTAAGCTTGGGCAGGGGGACCACTTGGCCCTTCCCTTGAAAATACATAGGGCTCCACGGAATGGGGTCCCCAGGGCCTAATAAGGCTAGCAGAGGGAGGCCACTTGGCTCCCTTCCCCTTTAACAAATATAAGGCCCTAGGTTCTCCAGGGCCTAATTGGCTTAATGGAGCTCAGGGAGGGGGGATGTGGCCCCCCTCCTTTAAAAACATAATGGCCTGTTGGGGCTAAGTATAACTTGTGCCCCGCCATACACTGTTTTTGACTTCACATATTACATCACTAATGACATGTTCTATGACATCATGTATGATATCACAGTTGACATCTCAAATGAGACAGCACATACTTTTTACATTTTTTGCCACAGATTCATGGATCCACCTGAAAATCTGCAGCAAAATAAAAAAAGCTTTTAAAACATGGCGGGGTCCCTGTGGGACCCCCCCACCACCATATCTGGGTAGTCAAGGTATCTCTGCCCTGCCCCCTTCTCTTTATTTCTTACTTTTTTTCTGGGACTCAGCTTCAAGCAAAGTCCCAAAATGGCTGCCAACACTTCCTGGTTGAAGTGTTGACAGTCAATCAAATTGTAATAGGATTTGCGAGTCCACTGCAAGGACTCGCTTCCCCAGATATCTATATTATTTAAAGATAGATGTCTCAAAAACTGCTGAAAGGATTTACACCAAATTACAAAAAGCATGCTTTCTGGACCAACATCCAGCTTTCTGCCAAATTTGGTGTAATTACGTTCAACAGTTCGGGCTGTAGTCGGGTTCAAAAAATGAAAAATCTCCATATACTTAACATAGGGAAAACGCATTTAGGGACCCCCCTTTTTTCTCGACTCCCACTTGACGGATCACCCCAAAACTTTCAACACAGCACCTGAATCAATAATTAGAAGTTTTGTGAACATTTCATTGAGATTCGTCGAGCGGCACTAAAGTTATTGGAAAAATAAAAAAACTATTTTCCTATGGAAACTTTGGTCCTAACTATAACTACCTATTGGACATCCTTGGGGGCCAACTACCCCTCCTGTTACCTCCAGTAAGTCCCACACAGCAGGATTGCTGAGAGGTTGTCAGGCGCCACTCCCCCTTTCTCCACCACTGTGCAAAATGTGGCTCCTGGCGCACTACTAGTAGGGGGATGAAGTCCCCTTGGCTCCAGAGGGTTCTTGGGGTCCAACTATACCTCCTGTTAACTCCAGTAAGTCCCCCAAAGTGGGTTTGCTGGGAGATGTTCGGTGGCTACGCACCCTTTCTCCACCACTCTTCAAAAGCACCTCCTGGTGCACTACTAGTTGGGGAATGAAGTCCCCTTAGCTCTTGTGGGTCCTTGGGACAATCTACCCCTCCTGTCACCTCCAGTAAGACATACACAGCTGATTCCTGAGAGGTTGTCAGAGGCCATGACCCCTTTCCCCACCACTCTGCAAATGCACGTCCTGATGCACTACTGGTTGGGGGAAGTAGTCCACTTTAGTCCTGAGGCCCTCAGGAGTAAAGTGGAATTCATTCCCCAACCAGAATCACAACAGGAGGTGCATTTGCAGAGTGGTGGTGAAAGGGGGTGTGGCCTTCAAGTCCTCTCAGCAATCCCGCTCTCTGGGACTTACTGGTGGTAACAAGAGGGCTTGTTGGCCCCCAAAAGACCCTCAGCATTCAAGGGGATTTCATTCCCCAACCACCATTGCACCAGGAGGTGTGTTTACAGAGTGGTGGTGAAGAGGGCATGGCCTACGTCGACTTGCCAGAGTTTTTTTTAAAATTAAATATTATTTTTTATGGAAGGTGACTGTGACGCCCCCCTTCCCTGAGCCAATTTTGGCCCTGGGGACCCCTTAAACCCAGAGCCAGTTGTTTTTTTTTAAAGGGGAGGGGGGCATGCAGCCTCCCTTCCCGGGCTGATTATGGCCTTGTGGAACCCATCCTCTGGGGCCTGGCCTTTTCCTTTTTTTTTTATTTTTAAAAATAAAGGAAGGGGGGTCCAAGTGGCCCCCCTCCCCAGGCCTATTTTGGCCCAAGGACCCCATCACCCGGGGCCAGGCCTTCATATATTTTTTTTTTTTAAATAGGGAAGGGGCCATCTACAGCTCTACGAGGGGGCCGCACAACCCCCCTCCAACATTAATTAAGCCCTAGGGAGGTGGTGGTCAATGGGGCTGTGGGGGCAACGCAGCCCCCGTATGTAATGTAATGTATGTAAATATAGAGTTGCGGGCGGCAGGGCAGCCGCATGGCACCTCCTGCATTTCCTTTTTCTTCAGCCCCAGGGAGATGGCATTCCCTGGGGCTGCAGGGAGCCTGTGCGGCTCCTCATCATTATTTTTATTGCCCCAGGACATGGCCCACCTGGGGGCCTAATTAAATGAAGCACAAGAACCTGCGCTTAGTTTTTTAAAATTTTCCGCTGGATTTGCAGAAGTCCAAGAGGCCTAGGGGGTCAGGGTGTTTCTACCCTGCCCCATATTCTTTTTAAAAAAAAATTTTTCTTGTGACTTGTTTCAACCGAGTTACAAGATGGCTGCTAATACTTCCTGGTTTGAAGTGTTGGCAGCCAATCAGATCTCAGGCACAAGATCGGGAGGGGTCGCAGTTCCACCATTATATATCTGAGTAATCTTTAAATTTCTCAGCAACTACTGACTGGATTTACACCATTTAACAAAAAGAGTGCTTTCTGCACCAAGAGCTACCTTTTTGCCAAATTTGGTGTAATTCTCTTCTGCAGTTCGGGCTGTGGCTGTGTCTAAAGATTCCTATGGAAATTAACACAGAGAAAAAATGTTTTGGGTCCCCCCTTGTTCTCGGCCCTCGCTTGATGGATCACCCCAAAATCTTTAAGACAGCAGCTGAAGTGACTGCACTGATAGTTTTGAAAAATGTGCAAAGATTCGTCAAACGACGCCAAAGTTATTGGCAAATCAAAAACAACTTTTTAATAGAAATCAGGTCCCAACTATAACTACCTACTGATGACCGGCAGTAGGTAATGTATATATATATATATATTCACTGAAAAAACCATAGGTTTCAGGCACGTTATAGTTAGAAATTAGCATTTAAAAAACCTTAGAAATTCACTGAAAAAACCATAGGTTTTAGGGAAAGTAATAGTTAGTTGGACATTGCACTCATACAAAACCATTGAAATTCCCCCGTTATAGTTAGTTCAGCTAACTATAACTCGCGCCCCCGCAATGCACTGCTGATGACGTCACATATTACATCACTCATGACATGGTCAGTGACATCACTGATGACATCACTGATGATATCTCAAATGACATCACTGATGACATCACTGATGACATCATCCATGTGACAATCTGATGCACCTTCTCACACCCTAATATAACCTTTGATACACCGTCTCCAAAATGCAGAATACCTTTTTCGAAACCATAGACACATCAATACCACTTACTACATATCTAGTCACTGGTTGTTAGGTCTACATATACATCCACTCATTCACCCATACAATCACTCATACATGCAGTCACTCATCAATACAACACTAACATATGCACTCATACACCTACACAGACACTCACACACCAGCACTCATCCAGAGTTACTCACACACCTAGTCAGTCAGGCAAAGAATCAATCATACTTCCATTTACTGACCTATACCTGAAAATACACACAACACATCACTTATGCAAACAGAAAGAAACGCATAATTACTCTCTTAAACAATCACTGATACAAGTGCACACTCATCTATACAGTCACTGTCACAATCATTGACTATCATGTATAGTCATTTATATACTCTAACTATCACATACACTGCCTTTTACATATGTAGTTACTTGGACATGTACCAGTGAGACATTCATTCACTCACTAACACACCCATACACACACTCAATCACCCATACAGCTTTTTCCACATCTTCTTGAACCCATACACTCAGTGAATCAACCACTCAAACATGTATGCACAGAGTTACACACCTCCTACGCAGCAACACACACACTCAGACACCCATACAAATACTCAGGCAACCAATCAATAACCCATATAGACACTCATGTAGCTACTGACCAACCCATGCAGCAGCTTAAACAACAGCACACAGACTGATACAGACATTCACACAGTTTAGTCACTAACCCATGCATTCAGTAAAACACGTTTAATCACTCACTTAAACAGTCAGTCACACACATACTAAATCCTCCATCCAGACACTTATACACCCACTCATTCTTCAATACAGCTTGGTATATATATAATACATATTTAAAGTTTAAAGAAAAACACATTCACTGGATGATGTCAACAGTGAGGTCATCAGTGATGTCATTTGAGATGTCATCAGTGATGTCATCAGTGATGTCACTGACAATGTCATGAATGATGTAATATGTGACGTCATCAGCAGTGCATTGCGGGGGTGTGAGTTATAGTTAGCTGAACTAACTATAACGGCAGAATTTCTCTGGTTTTGTATGAGTGAAATGTCCAACTAACTATAACGTCAATGAAACCTACGGTTTTTTCAGTGAATTTTAAAGGTTTTTTAAATGCTAATTTCTAACTATAACGTGCCTGAAACCTATGGTTTGTTCAGTGAATATATATATATATATATCTATATATATATTTGTATATATATAATATCTACTGGCGGTCGCCAGTAGATAGTTATAGTTAGGACCTAGTTTCCATAGGAAACTCATTTTTTGTTTTCTCAATATCTTTGGCGCCGGTTGAAGAATCTTCGCGAAATTTTCAAAACTCGTAGCTTGCTCCGGTCAGCTCCTGTCTTGAAAGTTTCGGGGTGATTCGGCAAGCGGGGGCCAAGAAAAAAGGGGGGTCCCAAAACGTGTTTTCTCCATGTTAATTCCCATAGGAAACTTTAGACACAGCTACAGCTCGAACTGCTGAACGGAATTACACCAAATTTGGCAATAAGGTAGCCCTTGTTTCAGAAAGAGACCTTTTTTTTAAATGGAGTAAATCCGTTCAGTAGTTCCTGAGAAATTCAAAAAATAGAGGTCGGAAAATTAATTTCCCATAGGAAACTTTAGACACGGTTACAGCTGAAACTGCTGAACGGAATTATACCAAATTTGGCAAAAAGGTATCCCTTGGTTCAGAAAGAGACCTTTTTTTTAAATGGTGTAAATCCGTTCAGTAGTTGCTGAGAAAATCAAAAAATAAAAGCTTCGATATCTATGGCCGCGGTGGATCCGTGCACGCTCCCGATCACGAGCTTTATTCTAATTGGCTGTCAACACTCCAAACCAGGAAGTGTTGGCAGCCATCTTGTGACTCGGTAGAACCGAGGCACAAGAAAACAGAAAAACAAAGGGTGAAAAATAACAAAAGGGGGCAGGGTAGAAACACCCTGACCCCTAGGCCTGCTCAGAGGGTCCCACAAGGACCCCCAGGGCCCAAAAAAGCATTTCTTTAAAAAAACAAATCGGCCGAATTCGCGCTGGGTGCGCGAATCCGGCCAAAAAGAAAAAAAAATGAAGCGCGGGCTCCCGCGCTTCGCTATTATTTATCCCCCGGGTGGGCCAAGTCCTGGGGGCATGGGGAAATTTAATTGCGTTGGCCCAGGGGGACCCCCGCAGCCCCAGGGACCGCCACCCCCTGGGGCTTTTATCAAGTATTTGCGGGGGCACAAGGCCCCCCCGCAGCCCCGGGGACCACCACCCCCGGGGCTTGTTGTTAAAAAAAGAAATAAACCTGTGTGGGGGGGCTCGAGCCCCCCCACACGCCCCGGGGACCGCCACCTCCCCGGGGCACTAAAATGGTAATTTGGGGGTCCGTTTCGGACCCCCGGGGACCACCACCTCCCCGGGGCTGTGCACACGATGGGAGGGGGGCCACGCGGCCCCCCTCCTGGAGCCAGTGATGGCCCTGGGGACCGCCACCCCCAGGGCCGGCTCCTGCAGTGTCCCGGGGTGCCCACCCCGGGGACACTGCTGTTTGCTATGACAGGGCGGGAGCCTCGCGGCTCCCGTCCTGCCATAGCAAACACTGGTTTGGATTTTGGAAGAGAGAGCAGGAAACCTGCTCTCGCTTCCAAAATCCAAACCAGATTGCTTTTCCACACGGGGAGCTGCATGTCAGCAGCTCCCCATGTGGAAAAGCAATGCCGGCTCCCGCAGGAGGCGGGTAGCCGGCGGGACCGTGGGGGCATTGGGGCTCCCCCCACGGTCTCCAACGAGAGGCCAGGCCCCGGGGGATGGGGTCCCCGGGGCCAGAAGTGGCCAGGTAGGGGTGCCACGCAGCCCCCCTCCAAATAAATTTTAAAAAAAAACACTGGCCATGCCCCGGGGGATGGTGTCCCCGGGGCCGAATATGGCCTTGGGAGGGGGCCACGCAGCCCCCTTCCATTTAAAAAAAAAAAAATAGGGGTCAGGCCCTGGGGGATGGGGTCCCCAGGGCCCATAAAATAGGAAAGAAAGGGGGGGCCACACAGCCCCCCTTCTTAAAAAAGACGCGATCGTGCCGGAGGCCCGCCCCCTCCCAGCAACACTCTGCAAACGCGCCCTGTGGTGCGTTTTAAGTTGGGGAATTAATTCCCCTTCAATACTGAGGGTCCCTGGGGACCAACTAGCCCACCAGGCACCTCCAGTAAGCGCCATACTTCTCTTCAAAATGTCTACAACCAACGCAACTTGGTATTTACATTTTCACAAATAAACATCCTTAGTAACATAGTATATAATACAAACTTCAAATATATCACCACCTTCTTTCAAACACAATTTTTGAAACGCAATATGAAAGAACAGAATTAATAATTGAAACCGCAATTACGAACATCTTCCCTATTGGCCGAATGATGTTTCTGAAAATATTTCCATTGAGTATATCCGAAATAAACTTTTGAATTCATATACACACCTTCCCAATAGGCCGAATGATGTTTCTGAAAACATTTGCAATGAGGATATCCAACATACACTTCTAAAATCATATTCACATGTTTCTGATAGGGTGAATGATGTTTCTAAAATCCTTTGTAGTGGAAATATCCAAAATATACTCAGTAATTCATGTTGATATCTTCTTAGAATTTTGGCATCAAAAATATTAAGTATGAATTTGGTAATTCATTAGGCAACCGAAATTTATACTCTAAATGTGCATCATTACATAGTGTCCATCCTTTATTGCATTTTAAATAGACAGTATAGTGTCCAGATGTTGAAGTAGGTCCATCGTGGAAAACAATAGCCACTGTTTTAAAAGTTCTTCCTGAAATTGACACTTGACCTGCCACAAAAAAATTTATTTTGGTTTCCAATTTTGTTCCATCTGCTCTACAACGTTTCAGCATTAAAATAATATATTGTCCACATCTTTCTATAAATAATGTTGACAACATTTCCGATTTGCACTGAGTACATTCCATATGTTGATTAGCTGATTTTACTAGTTCGTTGAAAGACACTGTTTTCAAATCTGGCATTGTCAAATATATGAATCGTTCAGTGTCTATTTTAGTGGTAGATGAAAATGAACAGCTGTCACATCTATGAACCCATCTGTAACGTAGTCCAAACAGATTTTCAATTTGTATACCTTCATCTTCTAATACTGCAAGCATAAACATAAGAAATTCCTGAGCATCTTGCTGTACATTCTGTGTAAATTGTGAAGAACCAGAACATATATCCAAAAGATTCCGCACATCCGAAGCAGTATGGATTTTCGTTTTATCAGATTTCAACGTCTAAAAAATATAATGTAACAAAGAACAAAATCTTTTTCTCGATTTTCAATAATTGCATGCTGTAGATTTTCTAAAAAAAAAGACAACGTTCACAATTATATTAGCATAACAGCTGATACCTGAACTATTTTCTAACTGATATCCTACAATATTAGCAACCGTGTTCCCTTCTATTTTCTTTTCAGACTCGTCATTCTTTTCAATTCTTTTTTTCTTTGCAACCTCAGTATAATCTTTATCATATTTTCGTTTTGGACGTATTAAACGTTTTTCATAAATAGGATATTCACCTAAATTAGGAGCATAGAGTCTTCTTAACCTATTGTACTCTTTTACACAATTTACATCTGCACTAACCTTTTGCTCATCAAAATCAATCAAATACAATCCGGATAACGTTCTTACTCGAGACAATGCAACATACGCCATACCCTCTTTAAACACAGAACTTCCAATATTTACCAAAGCATTGTCTACACTTAAACCTTGAGATTTATGAATAGTTACTGCATATGCTAAACAAACAGCAAACTGTTTTCTACGAACATACAAATCTTTTACAAGCAAGAAACGAACACAACAGCGTCCAATTTGTTTCACCTCTTCAATCTGATCAAATTTAATCTTCAAAAATTCAACCTTATCTCTATTTGCATAACTAACAAAGTCAACAACTTTCCCCATTGCTCCATTTACTAAACCTTTTTCAACATCTAAATTACGTCGTAATATTACCCGGCAGTTTACAGAGACATATAAGGTCTTTTCCAAACCAGCAGTCTTAGATATGGATTTTTCCAAAGAGTCTAATTTTAACTGCAATTTCTCTGACAAAAGAATAGTTACTCCTTCATGTTCTATTTTATCAATAGCTACCATTTTCATTATCGGTTCATTCTACAGTTTCAACAGTTCTTCATTGAATGTAGAGCATTCTTTCAGTGTTGGCATAAGGCAAATTATAGGTTCCTTTTCTGCAATTCTTCGGTAGATCGTTTCAGCCGCAATATTTTCTGTTGGAAACAAGTTTTTTAGTAGCCGACTTTCTAAAGCATTTTTTCCATCCTTTGTTAAGACACCAATTCTAATATCTTGAAGAATGTTTCCATAATCTTCGTCATTTGCTTGTCGCATGTTCTTAGTAAGTTCCTTATATTCAAAAGAAGTCCAAATGTTTACATTTCCAATACTTCCCAATGATTTTTTAGTATCTGCATGAAGAAGGGTCTTAAAAACCGGTTGGCCTTTCACAGGTGTGAGTTGTAGTAGATCACCAAATACAATTACATGTTTTCCTCCAAATAAAACATCGTAATTTGTTTTTAAAATCTGCTGCATCCTCAAATGTACAAATGCAAGCATTAAGTTTGAGACCATGCTTACTTCATCAATTACCAGAAGTTTCATTTTCTTTAGTACTCTTGAAACTTCGAAACAAGCTTCTCCAGATAGCTTGTGGTATTCCAATTTATTTTCATGTTCTACTGGTAACATAAGTAGACGATGTAATGTAATCCCTTTAATGTTGTGTGCTGCTAACCCAGTTGGAGCAGTTACAACACAAGACAAATGTGAATCTGTTGTTTTCTGTAGATAACTTGACAAACATTTAATCAAGAAACTTTTCCCGTTCCAGCTTGTCCACTGATGTGCATAAGAATAGGTCTAAATGATGAACATTGGCAATCATTCTTTTCATGCAGTAATCCATGTTGTATCTGTTGTGTAACTTGGTGATATATTTCTTTCTGTTCAGTATTCAGATGTTCCTCTAAATTTTCCAAATCAATATTCTCCTGTTGTGCTTGCTGCATCACCGTTTCCACTTCACTCATTGCTATTGCCGCTTCATTTTGAAGTATGGCTTCTCCTAGTGGATTTTGACTTTGTGGAGCAGAACTCTGACTATCTTGAGAACTATCTCTAGCTATTTCAGCTGCAATAGTTCTTTCTTGATTAATCTCTTCGTTCAACATTTGGAGATAATTTGGAAAAATTGTACATTCAATGCTATCTTTACATGCATTGAAAGAATCCTCATAGCAGTCACAATGTCCAAGTAATTCCATTTCAGTCCGCCAAGGTTTGAAGAGTTGCAGAAGAGCTAAATAGAAAAACTATCTTTTATCTGGAGTATCACAACTTAATTTCCTGTGATTAATCAGATTTCCTTTGTCATGCTTTACCAAACATCCTTCAGATCCAATTACAGCGTATTTTCCTTCATTTATATTTTCTGTGACATTTTTTTAAAACTATAATGTTGCAGTATTTCATATAGACATATGTTTTCCAGGTATGGACTTCTATTTGGATAGTACGTATCCAACATATTTGTTTTCAGAATATCTGTACTTTCCGGTTCATTCAGTGCCAAGTATTCAATTTCTTATACAGATTTCAAAACTCGATTTCGTGCTGCAGCAAGACCAAGACTTATCCAGATGATCCCTCTTGACTTTGAATATAAACTTGCAGATGTCAATCGATCCGAACATTCGTAAGATCCAATTTCTCGATGTGAAAGCATCTTCAAGCTGAAGCTGTACAATTTTTGCTAAGTGTCTTCTCCTGCGAAATTTCCTCCCACATTTCTTTCAATTCTGTCTTCTCAGACTTGGTAATATATGACGTGACATAGCGAGCAACAGCAATTGAGTTATCTGCAACATATTGTATGTCCATATTTGCATTACACATCTTCAAAATCACCGGATTTGTAATCATTAATGTACTTCGATTCTTCTGTTCTTTTTAAATTATAAGTATTTTTGGGTGATTTTCGAGTGATGGTATGCCTCACTGCTGACATAAAACTGTTCACTGTTCCTGGACGTGGAAAGCCAAATCGACATTTTGTGTAAAATTTATCCTTTGACTTATATTTCCGTCGGCAATACTTTCCACATCGATGACTCTGAAACCGTAAAACTTGCTGTCTTAAGATATTTTCTCCTCCTGTTTTTGGAATCGTACAGGTAACATAGTCTTCAATAAAAGACAAAACAGTCTCATCCGAATCAGTTCCAAATTTAGGTGCATCCTTGATCCATAAAAGCATATGTATATGAGGAGCACCTCTAGCTTGGTATTCTTTTCTCCCAAAAAAATCAATAACTTCGCCAATAGGTGGATTTTTTTATTACAGATAAAAGACATCAGAGCTTCAAACCTATGATTAAAATATCTGCAAACATTTACAGGATCTAGGGAACACAGTTCTCCAGGTGTCTTCAATTCAATATTTTCTTTATTTGAATTTGCTTCTCGTAGAAAATCCAGTAAATCATCCCATGCGTACTCAGCACAGCTAAGTGTAACAAACCACGAAGGGGTTCCTAAGTTTCTTAACATACATTTTAGTTCCCCATGATGTCGATACCAATATTCATTAGTGCCACGTTGACATGCCATCAAATTAATTAACTGTGATTCTAAATGTTCGTCTCTTTCTTCAACTTTGTCCATAAATTGCTTTGCAGAAATATGTGAAAGATGCGTTCCCGTTTTTAATATATGGTTGACTGCATATGAAAGTGCGGACAGATCACTCTCAAATAAAAGATGAAACAAATATGGAATACACTGATGAAATCTTGGATCTTCTGAGTACAATCGTAAAGTACGATATTCTGCAGCTGGAATCTGAACTGGTCGTTCATCATATCGTCCACCTTTTCCAGTAGGGAAGAGCTGTGGAAAACAACGAGCTTCCAAACTTTTTCCCACACACTCATGGGAGTTCCTTTTGCTTTTTTCATCTGGAACAATTCAATAGTATCTCCTATCAGTTCTTTTGAATGTAGAGGGTGTATAGTATAATGTTCATAAATTTCTTCTTTTCTTGAGTTCTCCACTTTTTCTATGTGTCCACTTGAAATGTGTGTTTCATCTTCTAAAGTCATTTCTTCTTCTTCTACATTTACATTTTTATAGTAAATATTGTTTTGCACCAGATATAATGTAGCCTTTTGGACTTTCGTGACATCTACTAACTCTTGCCATATTTTCCGACTCTTTGTGGGTACACCATTAACAAGAATGACTACAGGTTCAGTATCCTCTCTTTCTACACCAACAGTTTTAACATTTTTCTTAAAATCTAAAGGTAAATACACAACTCTTCCTTTTAAACCTCTTTGTAAA
This sequence comes from Calotriton arnoldi, assembly GCA_963921515.1. Taxonomy (NCBI): domain Eukaryota; kingdom Metazoa; phylum Chordata; class Amphibia; order Caudata; family Salamandridae; genus Calotriton; species Calotriton arnoldi. The sequence continues at coordinate 167,583 of CAWUFW010013937.1, forward strand.
TCTGTTGGAGGCAGCTTACCTGTTTTAGGCTCCATACAAATTATAGCCTGAAAAGGGTGCACAGATTGTATAAGGATAGCCTCATATGTATTTAAATCTTTAAGTTCTGGAGGTATAGGTACTAATTCTAAGTCATTATGGACAGCTCTAGCTGGCATTTTGTTTTCTTCTAATTTATTATAACAATATTTACAAATGCATTGTACAGTACCTAACTCAAAACGACCTTCCACAAACAGATAAGCAGCAAATTCACTCCATTTATCATTGTTTTCCTCTTCACTTTTTAAAAACACATCTACATTCCTAGTTTGAATTTTATAATGAGTACGTCGGCAACAAATACAAACTTAGGGGCCGATCCCGATGTCGGCCGGAAGGGCACCGAACGATGGTCGGAGCCCTTCCGACCGACTCGGAAGCTGCCGCTCGGATTCCTTTCCGACCGAGCCATTCCGATGGGCTCGGTCGGAAGAATCCGACTCGGATTTCCGGATGGCTCACGACGGGTTCGGAGAGCCCGTCAGCCATCCGGAAATCCCTCTGTACTCCCCGGCTGCCTCTTTGCGACCGAGGGAGTACGATGGCAGTTGTCACTGCCTTTTCGTGCCGGTCTTTCCGGCACGAAAAGGCAGTCGATTACTGTCTTTGGGGGCCACCAGTGGGACCCCATGGGTGCAAGGTCACCGAATGGCGGCCTGGAGGCACCTATGGTGCCCCTCTGTTGAACCCTGCACCCGGTGGCAGGCACCTTGGGGTGCCGGCCACAGGGTGCAGGGTTGAACTGCACCCCTGCTTTCTCCAATGCCAGCATGCATTCCGTCCGGAATGCATGCTCCCATTGTGGGAGATACGAGTGCGACCGAACAGGGTTCGGTCGCATCGTACTGCCTGGGCCGTAACCGACGACAGCAGGTCGTTCGGTTACGGCTCCGGACCGATGTCAGACGGACAAGAGTCCGTCCGATATCGGAATCGGCCCCATAGTTGGGATTTTCACCAGAAACTACTTTAAACTTTGTTATTTCTTTTTCAAACTTGACATCAGTAGTATCTTCCACCTCTTCTTCAACACCTACACTTATCAAAGTCTCACTTTCTCTACACTCCTCTTGAGCGGCAAAGAAACGTAACTCTATATCATCACATACTTTTTTTACATCCAAAACTGAACCATGCAGAAGAGCTGTATTAATTTCATTTAGGCATAATGCAGGACTTTTCACGTAGTATAATCTTCTAACTAACTTCCGCATTTCTGAATGATGTACTGCTAACATTCTCAAATGATGAAAACGACTTTGACACACTTTCCTAGAAAGACAAGCCAGAGAATGACCTTGCAACCCTGTATTTTTTCTCACTTTGCAAGGATCCAGTCCTTGTAATATCTTAATCTTCTGTTTCACACTTTTTCTTCCATATTCTCTTAAGAAATTTAGTAAAATATCAATAGATTGTTGACGCATACTACAAATACTACTACAATCCCATGTAAACACTGGAGCCTGGGTACGTCTCCCTTGAACTTCCTCAGCTATTAATTCTTCAACATTTCTAGGAACTAGCTTTTCTTTCTGAATTGGACAACCATCTCACACCTCATAAGAACGACCACAGGTATCAACTACATGCACTAAACTATTTTGTTGAAAATAACTTTCTTCATTAAAAAAGGTTCCGTACTAGAAGTATGCTTCCATTCCCCGGAAAATATTTTACAAAAATTTGTTTTATTTACAATTCTTTTTCTCTTACATTTGTCCTTCATACGCTCCATTATTGTATTTAAAGTCTTCAATCTTTTTAAAATTAAGATAAACAATCTTCTTTTTAATTCAAAAGCTTTTCAATAACATTTAGAATCTCCTTTTTTGTCTGTAAAATGGTGATCTCCTTTTATATATTTTACATTTTTTTGTAAATTCTGGAGTACTCTACTTTTATATATTTGTTTTCGAATTTCTGAAAATTGTTTGTTACGTATTCCAACATAATTCTTTTCCGATAATCCAATTTTCCACTTTTTTGAACATTTTTATTTTGCTTTTGTTTCACTGTTCTTGTTCTGTCTGTCTCTTCTATATTTTTAATATTAATAACAGTTTTTGCAAGTTTTTAAAAAAAAACTTTACTTTTCTTACCAGAACACTTTTTCTTTGAACATCCATGTTGTACTGGATCTAATATCTGTTTCCTTTTATTTCAAATAAACCTCCTTTCTTTCTTTTCTTTTTCTTTGCTGTTTTCTCGTCATTGTATTTCTTTCTTAATAATGATGCAAAATATCTGTAAAAAAATAAAAGTTTTGAAAACAGGTTAATATAATTAAAATAATTATATATAAATATTCAAATGTATAATTATAAAAATATTCACATATATAATTATAAAAATACATACAAAGAAAGTACATCAATGATTTCCGCAATGGAACAGTACTACCTGCATAATTCTGGTACTCTGAGTAGTGTGAAAGATACTAGACCACAGCATTAGTAGTACACATCTGATTGTGTAACAACATGATTAGAAACTGTAACATTCCATACTTTGTAGCTGGTTAGAGGTCTGCATACATACTGCACAGAATATTGTAGCTATACTAGTGTTAGTAGCTACGCCATTTTATAAGTACATTACTATTAACTAAAATGATTACAGTGCTGCAAACAGAGCTCATATTGAATTTATAAGTGCTTAGATATTGACGTAGAGATAGAATAAGTAGATACTGCTCGATGGATGATTGGACAAAGTGCATGACACTGACAGTACGATTGCTAAACTGCATACCATGCAAAGGGAGAGCTGCGACCTGGCTAGAACAGGAACAGCTACGGTCCAAATACTATAGTGAAAACTACGGGCCGTCCCCTTGCAAACGGATAGCTGCGACCGGTGATGTCGAAAGAGAGAGCATGAACGCGATATTTCGCAAAAACAAGTGCAGTATATTTCCAGTGTTAGTTTGCACAGGTACTTTTGCGCACCAAACAGCTCGCAGACGAACAGCTGCGAGCCGAACGATGGTTTGTAGAGGGAGAGCTGCGAGCTGGCACGCTAGCTCGTAAAGGTAGACCTGCGAGTCGACTAACTGGGTCGTACAGGGAGAGCTGCGGGCCGGCTCCGAGAAACTGGCTCATAGAGCATCAGCAGCGACCCGTCCGCTCGCAGAAGGACAATGGTCTGTATGGACCAGCTAGCACAGGAACAGCTGCGAGCCGACTACTATAGGGAAAAGTGCTAGCCGTCGGCTTCCAAAGGGATAGGTGCGGGACAGTGATGTGGAGAGAGTGAGCATAAAGAGGTTATCTCATAGAGAGACAAATGCGCTATATTTCCAGTATTGCTTTCCAGAGGTACCACTGCGGATTATCTGGCAGAGAAAGAGTTGAGAGCCCACCAGTGGTTCCCAGAGAGAGAGCTACAAGCCAGCAGGCTGGCTCCTAGAGGAACATGTGCAAGTTGACTAGCTGGCTCGTACAGAGAGAGCTACAAGCCGGATCACAGAGGAACAGTTGCGGTCCGGCGGGCTGGCTCGTACAGGAAAAACTGCGAGCCAACTCGCTGGCTCGTACAGAGAGAGCTGCGGGCCGGTTCACAGACGAACAGTTGCGGGCCGGTGTGCTGGCTCATAGAGGAAGACCTGCGAGCCGTCTGCCTGGCTCGTAGAAGGAGAGCTGCCGGCCTACTCGCACACAAACAGTTGCGGGCCGACTACTATAAGTAAAGCTGCGGGCCGTCGGCTTCCAAAGGCATAGGTGCAGGACAGTGATGTGGGGAGAGGGAGCGTGAAGGGGGTATCTCGCAGAGAGAGCTGCGGTATATTTCCAGTATTAGCTTGCAGAGGTACAACTGCGTGCCCGACGGCTCGCAGGGCAAGAGCAGAGAGCCGATGTGAGAAGTTGGCCTGGTATATGCTGTTCACTAATTAAAGTGGACACCTTGCACCAGAACAATTCGACTCTTATGGTAGATAGGTTTAAGACAACCTTTATAGAAAGCTATCCTAGTGGTAGCTGTGGAGAGCAGCCTTCAGGCTAAGTCTTGAAGGAATGTAAAGCAGCTTGTTTTACCACACAATCTCTTGAATCACCAAATGAAAAGACACCACACAGGTATATATATCAAATATATATGTATTTATTAATAAACACTCTCTACTAATCTCTTTATGAGATTAGAGGTCAGGAACATATGTACAAGTCAAATATTATCAGAATAAGTTTAGCACAATTGAATATTACAATCTTAGTTTGCTAGACCTAGGTCTAGGGCATCTAGAATCGAGGGACCCCCAAGAACCACCCCAGGTAGTTGTAGTAGACCCACAGGGGACGGACGCGGTGACCTGGCACCGATGCGAATCCTGTACGAGTCTATGCACACAGACGCGATTGAGATATCAATGTTAAAGGTCCCTTGCGTGTTCGAGGCGAACACACAGAGCGGTCCTTGTACGAGTCGAAGGACGCGGTTACAGATGGAATTGCAAGGGAGTTGGACGCGGTGTGTCTAACACAGACGCGAACCTTGTACGAGTCAGTGCGGAGTCGCACTTGGAAAGTTAGAGTTTTAGGACACTTCGAGGGAAGCTACAAGCAAGTCACTTACAGGGTAAGTAGTTCTAGGGCCCACACCCACAGGAGCACTGTAGTGCTGAAGTTACCTCACCCAGGGAGCCGGGTGCATAGGTGTTCTTTGGTGTCGGGTCGCAGCGTCGTTTTCAATGGGAGCCAGTGAAGACTTGCTGCTTGCGGCGACAGGAGAAGTGTCCGGAGGAATCCAAGCCTGGATTCGGAAGATGGAAGACCTGAAAGCAGAGGGGACAGTGTTCAAAGTCACTTGGCAGTGACTCGGGGCAAGGAAGATGGATGCCCACCGTTGTTGCAAGATTCAGGTCATTCGCAGTTGCCTTGACTCTTCAGCCACGAGGTCCAGGAGGTGTCGACGACGACCAGGATCTGGAGTCGGCATGTCCCATGATGTTTTCAGCTTACTGCAGTGTCGGTAACTCGATCAGAGCCAACAAGCCTTGGTAACAGCAAGTCTCGGGGAAAGTGTGAAGAGGCAATGGCGCAGACCAGCAAGGTCTGTGGAACTCACCCAGCGAGGGTAAATCAGGGCAGGCCAGGAGCAACCAGGGGAGCCCTTCGGTTTCTTTAGGAAGTCTTCTGGAGACCCCCAAGCCGGCTGGCAAGGGATCGTGAAGATGCCTCAGGAGGATTCACTCACAGGGGCCCACGGTCACTCGGGACGTGGTAGGCCGCTGATCTTAGGAGGAATTCCTGCTGGAGGCTGGGACCACACGTGGTCCAAAGCACAAGTTCGTGGAACGTTGTGAAGGGGTTGCACTCGACAATAGTGCACGGTACCCAGGGGTCGTGGTTCCTCGTTAATCTTGGGGTCCACTGGCCTCAGCTTCACTGGGGACTCACGATGGCCTTTTAGAAGTCAGGAAATCCACTTCTTGGGCTGCAGGGACTTCGGACTCCGGCGGGAGCGGCGTAGTTTGCAACCGTTGTTTGTAGTTTTGGTGCCTGCCAAGCAGGGAGTCACTCCTTGACTCCAAGGGAGATTCTTCAGTCTTCCAAAGGTAGTGGAACGTCAAAGGTCTGGGATTCTTCTTGTAGAGCGTCGTCCAGGGAAATCTAGGGTGCAATGCACAGGTTCCCCTCTTATACTAAAAGAAGGGGAGGGACTAGCTCTATGACCCTACCTATGGGAGGGTCAGGGGAGTGGGTGGCTACACCCACTTCCCTTTGTCCAGTTTCACGCCAGAGCAGGGACAGGTAGCCCCTGAGCCGGTTTGAACTGGCATATGCACAGAGGAGCCTTCTGCTCCCCAGTGCAGGACTTCAAAGCACTCTAAGAGTGCACCCACCCAGCCCCAATACACTAAACCCTGTCTGGGAGGTGGTCACACCCCTTGGGACAGGATATCTATTGTTGGGCTTCCTCCACTGCGAGTGTTGGTCATCAGCAGGAGGGCAGCCCAGTGTCTGTGACTGGTGGCATTCATTTTGTGATGCCAGGGCTCTGCAGGATTCTACTGCGTTTCCACAGTAGGTACATGTCTATCCCTCTAGAAGGGTGGAATGCTACCCCCGCCGCCAGGACTGGCGGGGGGAGTAGTATTCCAAGGTGTTTGACACCAAACACGACATGTTTCGATGCAGCCATTCCAAAGTTAGCATTTTACCGCGAGGATATAATGCACTTAAAAGTATATGGTTTAACCGCATCCACAAACAGCACCAGAGAATGGACTCTGAGAGCTGCAGAGGGGCCCTGCTCAGGCAGAGGCACCCCCTCACATAGAAGCCAAGCACCCGGCCCTCAGGATTGATAGGGCCTGCCTTAGGGGTGACTGATAGGATTACATGTGTGTGTAGGAGAGATATAGGGAACCTATATCTCTGTGAGGGGTGCTAGCACTTCCTCACTCAGGCTGCAGTAGCAGGCCTGTGGTGTCAGATTTAGTCTGCTTCCCAGGGGTGGCATAATACATGCTGCAGCCCCTGGTAGGCCTGTGAAGTACCTATGCCCTTGGTACCTAGGGTACCATATACTAGGGACTCATAAGGTACCACAGTATCCAATCACTAGTGCACCTAGAGTGCACTCCAAATCGTTTAGAGAGAACAGAGAGGCTGGGGCCCTGATTAGCAGGGGCCCAGCCAGACTATAGCCAGAAACCAGTGTAAACATCAGAAAAAAAGTGGGGGCAACATAAGAGGCAGATCCTACTCTCCTACAGCCGACCAGTCATTCGCAGAGGGAGAGCTGCGGACCGGCGGGCTCACTCGTAGAGGAAAACCTCCGAGCTGATTAGCTGGCTCCTACAGGGAGAGTTACGACCCGTCAGCTCTAAAAGGGAGAGCTGCGGGCCCACTAGTATAATGAGAGGTGATGCTCGTCCACTTCTAAAGGAATAGCTGCTGTACGGTGATGTGGGGAGAGTGAACGTGAAGTGGGTATCTCGTAAAGAGAGAGCTGCAGTATATTTCTAGTGTTCGCTTGCAGAGATACAACAGCGACCTGGCTCGCAGACGAACAACCACGAGCCGACCTGTAGTTTGCAGAGGGACAGCTGCGAGCCGGCGGGCTGGCTCGTAGAGGAAGACCTGTGAGCCGACTGACTGGCTCGTAGACAAACAGCTGCGGTCCGTCGCCTCAAACAGAGAGAGCTGCGGGCAGGCTCGCACAGGAACACCTGCGGACCGGCTCGCACAAGAAACAACTGCGTGCCGACTACTATAGGGAAAGGTGCGGGACGTCGGCTTGCAAAGGCATACGGGGCATATTATCAAGAACGGCATCTCTGTTAAGTTAATAACATATACATTTTCTACTATAACCCTTTCCCCACTATTTCCAGACTAAGAATAATTTGGAAACGTGTGACATTCTGTTTATCTCATCGCAATACATATACAAATCCAAATAAACGCTACATATAATTTTTAAAACCATAGTTTTTTACAGAAGATAAGTTACATTTTTTTTATCTGAAAAACTCCTAAAGATATATAAAGTAATTCTTTAACAATTAGTCACACTTTATACATCTTTTAGAACCAATGTGAAACACCACACTTCACTAACATTGTTAATTAGAAATAAAAAATACTTTCAAAGTTAAAAATAACGCCTCAAATATTAACCACTACTACACAACACATAACACACCTTCTTAATTTCTAACTTACGTTCGTAGTTGGTATGCAGATTCCAAATGTCACAAACGTATGCAATTCTTTCTTTGTCACACAGTACATATAATTCACCGCTCTCGTCAAGAATGGGACCAGTAATGGCACAATTTCCCTGTTGCTCCACACATAAATACATGTAAAGAACAAATCAGAATAGTTCCTTGATTTTTTCAAATTGCAAAACTTCTCTCGAGTGGTTATTTTTGAACTTCCCATATAATCATTTTTTTTTTAAATCTAAGGACACATACAGGTGAGAAGTTCAACGTATTGTATAAACACTTTCTGGAACATTCTATGGCATCTGCAGGTTAAAAGTTCATCTTTTTTTTAAACCTAACGATATTTTTTTGCAACATTTTCTCGAACATTTAACGGCACGTGCAGGTTAAAAGTTCACCATTGCTTTACGTTCAAACAGTGCTTTCCATATACAAGTAGCAGGTGTGGTTGAACTGAGCAAATTTTATCCTATCATATGAACTCCACGTTCAAACTGCTTTTTAATTACGAAAGACAAAGATGCTTTTCCACAAACTAATGTGCACCCTACTTTTTAGAAAACAATGCTTTTCATCTCCCAATCAGTTATCGTTTTGAATGAGAAAAAAAAGTAGTTCCCCATCTTTAAACATATCTCTTATTCTACAAACGGACTGCATGAGCTACAGACATCTATCCATACTTCCCAGCCAGACCTTCAAAATGGTGGATCGTAGGACATAGCTATGTTTTCTGGTGCAAGAGGTATGCAGAACAGAGACGTATTGACTTAGACCTAGGTTTACAAAATGTGGACATTAAATGGTTTGGACAGAGAGGATTGAAGTGGCACCAATTGTTGCCTTTAGTTAAAACCTGTTTGCATCTCCAACACCCTGACCTCATGATTGTGCACTGTGGTGGAAACGACCTAGGCACATTGACTGGTGTAGGTTTGGAAATTCTAATGAAGGACAACTTTCGACAATTGATGTTGCTTTTGCCTCAAACTGTCTTTGTATATTCCAATATATGCCAAAGACAGAAGTGGAAATGGTCAAACCAATTTTGTCCTCAGATTGAAAAATCTAGGAAGAATGTCAACAAAGCTGTGTCTGCATACCTCACAGACCATAGAATGGGGTCGATCTACAACAACAACATACGTTTTGATATGGCTGATATCTACAGAAGTGATGGAGTACACTTCACAGATCAGGAAATCGAGTTTTCTGAATAACCTGAAGCTGTGCATCCGCACTTATATGTAGCTCCAACAAATAAACACAAGGGCTCTTTTAAGAGCCGCCTTATATTCCCAATATCGGTTCGCAGAGTGACAGCTGCTATCCGGCTAGCACAGGGAGACCTGCGGGCCGTCGGGCAGGCTCGCAGACGGAGAGCTGCGGCCCGTGGGCTCGGCTTGCACAGGGAGAGCTACGGGCCGTCGGCTCGCAAACGCACACCAACGTGCTGGCTCGCAGAGGGAGAGCTCAGGTCTAACTCGCAAAGGGACACCAACGAGCCAACGGCCATGCTAGCAGAGACACACCTATCACCTAACGGACTAGCTCGAACATGTACAGCTAGGGACACGACGGCTCGCAGACGCAGACCTGCGAGCCGACGGACTGGTACTGTTTTATGCTTTAGGGTAGTACAGTGGTGTTTGTGTACTGTAGGGGGTTGTGCTGCGGGTACTGTTTTAGGATTTAGAGTAGTGCAGTGTGTTTGTGTAGTGTTTGGAGGTTCATGCTGGGAATAGTGTTTTAGGGTTTAGAATAGCGTAGTGGTGTTTGTGTAGTGTAGGAGGTCATGCTGAGAGTAGTGTTTTAGGATTTAGGGTAGCGCAGTGGTGTTTGTGTAGTGTAGGGGGTCATGCTGGGGTAGTGATTTAGGGTTTAGGGTAGTACAGTGGTGTTTGGGTAGTGTAGGGGGTCGTGGTGGGGGTAGTGTTTTAGGGTTTAAGGTAGTGCAGTGGTGTTTTTGTAGTGTAGGGGTCCTGCTGTGGTAGTGTTTTAGAGTTTACGACAATGCAGTAGTGTTTGGGTAGTGTAGGGTGTCATGCTGGGAGTAGTGTTTTAGAGTTTACGGCAATGCAGTGGTGTTTGTGTAGTGTAGGGGGTCGTGCTGAGAGTAGTGTTTTAGGATTTAGGGTAGCACAGTGGTGTTTGTGTAGTGTAGGAAGTCATGCAGGGAGTACTGTTTTAGGATTTACAGTAGTGCAGTGGTGTTTGTGTAGTGTTTGGGGTTCGTGCTGGGGGTAGCGTTTTAGGGTTTAAGGTAGTGCATTGGTGTTTGGTTAGTGTAAGAATCGTGCTGGAGGTAGTGTTTTAGAGTTTACGACAATGCAGTGGTGTTTGGGTAGTGTAAGGGGTAATGCTGGGAGTAGTGTTTTGGGGTTTAGGGTAGTGCAGTGGTGTTTATGTAGTGTAGGGGGACGTCCTCGGAGTAGTGTTTTAGTGTTTACGGTACTGCAGTGGTGTTTGTGTAGTGTAGGGGGTCGTGCTGGGGGTAGTCTTTTAGGGTTTAGGGTAGATCAGTGGTGTTTGGGTAGTGTAGGGGGTCGTGCTGGGAGTAGGGTTTCAGGGTTTAGGGTAGTGCAGTGGTGTTTGTGTAGTGTACGGGGTCGTGCTGGAGATAGTGTTTTAAGGTTTAGGGTAGTGCAGTGGTGTTTCGGTACTGTACGGGTCATTCTGGGGATAGTGTTTTAGGGTTTAGGGTACAGCAGTGGTGTTTGCGTAGTGTAGGGGGTCCTGCTAGGGGTAGTGTTTTAGGGTTTACGACAATGCAGTGGTGCTTGGGTAGTATAGGAGATTCAGCTGGGGTAGTGTTTTAGAGTTTACGACAGTGCATTGGTGTTTGGGTAGTGTAGGAGATCGTGCTGGGGGTAGTGTTTTAGAGATTATGACACTGCAGTGGTGTTTGGGTAGTGTAGGAGATCGTGCTGGGGGTAGTGTTTTAGAGTTTATGACAGTGCAGTGGTGTTTGGGTAGTCTTTGGGTAGTGTAGAGGATCGTACCGACAGACTAACTCACAGAGCTCCCTTCCGACGGACGGGCTTCTAAAGGCATAGCCGCGACCTTGTGATATGAGGAGAGGCAGCGTGAAAGGCATATCTCACACAGACACAGATGCCAGTGTTGCCTCGCAGAGGTAAAACTACGAACCCGATGGCTTCTACACGGAGAGATGCGAGCTGACGGAGTAAATCACAAAATGGCTGCCAACACTTCCTGGTTTCAACCGTTCACAGCCAATGAGCCGCAAGCTCGTGCTCGTAACCCCTCAGCCAATCAGATGTCAGAATTCTCAAATATCCATATCGTAAAATTTGATATTTCTCAAAAACTACTGAACATATTTACGCCATTTAAACAAAAGTGTGCTTTCTGGACCATCACCTTTCTCCTTGCCAAATTTGGCATAATTCCGTTCAGCAGTTTCACCTGTAGTCTTCTGTAAAGTTTCGTATGGAAATTGCATGGAGAAAACACGTTTTGGGACTCCCTTTTTTCTCAGCCCCTCCTATACCATTCACCCCCAAACTTTCAATATAGGAGCTAATCAAAAAAAGAGAAACTTTTTGGATAATTTCATAAGGATTCGTCAAACGACGCCAAAGTTATAAGCACATAGAGGGCTCCAGGAGGGGGCCGCGCAACCCCCTCCCAACATGAGTAAAGCCCCAGCGCGAATTGCGCCGATATTATTATTTTTTTTTTAAATGATTTCTTTGGCCCTGAGGGTCCTTCTGTGACCCCCTGAGCAGGCCTAGGGGGTCAGGGTTTTTCTACCCTGCCCCCTTCTCTTGTTTTATACCTTTGTTTCTCCGTTTTTGGGTGATTCGCTTCTACCGAGCCACAAGATGGCTGCCAACACTTCCTGGTTTGGACTACTAGCATCCAATCACAGTGAAGCTTGCGCACGCGACTTAGGCTCCGCCCAGATATCAAAACTTTTATTTATCTAATTTCTCAGCAACTACTGTACGGATTTACACCATTTAAAAAAAAGGTTGCTTTCTGATCCAAGCACTACCGTACTGCCAAATTTGGGGTAATTCTGTTCAGTAGTTTTGGCTGTAGCCTTGCACAAAGTTTCCTATGGGAAAATGATTTTTTGACTCTTATTTTTTGAATTTCTCAAAAACTACTGAACGGATTTACACCATTTAAAAACAAGGTCGCTTTCTGAACCAAGCTCTACCTGTCTGCCAAATTTGGGGTAATTACGTTCAGCAGTTCGGGCTGTAGCTCGTCGCAAAATTTCCTATGGAAATTAACATGGGGAAAACGAGTTTTGGACCCCCTTTTTCTCAGCCCCGCTTAACGAATCACCCCAAACTTTCAGGATAGGAGCTGACCTGAATAGACTTTTTGGGAGAATTTCAGAAAGATTCGTCAAACGACGCCAAAGTTATTAGCAAATCAAAAAATGCTTTTCGACCGCCAGTAGGTAATATATATATATATATATATATATATGAAAACAAAAGTCCTGTCCGCAATCCTGCGGAGCACCAGGCACGGACCTCAATACAGTTCAGGAAATCACGGACTCCCACACAACATAGGTGGGTGAAGCAGTGTCGAATTTATTGGACATAAAAACCAAAAATCACCACAGGAACAGTGCCTGCCATGACGCGTTTCGCTCCTCACTGGGAGCTTGATCACATGATGCGTCTCCTTTTAGTGACGATTTTATTTAAAAAAACGTGAAAATGTGCACAACCACCTATAAACACAAACTCGCCTGACTCAGCTGTGTAAAAACAGACTATAACATTGTCACAATCAACAAATCCAATGTTAAAATACATAAATAATCATGTCAATACACTAAGAAAGAGTATGATGAAAAAACTCTTCATAAGGGTGGTAAAAATACATCCAAAATACAATTTTTAGCAATGTAATCGATTTAGTAAAACCACTCATATATCGACCAGAATAAAGTTTAAAATCAATTTCATCAAATCATGGGCAAGTGCCCAATAAAAATGACAAAAGAAATTACACCTCTCTACAAATATTATCGTGGAGACATGATGTGACTAGAAAACAATGAAATCATCTCTAAACAATACAGGCATGTAGAGAAACCTAGAAAATCAATTTGAAGCAATTGTCTACAAATGGTACACCAGTTGATATAGCAGCATATATTAATTGTTACATATTAAAGTGCTAATGCCAACAAATATCTCAAACAGTCAAATTTCTAATGACCGGCTACTTAAAAATCAAACTGGATAGAATTAAGTTGTACCAAATGCCAGGTCAACAAATAACTCAACTTAATGCCAAAAAGTTAAAAAGTCTGTATTAAAAATAAGTGCAAAGTGATGAAAGTGCAAAATCGCGCTGTGCAAAATACTGGTTCACTAGCAACTTGGGAAAACCCTAAATCATTTAAGCCTAAATGATCATAAAGTGCAAGTGCAACACATAGTATCAAGTTCACAGATAAAAACACAATGTCAGTAAGCATAAAATTGAAATTGAATTGAATAAATAAATAAATCCAGACACATGATGAAATCGCTACACAAACAGAATACGCATCCTAAAAATGAGTGAAGAAACTTAAATTAGCATCATAAAAAGTTATAAAAAATTATGCAAATCCTCACTCATATTCAAACCATTAGGGACTCTAGTGTCGAGAGCTAGAATGAAATGTGATTCACGTTGCCTTAATAGCTTATCTCGATTTCCTCCCCGTCCGGGCTTTGGAACTGACCCTAAAACTGTGTATTCCAGATCCTTCAGTTTGTTGTCGTGGACTGATTTAAAATGTCTGGCGACCGGATAGTTATGGTCTGAATTCACAATTGCCCTTATGTGCTGTAGGATGCGTTTATGTACTGGGAGTTTGGTGCTGCCAACATATTCTAGGTCACAAGTGCATTTCAATTTATAAATGGCATATTCAGTGCGACAAGTAAGATATTCTTGAATGGCTATCTCCCTCTCACTAAATGCTGTCTTATAATGGGTGCCGTTCTTAGCAAACGTGCAAGCACGACAGGAGTTACATTTAAAAAACCCTTTTTAGACAGCCAAGTACCTTTGGGCCTAACCTCTAACATTGGTTTCACAAGTGCATCCCTCATAGAGGGAGCCCTTCTAAAAGTGATAGCAGGCAGACTAGGAAGAATAGGACCGAGAATGTTATCGGTCAATACAATAGGCCATTCTGAATAAATAATCTTACGTATGGTATCCTCTTGTGCACTGAATGTAGTTATTAAACTAATAGAATGTACCCCTTCATTCAATGGATTTTTGTTAGCAGTATTTTTGCATTTAGGCTGAAGCAACACATCTCTTTGCAAGCTATTGGCTTTATTCAATGCCAAAGTTAAAACATGTTCCTTATAGCCCCTATCAAGAAATCTACAGAATGATTCCCTCTGACATTCGATAGAGACAGCTTCAGAACTACAGATTCGCCGAATCCGAATAAATTCACCATATGGTATGCTGTTGATTAAATGGCGAGGATGTGCGCTTTCTGCATGTAGAATCGAGTTACCAGCGGTGGTTTTTCTGTGTAACTTAGTATGTAACTTATCTTCCTGTATATACAGCAGAACATCAAGAAATTCGACACTGGAGCTATCTATGGAGGCTGTGAACCTCAAATTTAAATCATTAAAGTTAATATCACTCACAAACTTCACAGCCTCCTCCTTTGTGCCATTCCAGACCAAACATATGTCATCGATGTAGCGCCAATAATGAACTATGTGACTACACCAGTGCTGGTGTTCGGTTCTGAGGACATGCTTCTCCCACCAGCCTACATGCAAACATGAATAACTGGGGGAGAAACATGCCCTCATCGCCACACCACGCACTTGATGGTGTATTTCATTCTGAAATAAAAAATAGTTAGTCATTAAACATAGTTCAATTATTTCCAACAGCATATCATTATGATCCTTCATATTAATATCCCTGTTCTCCAAGAAGTGTCGAGTTGCATTCAAGCCATTCGAGTGATTAATGCTTGTATAAAGCGATTCAATGTCCATGACCACTAGTAGATAATTAGGACACCAAATTACATTCTTAATCTGATTTAAAAAATCAGTAGTATCTCTTATATATGATGGTAATGAGGTCACATGCGGCATCGAAATGATGTAATATGTGACGTCATCAGCAGTGCATTGCGGGGGCGCAAGTTATAGTTCGCTCAACTAACTATAACAGCCGAATTTCTCTGGTTTTGTACGAGTGAAATGTCCAACTAACTATAACATCCCTGAAACCGGTGGTTTCTTCAGGGAATTTCAAAGGTTTTTTAAATGATCATTTCTAACTATAACGTCCCTGAAACCTATGATTTTTTCAGTGAATTTCTAAGGTTTTTTAAATGCTAATTACTAACTATAACGCCCCTGAAACCTATGGTTTTCTCAGTGAATTTCTAAGGTATTTTAAATGCTAATTTCTAACTATGCCTACATAGGTAGGACATGTGCAGAAACAGGAAGAAAGGTGCAGAAAGAAGCAAGAGATATGCAGAAAGAACCAACAGAGGTGCAGAAAGAGGCCTTGTTGCAAAGTCATCCTGTGCCCTGGGCACCCCCCAACTTTTTGCTGACTGGTACTGGTGGTAACTGACTCTGACTGACCCTGGGCTCTGCCTAACCAGGCCCAAAGCCAGTGCCATGCTGAAAGACACTTAGAATACAGTGAAAACACCTACATACACTAGGGTACACAATGGGTTGGGATACCCCTGTGATTGGCATGACCTCCCCTGTAAGGCCCTAGTACATAATAGGGCAGGGGGATTAAAACTACCTCTAAGTCCCTAGCATATAATAGGGCATGGCAGTTTAGAGGCCAGCAGTGTTTTCTGCACTTGCATGTGTGCACTGCTGAGCCTGAGGTCAGTTTAAAGTAGCCCTGTGTGTGCAGAAAGAGGTAAGAGAGGTGCAGAAAGAGGCAAGAGAGGTGCAGAAAGACGGAAAAAGGGTGCAGAAAGAGGCAAGAGAGGTGCAGAAAGAAGCAAGCGAGGTGGATAAAGAAGCAACTGAGGTACAAAAAGAGGCAAGAGAGGTGCAGAAACAGGTTGGACAGGTGCAGAAAGAGGGAACGGGGTGCATAAAGAGACAAGAGAAGTACAGAAAAAGGGAAGAGGGGTGCAGAAAGGCAAGAGGGGTACAGAAAGAAGCAAGTGAGATGCAGAAAGAGGCAACAGAGGTGCAGAAAGATGCAAGAGAGGTGCAGAAACAAGCAAGAGAAGTACAGAAAGAGGCAAGAGAATTGCTGAAAGAAGCAACAGAGATGTAGAAAGAAGCAAGAGAAGTGCAGAAAGAGGCAAGTGAGGTGCAGAAAGAGGCAAGAGAGGTGCAGAAAATGGCAAGAGAACTGCAGAAATAGGCAAGATGGATGCAAAAAAGGGAAGAAGGGAGCAGAAAAATGCAAGAGAGGTGCAGAAAGAAGCAAGAGAAGTGCAGAAAGAAGCACGAGAGTTGCAGAAAGAGGGAAGACGAGTGCAGAAAGAGACAACACGGGTGCAGAAAGAAGCAAGAGAGGTCCAGAAAGAGGCAAAAGAAGTGCAGAAAGAAGCACATAGGTGCAGAAGGAGGCAAGAGAACTGCAGAAAGAGGCAAAAGAGGTGCAGAAAGAGAGAACAGGGGTGCAGACAGAGGCAAGAGAGGTGCAGAAAGTGGGAAGAGGGGTGCAGAAAGAGGCAAGAGGGGTACAGAAATTTGTAAGAGGTGCAGAAAGAAGGAACAGAGGTGCAGAAAGAAGCAAGAGCAGTGCAGAAAGAGGCAAGAGAGGTGGAGAAATAGGGAAGAGGGGTGCAGAAAGAGGCAAGAGGGATGCAGACATTTGCAAAAGAGGTACAGAAAGAAGCAAGAGCAGTGCAGAAAAAACCAACAGAGGTACAAAAAGAGGGAAGAGAGGTGCAGAAACCGGTAGGAGAGGTGCAAAACAGGCAAGAGGGGTACAGAAAGAGGCAGGAGGGGTGCAGAAAGAAGCAACAGAGGTGCTGAAAGAGACGCGAAGGGTAAAGAAAGAGGCAAGAGAAGTGCAGAAAGAAGCAACTGAGGTACAGAAAGAAGCAAGAGAAGTGCAGAAAGAGGCAAGAGAGGTGCAGAAAGAGGCAAGAGAGGTGGAGAAATAGGGAAGAGGGGTGCAGAAAGAGGCAAGAGGGATGCAGACATTTGCAAAAGAGGTACAAAAAGAAGGAAGAGCAGTGCAGAAAGAACCAACAGAGGTGCAAAAAGAGGCAAGAGAGGTGCAGAAAGAAGCAAGAGAAGTACAGAAAGAAGCAAGAGAGGTGGAGAAATAGGGAAGAGGGGTGCAGAAAGAGGCAAGAGGGATGCAGAAATTTGCAAAAGAAGTACAAAAAGATGGAAGAGCAGTGCAGAAAGAACCAACAGAGGTGCAAAAAGAGGCAAGAGAGGTGCAGAAACTGGTAGGAGAGGTGCATAAACAGGCAAGAGGGATACAGAAAGAGGCAGGAGGGGTGCAGAAAGAAGCAACAGAGGTGCTGAAAGAGACACGAAGGGTGCAGAAAGAGGCAAGAGAAGTGCAGAAAGAAGCAACTGAGGTACAGAAAGAAGCAAGAGAAGTGCAGAAAGAGGCAAGTGAGGTGCAGAAAATGGCAAGAGAAGTGCAGAAAGAGGCAAGATGGATGCAAAAAAGGGAAGAAGGGTGCAGAAAAACACAAGGGAGGTGCAGAAAGAAGCAAGAGAGGTCCAGAAAAAGGCAGAAAAAGTGCAGAAAGAAGCAACAGAGGTGCAGAAGGGGGCAAGAGAACTGCAGAAAGAGAGTTGCAGAAACAGGCAAAAGAGGTGCAGAAAGAGAGAACAGGGGTGCACAAAGAGGCAAGAGGGGTGCAGAAAGAGGGAAGAGAGGTGTAGAAATGTGCAAGAGAGTTGCACAAAGAGGGAAGAAGGGTGCAGAAAGAGGCAAGAGGGTGCAGAAAGAAGCAACAGAGGTGCAGAAAGAGGCAAAAGGGGTACAGAACAAGGCAAGAGAAGTGCAGAAAGAAGCAACAGAGGTGCCGAAAGAGGCAAGAGAGGTGCAGAAACAGGCAAGAAAGGTGCAGAAAGAGGGAACAGGGGTGCAGAAAGAGGTACGAGGGTTACAGAAATTTGCAAGAGAGGTGCATAGAGAAGCAAGAGCAGTGCAGAAAGAGGCAAGAGAAGTGCAGAAAGAAGCAAGAGAGGTGGAGAAATAG
The DNA here is from genome assembly GCA_963921515.1 of Calotriton arnoldi. Classification (NCBI taxonomy): domain Eukaryota; kingdom Metazoa; phylum Chordata; class Amphibia; order Caudata; family Salamandridae; genus Calotriton; species Calotriton arnoldi. Next base: position 185,504 of record CAWUFW010013937.1, read on the forward strand.
GGAAGAGGGGTGCAGAAAGAGGCAAGAGGGATGCAGAAATTGGCAAAAGAGGTACAGAAAGAAGCAAGAGCAGTGCAGAAAAAACCAACAGAGGTACAAAAAGAGGGAAGAGAGGTGCAGAAACCGGTAGGAGAGGTGCAAAACAGGCAAGAGGGGTACAGAAAGAGGCAGGAGGGGTGCAGAAAGAAGCAACAGAGGTGCTGAAAGACACGCGAAGGGTGAAGAAAGAGGCAAGAGAAGTGCAGAAAGAAGCAACTGAGGTACAGAAAGAAGCAAGAGAAGTGCAGAAAGAGGCAAGAGAGGTGCAGAAACAGGCAGTAAAGGTGCAGAAAGAGGGAACAGGGGTGCAGAAAGAGGCAAGAGAATTGCTGAAAGAAACAACAGAGGTATAGAAAGAAGCAAGATAAGTGCAGAAAGAGGTAAGTGAGGTGCAGAAAGAGGCAAGAGAGGTGCAGAAAATGGCAAGAGAACTGCAGAAAGAGGCAAGATGGATGCAAAAAAGGGAAGAAGGGTGCAGAAAAACGCAAGAGAGGTGCAGAAAGAGGGAAGATGAGTGCAGAAAGAGGGAAGATGAGTGCAGAGAGAGACAACAGGGGTGCAGAAAGAAGCAAGAGAGGTCAAGAAAGAGGCAAAAAAAAGTGCAGAAAGAAGCAACAGAGGTGCAGAAGGAGGCAAGAGAACTGCAGAAAGAGGCAAGAGAGTTGCAGAAACAGGCAAAAGAGGTGCAGAAAGAGAACAGGGGGTGCAGACAGAGGCAAGAGGTGTGCAGAAATTTGTAAGAGAGGTGCAAAAAGAAGGTACAGAGGTGCACAAAGAGGCAAGAGGGGTGCAGAAAGTGGAAAGAGGGGTGCAGAAAGAGGCAAGAGGTGTGCAGAAATTTGTAAGAGAGGTGCAGAAAGAAGGTACAGAGGTGCACAAAGAGGCAAGAGGGGTGCAGAAAGAGGGAAGAGAGGTATAGAAAGAGGCAAGAGAGTTGCACAAAGAGGGAAAAAGGGTGCAGAAAGAGGCAAGAGGGGTGCAGAAAGAAGCAACAGAGGTGGAGAAAAAAGCAAGAGACGTGCAGAAAGAAGCAACAGAGGTGCAGAAAGAGGCAAGAGAGGTGCAGAAAGAAGCAAGAGAAGTGCAGAAAGAAGCAAAAGAGGTGCAGAAAGAGGGAAGATGAGTGCAGAAAGAGACAACAGGGGTGCAGAAAGAAGCAAGAGAAGTCCATAAAGAGGCAAAAGAAGTGCAGAAAGAGGCAAAAGAAGTGCAGAAGGAGGCAAGAGAACTACAGAAAGAAGCAAGAAAGTTGCAGAAACAGGCAAAAGAGGTGCAGAAAGAGAGAACAAGGGTGCAGACAGAAGCAAGAGCAGTGGAAAAGATCCAACAGAACTGCAGAAAGAGGCAAGGGGGTGCAGAAAGAGGCAACAGAGTGCATAAAGAAGGAACAGAGGTGGACAAAGAGGTAAGAGGGGTGCAGAAAGAGGGAATAGAGGTGTAGAAAGAGGCAAGAGAGTTGCGCAAAGAGGGAAGAAGAGTTCAGAAAGAGGCAAGAGGGTGCAGAAAGAAGCAACAGAGGTAGAGAAAGAAGCAAGAGAAGTGCAGTAAGAAGCAACAGAGGTGCAGAAAGAGGCAAGAGGGATGCAGAAAGAGGCAACAGAAGTGCAGAAAGAAGCAACAGAGGTGCAGAAAGAGGCAAGAGAAGTGCAGAAAGAGGCAAGAGAGGTGCAGGAAGTGGAAGAGATGAGCATAACGAGGCAAAAGAAGTGCAGAAAAAGAAAGAAAGGTGCAGAAAGAAGCAACAGAAATGCAGAAAGAGGCAAGAGAGGTGCAGAAAGAAATAAGAGTGGTTTGCACACCATTAGTACCAATTTAATACCCACATTTAGCAATAAGTAACAGGTGACCATTTTTGCAAAGGGCCTTCCACCACGCTGGAACACTTGTTGCTGCATTTTTGGTAATGTTTGAGCCAATTGAGCTAGAAACAAGTTTTTTTTGTTCAAATCTGCAGAGTAGGGAGCAGATGATGGATTATGTGGCAAATGCGGAAAATGTATAATTTTGCAAAAGTCAGTGCAGCCAAACAGTCGCATAATTCCAGTGGACCTGCTCATACCTCTGACTAGGTCCAGAAGTGCTCCTCAGTGGTTCCTTCTTTTTTTTATCTCATTGAGTTTTTAGTTTAGCTTCTATGGAAACGAGGAAGACTAAACCTGAGGTTACCACTCCAGAACACAGACTATCATACCACACAATTACTCTCCATAACACATAATCCCACTCTACATAATTCCTATACACTAAATACCACATACTTTCTATCCACATAATTTCACTGCACAACATACCACATAATTCCACTACACGCAACCTACATCCACTCCACTCCACTCAACATTAATAAAACACTTTTACATTTACAACGCCAATAGCTCAAACTCTTGAAAATGCGAAACCTATTACATTGCAAATGCTTCTTTAACTAGTAGTCGCGTTTGCAGAGAGGTGGAGAAAGGGGGCAGGGCCTCCGACCACCGCTCAGGAATTCTGCTGCGTAGGATTTACAAGAGGTACCAGGAGGGCTTCTTGGCCCCCAAAGTCCCTCAGGAGAAAAGTGGACTTCATCCCCCAACCCGTAGTGTGCCAGGAGACGCATTTGCAGAGTGGTGGAGAAAGGGGGGCATGGCCTCTGAAGACCTCTTAGAATTCCCACTGTGTGGGACTTACTGGAGGTAACCGGAGGGTTAGTTGGCCCCCAAGGACAACCTTGGGGGCCAACTACCCCTCCTATTACATCCAGTAAGTCCCACACAGCAGCATTGGTAAGTTCTCATAGCAGGCCACGCCCCCTTTGCCCACCAGTCCTCAAACGAGCTCCCCGGTGCACTCTTGGATGGAGAGTGAAGTCCCCTTCACTGCTGGGGTGATTAGGGGCCAACTAGCCTACCTGTTACCTCCAGTAAGCCCCACACAGTGGGATTGCTGAGAGGTGGACCAGGCCATGCCCCCTTTGTCCACCACTCTGCAATCGCACCTCCTGGCGCACTCTTAGTTGGGGAGGAAGTCCCCTTACCTCCTGAGGGTCCCTGTGGGCCAAGTAGCCCTCCTGTTACCTCCAGTAAGCCCCACACAGCTGGATTGCTGAGAGTTGTCCGAGGCCATACCCCCTTTAGCCCACTTCAGTCCTGAGGTCCTCAGGACACAAGAGGACCTGATCACCCCACCAGCAGTGTGCCAAGAGGTGCGTTTGCAGAGTGGTGTAACAAGGGGCGTGGCCTCGGACCACCTCTCAGCAATCCCACCGTGTGGGGCTTACTGGAGGTACCTGGTGGGCTAGTTGGCCCCCTAAGGACCCTTAAGATGTGAGGGGACTCAATCCCCCAAACCAGAATGCGCCAAGAGGCACGTTTTCAGAGTGGTACAGGGAGGCGCGGGGCCTCCAGCGAGATGCCGGTTTTTCTATGCTTTTCATAATTTTTGGAAGGGGCACTGTGTGGCCCCCCTTCTCTTAAAATTTTTTGGGCCCTGGGGACCCCATCCCCCAGGGCCTTAGCCATTTTTTTTACTTTAAAAAAAAACGGGAAGGGGGCCGCGTGGCCCCCCTTCCCTGGGCCTCTTTTGGCCTTGGGGACCCCATTCCCCGAGGCCTGCCCTTTTTTTTTATTATTACTATTGGAGGGGGGCTGCGTGGCCCCCTCCCATGGCCAATGTTGGCCCCGGAACCCCATCCCCCAGGACATGCCCAATTCTTTACTTATTTTTTATAGGGGGGGGCCGCGTGGCTCCCCTCCGGGGCCATTTTTAGCCCGGGGGACCCCATCCCCTGGGGCATGGCCATTGCTTTTTATATCATTTTTTTAAAGGGAGGGGGGCCGAGTGGCCCCCCTCCCGGGCTGCTTCTGGCCCCGGGTACCCCATTCCCCAGGGCCGGCCCTCAAGTTGGGGACCATGGGGGGAGCCCCAATGCCCCCACGATCCCTGCCGGCTCCCCACCTCCTGCGGGAGGTGGTATTGCTTTTGGACAAGGGGAGCTGCTAACATGCAGCTCCCCTTGCCCAAAAGCAATTCTGCTTTGCTTCTTGGAAGCGAAAGCAGGTTTCCTGCTCTCGCTTCCAAGAAGCAAAGCAGTTTTTGCTATGGCAGGGCAGGAGCTGTGCTCCCGCCCTGCCAGGGAGGTGGTGGTCCCCGGGGCTTGGGGGGGCCTTTGAGGCCCCCCTCATATTACAAAATGCCCCGGGGAGGTGGTGGTCCCTGGGGCAGCGTGGGAGGGCAGCAGCCCCCCAACGCAGTTTTTTTTCAAAAAGTCCCCGGGAGGTGCTGGTCCCCGGGGCTGCGGGGGGGCCGCGTGCCCCCCCACACATCATCAGCAAAGCCCCCGGGGAGGTGGCGGTCTCCAGGGCTGCGGGGGCCCCCGTGGGCCCCCGCTACATAAATTTTGATTTCCCCGGGACCTGGCCCACCCGGGGGCTTAAGGAAAACGAAGCGCTGGAGTCCGCGCTTCATTTTTTCTTTATTTATTCGTCCAGATTCGCACACCCAGCGTGAATTCGACCAATTATTTTTTTTTTAAATGCTTTTTTGGGCCCTGGGGGTGCTTGTGGGACCCCCTGAGCAGGCCTAGGGGTCAGGGTGTTTCTATTCTTCCCCCTTTTCTTGTTTTTTAATGTTTTTTCTACTGTTTTCTTGTGACTCACAAGATGGCTGCCAACACATTCTGGTTTGTAGTGTTGGCAGCCAATCAGAATGAAGCTCTTGCTCGGGAGGGTTCGCGAATCCTCCTCTGTGCTCAGATATATAAATTTGTATTATTTGAATTTCTCAGCAACTACTGAATGGAATTACACCATTTTAAGAAAAGCACGCTTTCTAGACCAAGAACTACATTTTTTACCAAATTTGGTGTAAATCCATTCAGCAGTTCGGGCTGTAGCTTTGTCTAAAGTTTCCTATGGAAATTAACATGGGGAAAATGCATTTTGGGACCCCCCTTTTTTCTCAACCCCCGCTTGATGAATCACCCCCAAACTTTTAAGACAGGAGCTGGTCATTAGTTTGGAAAATTTCACAAAGATTCGTCAAATGGCGCCAAAGATATTGGTAAAAGAAAAAACGCTTTTTGAATAGAAACAAGGTCCTAACTATAACTACCTACTGGCGACCGTTTAATTGTCCAGGCACACAACGAGGACCAGAATTCCTTGCCCATCGGAGGGCGTGGTACCGCTTTAAAAGAAGATTTATTCCAGTCCAGTGTCTGAGTGCGTTCCTGTCCTAGGGGCACCTTGGAGCTTGATGTTGAACGTGGCCGCCCTTGCCGCGAGGACACGCACCAACCCGTTATGACTGGGTGCCACGAGACTTGGTATTCAACCTGGTCTCAGATGTGGGACATTGGGTTTTGGATTAATAATGCACCCGTGGACGTAAGACAGCAGAGAATAAGTGTACCCATCCAGGGTTTAATTGTCCAGGCACACTACGAGGACCAGAAGTCCTTGCCCATCGGAGGGCGTGGTACCGCTTTAAAAGAAGGTGTGCCCGGAATTGCACATTTGAATCGCGCCTTTGAGAAAGAAGCATGGAAGCTTCGACACGCGTCGGCGAAATCGATTGAAAAGCTGAGGAAGCAATTTGCCCAGGGGAGCATTTTTACCATTAAAGGATTTATTCCAGTCTAGTGTCTGAGTGCGTTCCTGCCCTAGGGGCACCTTGGAGCTTGATGTTGAACGCGGCTGCCCTTGCCGTGAGGACACGCACCAACCCGTTATGACTGGGTGCCACGAGACTTGGTATTCAACCTGGTCTCAGATGTGGGACATTGGCTTTTGGATTAATAATGCACACGTGGACGTAAGACAGCAGAGAATAAGTGCACCCATCCAGGGTTTAATTGTCCAGGCACACTACGAGGACCAGAATTCCTTGCCCATCAGAGTGCGTGGTACCGCTTTAAAAGAAGGTGTGCCCGGAATTGCACATTTGAATTGCGCCATTGAGAAAGAAGCATGGAAGCTTCGAAACGCGTCGGCGAAATCAATTGAAAAGCTGAGGAAGCAATTTGCCCAGGGAGCATTTTTACCATTAAAGGATTTATTCCAGTCTAGTATCTGAGTGCGTTCCTGCCCTAGGGGCACCTTGGAGCTTGAGATATATATATATATATATATATATATATATATATATATATATATATATATATATATATATATATATATATATATATATATATATATTCACTGAAAAAACCATAGGTTTTAGGGACAGTTATAGTTAGTTGGGCATTGCACTCGTACAAAATCCGTGAATTTCCCCTGTTATAGTTAGTTCAGCTAACTATAACTCGCGCCCCCGCAATGCACTGCTGATGACGTCACATATTACATCACTCATGACATGGTCAGTGACATCACCGATGACATCACTGATGACATCTCAAATGACATCACTGATGACATCACTGATGACATCATCCAGTGACTGTGTGTTTCTGTAAAGTTTAAATATGTTTAATATATATAGGGAAAGGCATATTGAAGAATGAGTGGGTGTATAAGTGTCTGAATGGATGATTTAGTACGTGAGTGACTGACTCTACAAGTGAGTGATTAAACGTATCTTACTGAATGCATGGGTTAGTGACTAAACTGTGTGAATGTCTGTATCCGTCTGTTTGTTGGTGTGTAAGTGGATGCATGGATTTGCGAATAGCTACATGAGTGTCTATATGGGTTATTGATTGGTTCTCTGAGTATCTGTATGGCTGCCTGAGTGTTTGTGTGGGTGGGGTGTGTGACTCTATACATAGATGTGTGAGTGGGTGATTCACTGGGTGCATGATTTCAAGAGTGCATCTGTGATGGACTGCTTGGGTGGGTGAGTGTGTGTAGGGGTGTGTTAGTGAGTGAATGTATATCTCAGTGGTACATGTGCGAGTAGCTACATATGTAAAAGGCAGTATATATGTGTGTTAGAGTATTTAAATGGCTATAAGTGAGAGTGTGTTATTGTGAGAGTGGCTGTATGGATGCGTGTGTGCTTGTATCAGTTATTGTATAAGAGCGTAAGAATGTGCTAGTATTTGTATGAGTAAGTGAGCTGGTGTGTGTATAACTGTATAGGTGAGTAAATGGGTGGTTGATTAATTTTTTGCATGACTGACTAGGTGTGTGAGTACCTCTATGGATGAGTGGCGGTGTGTGAGTGTTTATATAGGTGTATGAGTGCATATGATAGTCCTGTACTGAGTGACTGTAAGTATGAGTGACTGTACAGGTGAGTGAGTGGATGTGTGTGTAGACCTAAGAATCAGTGAGTGGGTATGTAGTTTTTGGTGTTGGAGTGTCTATGGTTTTGAGAATGGCAGTCTGTAATTTAGAGTGGGTGTATCAAAAGTTATATTAGGGTGTGAGAAGATGCATGACATTATCACATGGATGATGTCATCAGTGATGTCATTTGAGATGTCATGAGTGATGTCATCAGTGATGTCACTGACCATGTCATGAGTGATGTAATATGTGACGTCATCAGCAGTGCATTGTGGGGCGCGAGTTATAGTTAGCTGAACTAACTATAACAGGGAAATTCACGGATTTTGTACGAGTGCAATGCCCAACTAACTATAACTGTCCCTAAAACCTATGGTTTTTCAGTGAATTTCAAAGGTTTTTTAAATGCTAATTTCTAACTATAACGTGCCTGAAACCTATGGTTTTTTCAGTGAATTTCAAAGGTTTTTTAAATGCTAATTTCTAACTATAACGTGCCTGAAACCTATGGTTTTTTCAGTGAATTTCAAAGGTTTTTTAAATGCTAATTTCTAACTATAACGTGCCTGAAACGTATGATTTTTTAAGTGAATTTCAAAGGTTTTTTAAATGCTAGTTTCTAACTATGCCAACAGAGGTAGGACATGTGAAGAAAGAAGAAAAACGCACAGAAAGAAGCAAAAGATGTGCAGAAAGAACCAACAGAGGAGCAGAAAGAGGCCTTGTTGCAAAATCATCCTGTGCCCACAAATTTTTCAGACGGGTACTGGTGGTAACTGACTCTGACTAACCAGAGCCAGTGCGCGTTTGCACAGTGGTAAAGGGAGGGGGTCTGAGGTGACATGTGTGCAAACGCGCCCCGTGGCGCGTTTTAAGTTGCAGGATTAAGTCCCCTTGAATCCTGAGGGTCCCTGGGGCCCAACTAGCCCCCAGGTACCTACAGTTAGGACCACAGAGCTGAGTTGCAGAGAGGCGTTCCGAGGCCACGCACCTTTTTCACCTCTCTGCAACGCAACTCTGTTGTGCTTACTGGAGGTACCTGGTGGGCTAGTTGGCCCCAGGATTCAAAGGGAATTAACTCCCCAACTTAAAACGCACCACAGGGCGTGTTTGCGCACATGTCACCTGAGGCCCCGCCCCTCCCTTCACCACTGTGCAAACGCGCCCCGTGGCGCATTTTAAGTTGGGGGATTAGGTCACCTTGAATCCTGAGAGTCCCTGGGGCCCAACTAGCCCACCAGGTACTTCCAGTAAGCACCACAGGCCTGCGTTGCAACGCCTGTAACAAATTGTGCAGTTGTGTTTAGGTAGTGAAGAGGGTCGTGCTGGGGTAGTGTTTTAGGGTTTAGGGTAGTGCAGTGGTGTTTGTGTAGTGTAGGGGGTCATGCTGGGGGTAGATTTAGGGTTTAGGGTAGTGCAGTGGTGTTTGGGTAGTGTAGGGAGTCGTGCTGGGGGAGTGTTTTAGGGTAGTACAGTGGTGTTTGGGTAGTGTAGGGGGTCGTGCTGGGGTTAGTGTTTCAGGGTTTAGGGCAGTGCAGTAGTGTTCGGGCAGTGTAGGGGTCGTGCAGGGGGGTGTTTCAGGGTTTAGGGTAGTGCAGTGGTGTTTGGGTAGTGTAGGGGATACTGCTGGGGGTAGGGTTTAGGGTAGTGCAATGGTGTTTGAGTAGTGTAGGGGTACTGCTGGGGGTAGTGTTTTATGGTTTAGGGTAGTGCAGTGGTGTTTGGGTAGTGTAGGGGTTCGTGCTGGGGGTAGTTTTTAGGGTTTAGGGTAGTGCAGTGGTGTTTGTGTAGTGTAGGAGGTCGTGTTTTAGGGTTTAGGGTAGTGCAGTGGTCTTTGGGTAGTGTAGTGAGTCGTGCAGGGGGTATTGTTTTAGAGTTTAGGGTAGTGCAGTGGTCTTTGGGTAGTGTAGGGGGTTGTGCGGGGGTAGTGTTTTAGGGATTAGGGTAGTGCATTGGTATTTGGGTAGTGTAGGGGGTCATGCGGGGGGTAGTGTTTTAGGGTTTAGGGCAGTGCAGTGGTGTTTGGGTAGTGTAGGGGGTTGTGCTGGGGGAGTGTTTTAGGGTTTAGGGCAGTGCAGTGGTGTTCGGGTAGTGTATGGGGTCGTGCTGGGGGTGTGTTTTAGGGTTTAGGGCAGTGCAGTCGTGTTCGGGTAGTGTAGGGGGTCGTGCTGGGGGAGTATTTTAGGGTTTAGGGTAGTGCAGTGGTGTTCGGGTAGTGTAGGGGGTCATGCTGGGGGTAGTGTTCTAGGGTTTAGGGCAGTGCAGTGGTGTTCGGGCAGTGTAGGGGGTCGTGCTGGGGGTGGTGTTTTAGGGTTTAGGGCAGTGCAGTGGTGTTCGGGCAGTGTAGGGGGTCGTGCTGGGGGTGGTGTTTCAGGGTTTAGGGCAGTGCAGTGGTGTTCGGGCAGTGTAAGGGGTCGTGCAGGGGGTGGTGTTTCAGGGTTTAGGGCAGTGCAGTGGTGTTCGGGCAGTGTAGGGGGTCATGCAGGGGTGGTGTTTCAGGGTTTAGGGCAGTGGTGTTCGGGCAGTGTAGGGGGTCATGCTGGGGGTGGTGTTTCAGGGTTTGGGGCAGTGCAGTGGTGTTCGAGCAGTAAAGGGGTCATGCTGGGGGTGGTGTTTCAGGGTTTAGGGCAGTGCAGTGGTGTTCGGGCAGTGTAGGGGGCGGTGCAGGGGTGGTGTTTCAGGGTTTAGGGCAGTGCAGTGGTGTTCGGGCAGTGAAGGGGGTGGTGCAGGGGTGGTGTTTCAGGGTTTAGGGCAGTGCAGTGGTGTTCGGGCAGTGTAGGGGGACGTGCAGGGGTGGTGTTTCAGGGTTTAGTGCAGTGGTGTTCGGGCAGTGTAGGGGGCGGTGCAGGGGGTGGTGTTTCAGGGTTTAGGGCAGTACAGTGGTGTTCGGGCATTGTAGGGGTGGTGCTGGGGCTGGTGTTTCAGGGTTTAGGGCAGTGCAGTGGTGTTCGGGCAGTGTAGGGGGTCGTGCTGGGGCTGGTGTTTCAGGGTTTAGGGCAGTGCAGTGGTGTTCGGGCAGTGTAGGGGGTCGTGCTGGGGCTGGTGTTTCAGGGTTTAGGGCAGTGCAGTGGTGTTCGGGCAGTGTAGGGGTCATGTTGGGGCTGGTGTTTCAGGGTTTAGGGCAGTGCAGTGGTGTTCGGGCAGTGTAGGGGGTCTTGCTGGGGCTGGTGTTTCAGAGTCTAGGGCAATGCAGTGGTGTTCGGGCAGTGTAGGGGGTCTTGCTGGGGCTGGTGTTTCAGGGTTTAGGGCAGTGCAGTGGTGTTCGGGCAGTGTAGGAGGTCGTGCTGGGGGTGGTGTTTCAGGGTTTAGGGCAGTGCATTGGTGTTCGGGCAGTGTAGGGGGTCGTGCTGGGGCTAGTGTTTCAGGGTTTAGGGCAGAGCAATGGTGCTCAGGCAGTGTAGGGGTTGTGCTGGGGGTGATGTTTCAGGGTTTAGGGCAGTGCAGTGGTGTTAGGGCAGTGTAGGGGGTCGTGCTGGGGGTGGTGTTTCAGGGTTTAGGGCAGTGCAGTGGTGTTTGGGCAGTGTAGGGGGTCGTGCTGGGGCTGGTGTTTCAGGGTTTTGGGCAGAGCAGTGGTGTTCGGGCAGTGTAGGGGGTCGTGCTGGGGGTGGTGTTTCAGGGTTTAGGGCAGTGCAGTGGTGTTCGGGCAGTGTAGGGGGTCTTGCTGGGGGTGGTGTTTCAGGGTTTAGGGCAGTGCAGTGGTGTTCAGGCAGTGTGGGGGGTCTTGCTGGGGGTGGTGTTTCAGGGTTTAGGGCAGTGGTGTTCGGGCAGTGTAGGGGGTCTTGCTGGGGGTGATGTTTCAGGGTTTAGGGCAGTGCAGTGGTGTTCGGGCAGTGTAGGGGGTCTTGCTGGGGGTAGTGTTTCAGGGTTTAGGGCGGTGCAGTGGTGTTCGTGCAGTGTAGGGGTCGTGCTGGGGGTGGTGTTTCAGGGTTTAGGGCAGTGCAGTAGTGTTCGGGCAGTGTAGGGGGTCGTGCGGGGGGTGTTTCAGGGTTTAGGGCAGTGCAGTGGTGTTCTGCCAGTGTAGGGGGTCATGCTGGGGGTGGGGTTTCAGCGTTTAGGGCAGTACAGTGGTGTTCGGGCAGTGTAGGGGGTCGTGCAGGGGTGGTGTTTCAGGGTTTAGGGCAGTGCATTGGTGTTCGGGCAGTGTAGGGGGTCGTGCTGGGGCTGGTGTTTCAGGGTTTAGGGCAGTGCAGTGGTGTTCGGGCAGTGTAGGGGGTCTTGCTGGGGGTGGTGTTTCAGGGTTTAGGGCAGTGGTGTTCGGGCAGTGTAGGGAGTCTTGCTGGGGGTGATGTTTCAGGGTTTAGCGCAGTGCAGTGGTGTTCGGGCAGTGTAGGGGGTCTTGCTGGGGGTAGTGTTTCAGGGTTTAGGGCAGTGCAGTGTTGTTCGGGCAGTGTAGGGGTTCGTGCTGGGGCTGGTGTTTCAGGGTTTAGGGCAGTGCAGTGGTGTTCGGGCAGTGTAGGGGGTCTTGCTGGGGGTGGTGTTTCAGGGTTTAGGGCAGTGGTGTTCGGGCAGTGTAGGGAGTCTTGCTGGGGGTGATGTTTCAGGGTTTAGGGCAGTGCAGTGGTGTTCGGGCAGTGTAGGGGGTCGCACTGGGGGTGGTGTTTGAGGGTTTAGGGCAGTGCAGTGGTGTTCGGGCAGTGTAGGGGGTCATGCACAGGGTGGTGTTTCAGGGTTTAGGGCAGTGCAGTGGTGTTCGGGCAGTGTAGGGTGTTGTGCTGGGGCTGGTGTTTCAGGGTTCAGGGCAGTGCAGTGGTGTTCAGGCAGTGTAGGGGGTCGTGCTGAGGCTGGTGTTTCACGGTTTAGGGCAGTGCAGTGGTGGTCGGGCAGTGTAGGGGGTCATGCTGGGGCTGGTGTTTCAGGGTTTAGGGCAGTGCAGTTGTGGTCGGGCAGTGTAGGCGGTCGTGCTGGGGCTGGTGTTTCAGGGTTTAGGGCAGTGCAGTGGTGGTCGGGCAGTGTAGGGGGTCGTGCTGGGGCTGGTGTTTCAGGGTTTAGGGCAGTGCAGTTGTGCTCGGGCAGTGTAGGGGGTCGTGCTGGGGGTGATGTTTCAGGGTTTAGGGTAGTGCAGTGGTGTTCGGGCAGTGTAGGGGGTCGTGCAGGGGCTGGTGTTTCAAGGTTTAGGGCAGTGCAGTGGTGTTCGGGCAGTGTAGGGGGTCGTGCTGGGGCTGGTGTTTCAGGGTTTTGGGCAGAGCAGTGGTGTTCGGGCAGTGTAGGGGGTCATGCTGGGGGTAGTGTTTCAGGGTTTAGGGCAGTGCAGTGGTGTTCGGGCAGTGTAAGGGGTCGTGCAGGGGTGGTGTTTCAGGGTTTAGGGCAGTGCAGTGGTGTTCGGGCAGTGTAGGGGGTCATGCAGGTGTGGTGTTTCAGGGTTTAGGGCAGTGGTGTTCGGGCAGTGTAGGGGGTCATGCTGGGGGTGGTGTTTCAGGGTTTGGGGCAGTGCAGTGGTGTTCGAGCAGTAAAGGGGGTCATGCTGGGGGTGGTGTTTCAGGGTTTAGGGCAGTGCAGTGGTGTTCGGGCAGTGTAGGGGGCGGTGCAGGGGGTGGTGTTTCAGGGTTTAGGGCAGTGCAGTGGTGTTCGGGCAGTGAAGGGGGTGGTGCAGGGGGTGGTGTTTCAGGGTTTAGGGCAGTGCAGTGGTGTTCGGGCAGTGTAGGGGGACGTGCAGGGGTGGTGTTTCAGGGTTTAGTGCAGTGGTGTTCGGGCAGTGTAGGGGGCGGTGCAGGGGTGGTGTTTCAGGGTTTAGGGCAGTACAGTGGTGTTCGGGCATTGTAGGGGTGGTGCTGGGGCTGGTGTTTCAGGGTTTAGGGCAGTGCAGTGGTGTTCGGGCAGTGTAGGGGTCGTGCTGGGGCTGGTGTTTCAGGGTTTAGGGCAGTGCAGTGGTGTTCGGGCAGTGTAGGGGGTCGTGCTGGGGCTGGTGTTTCAGGGTTTAGGGCAGTGCAGTGGTGTTCGGGCAGTGTAGGGGGTCATGCTGGGGCTGGTGTTTCAGGGTTTAGGGCAGTGCAGTGGTGTTCGGGCAGTGTAGGGGGTCTTGCTGGGGCTGGTGTTTCAGAGTCTAGGGCAATGCAGTGGTGTTCGGGCAGTGTAGGGGGTCTTGCTGGGGCTGGTGTTTCAGGGTTTAGGGCAGTGCAGTGGTGTTCGGGCAGTGTAGGAGGTCGTGCTGGGGGTGGTGTTTCAGGGTTTAGGGCAGTGCAGTGGTGTTCGGGCAGTGTAGGGGGTCGTGCTGGGGCTAGTGTTTCAGGGTTTAGGGCAGAGCAATGGTGCTCAGGCAGTGTAGGGGTTGTGCTGGGGGTGATGTTTCAGGGTTTAGGGCAGTGCAGTGGTGTTAGGGCAGTGTAGGGGGTCGTGCTGGGGGTGGTGTTTCAGGGTTTAGGGCAGTGCAGTGGTGTTTGGGCAGTGTAGGGGGTCGTGCTTGGGCTGGTGTTTCAGGGTTTTGGGCAGAGCAGTGGTGTTCGGGCAGTGTAGGGGTCGTGCTGGGGGTGGTGTTTCAGGGTTTAGGGCAGTGCAGTGGTGTTCGGGCAGTGTAGGGGGTCTTGCTGGGGGTGGTGTTTCAGGGTTTAGGGCAGTGCAGTGGTGTTCAGGCAGTGTGGGGGTCTTGCTGGGGGTGGTGTTTCAGGGTTTAGGGCAGTGGTGTTCGGGCAGTGTAGGGGTCTTGCTGGGGGTGATGTTTCAGGGTTTAGGGCAGTGCAGTGGTGTTCGGGCAGTGTAGGGGTCTTGCTGGGGGTAGTGTTTCAGGGTTTAGGGCGGTGCAGTGGTGTTCGTGCAGTGTAGGGGGTTGTGCTGGGGGTGGTGTTTCAGGGTTTAGGGCAGTGCAGTAGTGTTCGGGCAGTGTAGGGGGTCGTGCGGGGGGGTGTTTCAGGGTTTAGGGCAGTGCAGTGGTGTTCTGCCAGTGTAGGGGGTCATGCTGGGGGTGGGGTTTCAGCGTTTAGGGCAGTACAGTGGTGTTCAGGCAGTGTAGGGGGTCGTGCAGGGGGTGGTGTTTCAGGGTTTAGGGCAGTGCATTGGTGTTCGGGCAGTGTAGGGGGTCGTGCTGGGGCTGGTGTTTCAGGGTTTAGGGCAGTGCAGTGGTGTTTGGGCAGTGTAGGGGGTCTTGCTGGGGGTGGTGTTTCAGGGTTTAGGGCAGTGGTGTTCGGGCAGTGTAGGGAGTCTTGCTGGGGGTGATGTTTCAGGGTTTAGCGCAGTGCAGTGGTGTTCGGGCAGTGTAGGGGGTCTTGCTGGGGGTAGTGTTTCAGGGTTTAGGGCAGTGCAGTGGTGTTCGGGCAGTGTAGGGGTTCGTGCTGGGGCTGGTGTTTCAGGGTTTAGGGCAGTGCAGTGGTGTTCGGGCAGTGTAGGGGGTCTTGCTTGGGGTGGTGTTTCAGGGTTTAGGGCAGTGGTGTTCGGGCAGTGTAGGGAGTCTTGCTGGGGGTGATGTTTCAGGGTTTAGGGCAGTGCAGTGGTGTTCGGGCAGTGTAGGGGGTCGCACTGGGGGTGGTGTTTGAGGGTTTAGGGCAGTGCAGTGGTGTTCGGGCAGTGTAGGGGGTCATGCACAGGGTGGTGTTTCAGGGTTTAGGGCAGTGCAGTGGTGTTCGGGCAGTGTAGGGTGTTGTGCTGGGGCTGGTGTTTCAGGGTTCAGGGCAGTGCAGTGGTGTTCAGGCAGTGTAGGGGTCGTGCTGAGGCTGGTGTTTCACGGTTTAGGGCAGTGCAGTGGTGTTCGGGCAGTGTAGGGGTCATGCTGGGGCTGGTGTTTCAGGGTTTAGGGCAGTGCAGTGGTGTTCGGGCAGTGTAGGCGGTCGTGCTGGGGCTGGTGTTTCAGGGTTTAGGGCAGTGCAGTGGTGGTCGGGCAGTGTAGGGGGTCGTGCTGGGGCTGGTGTTTCAGGGTTTAGGGCAGTGCAGTTGTGCTCGGGCAGTGTAGGGGGTCGTGCTGGGGGTGATGTTTCAGGGTTTAGGGTAGTGCAGTGGTGTTCGGGCAGTGTAGGGGGTCGTGCAGGGGCTGGTGTTTCAAGGTTTAGGGCAGTGCAGTGGTGTTCGGGCAGTGTAGGGGGTCGTGCTGGGGCTGGTGTTTCAGGGTTTTGGGCAGAGCAGTGGTGTTCGGGCAGTGTAGGGGTCATGCTGGGGGTAGTGTTTCAGGGTTTAGGGCAGTGCAGTGGTGTTCGGGCAGTGTAGGGGGTCGTGCTGGGGGTGGTGTTTCAGGGTTTAGGTCAGTGGTGTTCGGGCAGTGTAGGGGGTCTTGCTGGGGGTGATGTTTCAGGGTTTAGGGCAGTGCAGTGGTGTTTGGGCAGTGTAGGGGGTCTTGCTGGGGGTAGTGTTTCAGGGTTTAGGGCAGTGCAGTGGTGTTCGGGCAGTGTAGGGGGTCATGCTGGGGGTTGTTTTTCAGGGTTTAGGGCAGTGCAGTGGTGTTCGGGCAGTGTAGGGGGTCGTGAAGGGGTGGTGTTTCAGGGTTTAGGGCAGTGCAGTGGTGTTCGGGCAGTGTAGGGGGTCATGCTAGGGGTGGTGTTTCAGGGTTTAGGGCAGTGCAGTGGTGTTGGGGCAGTGTAGGGGGTCATGCAGGGGCTGGTGTTTCAGGGTTTAGGGCAGTGCAGTGGTGTTCGGGCAGTGTAGGGGGTCGTGCTGGGGGTAGTGTTTTTAGGGTTTAGGGTAGTGCAGTGGTGCTTGTGTAGTGTAGGGGGTCGTGCTGGGGGTAGTGTTTTAGGGTTTAGGGTAGTGCAGTGGTGTTTGTGTAGTGTAGGGGTCATGTTTTAGGGTAGTGCAGTGGTGTTTGGGTAGTGTAGGGGGTCGTGCTGGGGGTAGTGTTTTAGGATTTAGGTTAGGGCAGTGGTGTTTGGGTAGTGTAGGGGTCGTGCTGGGGGTAGTGTTTTAGGGTTTAGGGTAGTGCAGTGGTGTTTGTGTAGTGTAGGGGGTCGTGCTGGGGGTAGTGTTTTAGGGTTTAGGGTAGTGCAGTGGTGCTTGTGTAGTGTAGGGGGTCGTGCTGGGGTAGTGTTTTAGGGTTTAGGGTAGTGCAGTGGTGTTTGTGTAGTGTAGGTGGTCATGTTTTAGGGTAGTGCAGTGGTGTTTGGGTAGTGTAGGGGTCGTGCTGGTGGTAGTGTTTTAGGATTTAGGTTAGTGCAGTGGTGTTTGGGTAGTGTAGGGGGTCGTGCTGGGGGTAGTGTTTTAGGATTTAGGATAGTGCAGTGGTGCTTGTGTAGTGTAGGGGGTCGTGCTGGGGGTAGTGTTTTAGGGTTTAAGGTAGTGCAGTGGTGTTTTTGTAGTGTAGGGGGTCATGTTTTAAGATGCAATGCTCCAATACCTGACCAGTCTGCACTACATAAAACTGCAAAAAACTAAAAATAAAAAGTGTTTTGCACACTTTTGTCATTGGGCTATATGTGGGCTACATCTGGGTAATATTTGTGCTACATTTGGGCTCTTTTTCACTGGTGGCCATCTTGGAAGACTTCTTTGTTATGAAGTTTCCTAATTTCTTCATTTACTGCAGTCTCCTCAGTAGGAAATGCTTTCAGTTTTTTACTTTGATTCCATCAAGAACGGCATTCAGATGTGTCTCACATCTGCCATAAATTCAGAATGTTAGCACTCTAGTTGCTCATTAGATCACTGGGGTAAAGCTACTGCTCACCAGGGAGTTAACTGGTAGTCGGCTGCTGGTATTGAAAGTGATTGTTTCAGTCTGCATGTCAGAATTTTCTAATGAAATAGAAGAGGATTTGAGATCTCACTTAAAACATGCCCTAATTTTTCTTTCTGCAGCACTAACCATAATTTCTATTTCAAAAAGAACCCCTCATTTTGTTCCTTTTTAAATTAAATGTTTTAAGTGTTACCGGTTTATTCCAATCAAGATGGCTTCAGGTGTGCCATACTTTTGTCATAAGTAAGGCTGTTAGTGCTCTAGTTGTTCTTTAGAACACTCTGGGAAGCTGCAGTAGAACACAAAGGCATCAACTGGCAGGCTGCTCCTGTTGAAATATAACAGGAAGATATTTGAGATCACACTTGAAATATGTCCTAATTTTTCTTTCTACAGCACTAACCATAATTTCTATGACAAAATGAACCCCATCATTTTGTTCCTTTTTAAATTAAATGTTTTAAGTGTTACCAGTTTATTCCAATCAAGATGGCTTCAGGTGTGCCATACTTTTGTCATAAGTAAGGCTGTTAGCACGCTAGTTGTTCTTTAGAACACTCTGGGAAGCTGCAGTAGAACACAAAGGAATCAACTGACAGTCTCTGCCCTTGTTGGATGTACATGTTTTACTGAGAATGTCAGACTTCATTCTCACATGAGTGAGAAAGATAATGTGAATTTACAGAAAATATGCTCTCATTTTAGCTTCTGGAGCACCTTCCAAACCTCCATGGGACAAGCATGAGAAAATAGTGTTCTCTCAAACATGATTCATGATATCCCATCAGAAGGTTTTTCACATGGTAAAATCACCTTAGAATACACCACAATTCCTAAAATTAGTATGGTACCATCAACAAATAAATTCTAATGTAACTAAAGCCTGTTATCACCCTTTATAGTTCTCCTTTTGGTGACCCTCAAAATCTTCTATTCACTACAATGCATTTCAATGAGGTACTATCATTTATATTGGTCCCAAGATGGCTGCCAGCAATTCCAGGATGAAGTGCTGACAGCCAATCAGATCTCACGATGACATGTGTGGTTAGGCTCCGCCCAGATATATATGTGACTTTACTTTTGATTTTCTCAGGAACTACTGAGCGGATTTACACCATTTAAGCAAAGGCACGACACTGAACCAAGGGCCACCTCTTTGCCAAATTTGGTGTAATTCCGTTCAGCAGTTCGGGCTGTAGCTGCGACTAAAGGTTCCTATGGAAAAATTAATGGGGAAAACGCGTTTTGGGACCCCCCTTTTTTCTCGGCCCCCGCTTGACGTATCACCCCGAGACTTTCAGGATAGGAGCGGAACAGAGCGCCCCAACAAGTTGGAAACTTTCGCGAAGATTCGTAAACCGGCGCCAACGTTATTTCAAATAGAATGTCGCGGATTTCCTATGGATAATAGGTTTTAACTATAACTATCTACTGGCGACCGCCAGTAGATAATATATATATATATATATATATATATATATATATATATATATATATATATATATATATATATATATATATATATGAGAAAGCAAATCCCGGTGGTCACCAGACCTCCACGGCGTACAAACACAGGTACGGACCACACAAGGGACAAATTGAAAAAAATGCTGTGCTTTATTTAAAAATGACAACAGCAACCAGTCAGTCCTGGCCAGTGCCCCAGCATGACGCGTTTCGACCGAAACAACTCGGTCTTGTTCACATAACGCGCTACAAGACATTCTGTCATTAAATAGTGCAAGTGATTAGAAAAACATTGAATAAAAAGCAACACACCTGTGTACATTTCAACCAAAGTCACATGACATATAGACATGGAAAACATACTATATAATATTGCTACACAATGAGTGAAGAGTACCTAAATTGCATTTTGAATGTGGAATAAATATTTAAAAATGTACACCAAATATAAATACAAATATTGGAGTAAAAACAATGAATATCTAAAACCACATTAAAAAGAAGGAGGGAGAATGGATAATGCATCCATGAGTGTCAATGACCACAATGAATAAAATTAAATACATAATGTATATATATGATTGACACACACATAAGAACACTAAACCCTCATAACTAATATGTGCAAAATAGTACATATGAACTCATACTCATGTGCAAATAGTCTGCTGTTGTAAACAATGTATAGAATCTTTTGGTTACTTAATGATGGTACGTAGCTAAAAGTGCAAGAAAGTGCAAAAATGTGCTAGTATTGAAAAAAGAGAAACTTGAATGTTGTATTTAAATAACAAAAAATAACCTCAGAGGCCCAGAGGGAACCCTTACAAAATTAAATCAATAAACGGCTAACAGCATCACAACTGTGATCACGGGCAAGTGCCCTTGCTAAATCAAAACGTTTTATCATGAATGTAGAAAAACTGGGTTGAAAAAATCAATGATGAAAGCGGAGGAATCATTAAGGAGTCATAAATGTAAACATCACATAGAAGAACATCGGGAATAATCAGTATAGCTAAAAACCATGCTAAGAATGTTACAGCACAAAATAGATGCAGATGTCAGAAGAAATAAAATGAAATGAAATGAGAAGAGATTATAAAAAATTGTGCAAATCCTCCCCCATATTCAGCCCATTTGGCATCTTAGTGTTGAGTTCAAGGATGAATTTTGATTCAAGTTGTCTTAACTGGCGTTCTCTATTGCCTCCACGAATAGATTTTGGAACTGCCCCAATGACAAAATAAACCAAATCATTTAAGTTACTGTTATGGGCTAATTTCAAATGTCTTGCAACGGGATAGCTGGGATCAGAATTAACTGTGGCTCTAAGGTGTTGTAGTATGCGGTTATGCACCTGGAGCTTGGTGCTCCCTACATACTGCAAGCCACACGTACACCGGAGCACGTAGACTGCAAAGTCTGTACGACAAGTAAAATTTCCCTGTATCTGAACTGGTGTGTCACTGAACGCAGTCATGTAGTCAGTTGTATTGGTCCCAAACTTGCACGCCCTGCAAGAACTACATTTAAAAAAGCCAACGCGTCGGCGAAATCAATTGAAAAGCTGAGGAAGCAATTTGCCCAGGGAGCATTTTTACCATTAAAGGATTTATTCCAGTCTAGTATCTGAGTGCGTTCCTGCCCTAGGGGCACCTTGGAGCTTGATATATATATATATATATATATATATATATATATATATATATATATATATATATATATATATATATATATATATATATATATATATATATATATATATATATATATATATATATATATATGTATGTATGTATGTATGTATGTATGTATGTATATATATATATATATATTCACTGAAAAAACCATAGGTTTCAAGGACATTCTAGTTAGAAATTAGCATTTAAAAACCTTAGAAATTCACTGAAAAAACCACAGGTTTCAGGGACTTTATAGTTAGTTGGACATTTCACTCGTACAAAACCAGAGAAATTCAGCCATTATAGTTAGTTGAGCTAACTATAACTCGCGCCCCCACTATGCACTGCTGATAACGTCACATATTACATCATTCATGACATGGTCAGTGACATCACTGATGACATCACTGATGACATCTCAAATTACATCACTGATTACATCATCCAGTGACTGTGTGTTTCTGTAAAGTTTAAATATGTTTTATATATATATGCCAAGGTGTATTGAAGAATGAGTGGGTGTATGAGTGTCTGAATGGATGATTTAGTAGGTGCGTGACTGACTGTATAAGTGAATGATTAAACGTGTCTTGTGAATGCATGGGTTAGTGACTAAACTGTGTGAATGTCTGTATCAGTCTGTCAGTTGGTGTGTAAGCGGCTGCATGGGTTGGTGAGTAGCTACATGAGTGTCTATATGGGTTATTGATTGGTTGTCTGAGTATTTGTATGGGTGCCTGAGTGTCTGTGTGGGTGGGTGGGGAGTGTGTGACTCTGTGCATAGATGTGTGAGTGGGTGATTCACTGGGTGTATGGGTTCAAGACTGCATGTGTGAAGGGCTGTATGGGTGGGTGAGTGTGTGTATTGGTGTGTTGGTGAGTGAATAGATGTCTCAGTGGTACATGTGTGAGTAACTACATATGTGAAAGGCAGTATTTGTGAGTGTTGGAGTATATAAATAACTATATGTGAGAGTGAGTGATTGTGAGATTGGCTGTATGGATGAGTGTGTGCTTGTATCAGTGATTGTATAAGTAAGTAAGTATGTGTTAGTATCTGTATGAATAAGTGAGGTGGTGTGTGTATAACTGTATAGGTGAGTAAATGGGAGTGTAATTGATTCTTTGCATGACTGACTAGGTGTATGAGTAACTATGAATGAGTGGCGGTGTGTGAGTTTCTGTATAGGTGTATGAGTGCATATGATAGTGCTGTACTGATGAGTGACTGCATGTATGAGTGACTGTATGGGTGAATGAGTGGATGTGTGTAGACCTATTAATCAGTGAGTGGGTATGTAGTAACTGGTATTGGTTTGTCTATGGTTTCGAAAATGGTAGTCTGTATTTTAGAGTGGGTGTATCAAAGGTTATATTAGGGTATGAGGTGGAGCATCAGATTATCACGTGGATGATGTCATCAGTGATGTCATCAGTGATGTCATTTGAGATGTCATCGGTGATGTCATCAGTGATGTCACTGACCATGTCATGAATGATGTAATATGTGACATCATCAGGAGTGCATAGCGGGGGCGCGAGTTATAGTTAGCTCAACTAACTATAACAGCCAAATTTCTCTTTTTTTGTAAGAGTGAAATGTCCAACTAACTATAACGCCCCTGAAACCTATGCTTTTTTCAGTGAATTTCAAAGCTTTTTAAATGCTAATTTCTAACTATTCCTACAGAGGTAGGACATGTGCAGAAAGAGGAAGAAAAGTGCAGAAAGAAGCAAGAGAAATGCAGAAAGAGGCAACAGAAGTCCAGAGAGACGAAGAAAGGTGGAGAAAGAAGCAAGAGATATGCAGAAAGAACCAACAGAGGTGCAGAAAGAGGCCTTGTTGCAAAGTCATCCTGTGCCCCCAACTTTTTGCTGACTGGTACTGGTGGTAACTGACTCTCACTAACCAGGCCTGGAGCCAGTGCTATGCTGAAAGACACTTAGAATACAGTGAAAACACCTATATGCACTAGGGTACACTATGGGTTGGGGTACCCCTGTGATTGGCATGACCTCCCCTGTAAGGCCCAAGTACATAATAGGGCAGGGGGATTAAAACTACCTCTAAGTCAGAGGTGCAGAAAGAGGAAAGAGAATTGCTGAAAGAAGCAACAGAGGTAAAGAAAGAAGCAAGAGAAGTGCAGAAGAGGCAAGTAAGGAGCAGAAAGAAGCAAGAGCAGTGCAGAAAGAACCAACAGAGGTGCAAAAAGAGGCAAGAGGAGTGCCGAAAGAGGTAGGAGAGGTACACAAAGAGGCAAGAGAGATACAGAAAGAGGTAGGAGTGGTGCAGAAAGGAGGAAGAGAAGTGCAGAAAGAGGTAAGAGAATTGTTAAAAGAAGCAACAGAGGTGTAGAAAGAAGCAAGAGCAGTGCAGAAAGAACCAACAGAGGTGCTGAAAGAGGCACAAAGGGTACAGAAAGAGGCAAGATAAGTGCAGAAAGAAGCAACAGAGGTACAAAAAGAGGCAAGAGCGGTGCAGAAAGAGGGAAGAGAGTTGTAGAAAGAGGCTAGAGAGTTGCACAAAGAAGGAAGACGGGTGCAGAAAGAGGCAAGAGGGGTGGAGAAACAGGCAAGAGAAGTGCAGAAAGAGGCAAGAGAATTGCTGAAAGAAGCAACAGGTGTAGAAAGAAGCCACAGAGGTGTAGAAAGAAGCAACAGAGGTGCAGAAGTAGGCACGAGGAGTGCAGAAAGAGGACAGAGAACTGCAGAAACAAGCAACAGAGGTACAGAAAGAGGCAAGAGTGGTGCAGAAAGAGGGAAGAGAGGTGTAGAAAGAGGCAAAAGAGTTGCACAAAGAGGGAAGAGGGGTGCAGAAAGAGGCAGGAAGGGTGCAGAAAGAACCAACAGAGGTGCTGAAAGAGGCACAAAGGGTGCAGAAAGAGGCAGGATAGTGCAGAAAGAAGCAACAGAGGTACAAAAAGAGGCAAGAGTGGTGCAGAAAGAGGGAAAAGAGGAGTAGAAAGAGGCTAGAGAGTTGCACAAAGAGGGAAGACGGGTGCAGAAAGAGGCCAAAAGGGTGGAGAAACTGGCAAGAGAAGTGCAGAAAGAGGCAAGAGAATTGCTGAAAGAAGCAACAGAGGTGTAGAAAGAAGCAACAGAGGTGCAGAAGGAGGCACAAGGAGTGCAGAAAGAGGACAGAGAACTGCAGAAACAAGCAACAGAGGTACAGAAAGAGGCAAGAGTGGTGCAAAATGAGGGAAGAGAGGTATAGAAAGAGGCAAGAGAGTTGCACAAAGAAGGAAGAGGGGTGCAGAAAGAGGCAGGAGGGGTGCAGAAAGAAGCAACAGAGGTGCCGAAAGAGGCAAGAGAGGTGCAGAAAGAAGCAAGTGAAGTGCAGAAAGAGGCAAGTGAGGTGCAGAAAGACACATGAGAGGTGCAGAAACAAGCAAGAGAAGTGCAGAAAGAGGCAAGAGAATTGCTGTAAGAAGCAACAGAGGTTTAGAAAGAACCAAGATAAGTGCAAAAAGAGGCAAGTGAGGTGCAGAAACGAAGCAAGAGCAGTGCAGAAAGAACCAACAGAGGTGCAAAAAGATGCAAGAGGGGTGCAGAAAGAGGTAGGAGAGGTGCACAAAGAGGCAAGAGAGGTACAGAAAGAGGCAGGAGGGATGCAGAAAGAAGGAAGAGAACTGCAGAAAGAGGCAACAGAATTGCTGAAAGAAGCAACAGAGGTGTAGAAAGAAGCAACAGAAGTGCAGAAAGAGGCAAGTAAGGTACAGAAAGAAGCAAGAGCAGTTCAGAAAGAACCAACAGAGGTGTAAAAAGAGGCAAGAGGGGTGCAGAAAAAGGTAGGAGGGGTGCACAAAGAGGCAAGAGAGGTACATAAAGAGGCAGGAGGGATGCAGAAAGAAGGAAGAGAAGTGCAGAAAGAAGTAACAGAGGTGCTGAAAAAGGGGCAAAGGGTGCAGAAAGAGCAAGAGAAGTGCAGAAAGAGGCAACAGAGGTACAGAAAGAGGCAAGAGAGGTGCAGCAACAGGTAGGATAGGAGCAAAAAGAGGGAACAGGGGTGCAGAAAGAGGCAAGAGATCTGCATAAAAAAGCAACAGAGGTGCTGAAAGAGGCAAGTGAGGTGCAGAAAGGGGCAAGAGAACTGCAGAAAAAAGCAACAGAGGTGCTGAAAGAGGCACGTGAGGTGCAGAAAGAAGCAAGAGAGGTGCAGAAAGAGGCAATAGAAGTGCAGAAAGGAGCAACAGAGGTGCAGAAAGAGACAAAAGGGGTACAGAAAGAGGCAAAGAAATATGCAGAAAGAGGCAACAGAGGTACAGAAAGAGGCAAGAGAGGTGCAGAAACAGGCAGGATAGGTGCAGAAAGAGGGAACGGGGTGCAGAAAGAGGCAATAAAGGTACAGAAAGAGAAAAGAGGGGTGCAGAAAGAGGCAAGTGATCTGCAGAAAAAAGCAACAGAGGTACTGAAAGAGGCAATTGAGGTGCAGAAAGAAGCAAGAGATCTGCAGAAAAAAGCAACAGAGGTGCTGAAAGAGGCAAGTGAGGTGCAGAAAGAAGCAAGAGAGGTGCAGAAAGAAGGAAGAGAAGTGCAGAAAGAGGCAAGAAAGGTGCATAAAGAGGGAACATGGGTACAGAAAGAGGCAAGAGAGGTGCAGAAAGAGAAAAGAGGGGTGCAGAAAAAAGCAACAGAGGTGCTGACGAGGCAAGTCAGCTGCAGAAAGAAGCAAGAGAGGTGCAGAAAGAGGCAATAGAAGTGCAGAAAGAAGCATCAGAGGTGCAGAAAGAGGCAAGAGGGTTGCAGAAAGAGGAGAGAGAAGTGCAGAAAGAAGCAAAAGAGGTGCTCAAAGAGGCAAGATGGATACAGAAAGATGCAACAGCAGTGCAGAAAGAGCCAACAGAGGTGCAAAAAGAGGCAAGAGGGGTGCAGAAAGAGGTAGGAGAGGTGCATAAAGAGGCAAGAGAGGTACAGAAAGAGGCAGGAGTGGTGCAGAAAGAAGGAAGAGAAGTGCAGAAAGAGGCAAGAGAATTGCTAAAAGAAGCAACAGAGGTGTAGAAAGAAGCAAGAGCAGTGCAGAAAGAACCAACAGAGGTGCTGAAAGAGGCACGAAGGGTGCAGAAAGAGGCAAGAGAAGTGCAGAAAAAAGCAACAGAGGTACAAAAACAGGCAAGAGAAGTGCAGAAAAAGGCAAGAGAGTTGCTGAAAGAAGCAACAGAGGTGTAGAAAGAAGCAACAGAGGTGCAGAAGGAGGCACGTGGAGTGCAGAAATAGGCAAGAGAACTGCAGAAAGAAGCAACAGAGGTGCAGAAAGAGGCAAGAGTGGTGCAGAAAGAGGGAAGAGAGGTGTAGAAAGAGGCAAGAGATCTGCAGAAAAAAGCAACAGAGGTGCTGAAAGAGACAAATGAGGTGCAGAAAGAAGCAAGAGAGGTGCGGAAAGCGGCAATAGAAGTGCAGAAAGGAGAAACAGAGGTGCAGAAAGAGGCAAAAGGGGTGCAGAAAGAGGCAAGAAATGTGCAGAAAGAGGCAACAGAGGTACAGAAAGAGGCAAGAGATGTGCAGAAACAGGCAGGAAAGATGCAGGAAGAGGGAACAGGGGTGCAGAAAGAGGCAAGAAAGGTGCAGAAAGAGAAAAGAGGGGTACAGAAAGAGGCAAGAGATCTGCAGAAAAAAAGCAACAGAGGTGCTGAAAGAGGCAATTGAGGTGCAGAAAGAGTCAAGAGATCTGCAGAAAAAAGCAACAGAGGTGCTGAAAGAGGCACGTGAGGTGCAGAAAGAAGCAAGAGAGGTGCAGAAAGAAGGAAGAGAAGTGCAGAAAGAAGTAACAGAGGTGCTGAAAGAGGCACAGAGGGTGCAGAAAAAGCAAGAGAAGTGCAGAAAGAGGCAACAGAGGTACAGAAAGAGCCAACAGAGGTACAGAAAGAGGCAAGAGAGGTGCATAAAGAGGGAACAGGGGTGCAGAAAGAGGCATGAGAGGTGCATAAAGAGAAAAGAAGGGTGCAGAAAGAGGCAAGAGATCTGCAGAAAGAGGCAACAGAGGTACAGAAAGAGGCAAGAGAGGTGCAGAAACAGGCAGGATAGGTGCAGAAAGAGGGAACAGGGGTGCAGAAAGAGGCAAGAAAGGTACAGAAAGAGAAAAGAGGGGTACAGAAAGAGGCAAGTGATCTGCAGTAAAAAGCAACAGAGGTACTGAAAGAGGCAAGTGAGGTGCAGAAAGAAGCAAGAGATCTGCAGAAAAAAAACAACAGAGGTGCTGAAAGAGGCAAGTGAGGTGCAGAAAGAAGCAAGAGAGGTGCAGAAAGAAGGAAGAGAAGTGCCGAAAGAGGCAAGAAAGGTGCATAAAGAGGGAACATGGGTACAGAAAGAGGCAAGAGAGGTGCAGAAAGAGAAAAGAGGGGTGCAGAAAGAGGCAATAGAAGTGCAGAAAGAAGCATCAGAGGTGCAGAAAGAAGCAAGAGAATTGCTGAAAGAAGCAACAGAGGTGTAGAAAGAAGCAAGAGAAGTGCAGAAAGAGGCAAGATGGATACAGAAAGAGGCAACAGCAGTGCAGAAAGAGCCAACAGAGGTGAAAAAAGAGGCATGAGGGGTGCAGAAAGAGGTAGGAGAGGTGCACAAAGAGGCAAGAGAGGTACAGAAAGAGGCAGGAGTGGTGCAGAAAGAAGGAAGAGAAGTGCAGAAAGAGGCAAGAGAATTGCTAAAAGAAGCAACAGAGGTGTAGAAAGAAGCAAGAGCAGTGCAGAAAGAACCAACAGAGGTGCTGAAAGAGGCACGAAGGGTGCAGAAAGAGGCAAGAGAAGTGCAGAAAAAAGCAACAGAGGTACAAAAACAGGCAAGAGAAGTGCAGAAAAAGGCAAGAGAATTGCTGAAAGAAGCAACAGACGTGTAGAAAGAAGCAACAGAGGTGCAGAAGGAGGCACGTGGAGTGCAGAAATAGGCACGAGAACTGCAGAAAGAAGCAACAGAGATACAGAAAGAGGCAAGAGTGGTGCAGAAAGAGGGAAGAGAGGTGTAGAAAAAGGCAAGAGATCTGCAGAAAAAAGCAACAGAGGTGCTGAAAGAGGCAAGTGAGGTGCAGAAAGAAGCAAGAGAGGTGCAGAAAGAGGCAATAGAAGTGCAGAAAGAGAAACAGAGGTGCAGAAAGAGGCAAAAGGGGTGCAGAAAGAGGCAAGAAATGTGCAGAAAGAGGCAACAGAGGTACAGAAAGAGGCAAGAGATGTGCAGAAACAGGCAGGAAAGGTGCAGAAAGAGGGAACAGGGGTGCAGAAAGAGGCAAGAAAGGTGCAGAAAGAGAAAAGAGGTGTGCAGAAAGAGGCAAGAGATCTGCAGAAAAAAAGCAACAGAGGTGCTGAAAGAGGCAAGTGAGGTGCAGAAAGAGTCAAGAGATCTACAGAAAAAAGCAACAGAGGTGCTGAAAGAGGCAAGTGAGGTGCAGAAAGAAGCAAGAGAGGTGCAGAAAGAAGGAAGAGAAGTGCAGAAAGAAGTAACAGAGGTGCTGAAAGATGCATGGAGGGTGCAGAAAAAGCAAGAGAAGTGCAGAAAGAGGCAACAGAGGTACAGAAAGAGGCAACAGAGGTACAGAAAGAGGCAAGAGAGGTGCATAAAGAGGGAACAGGGGTGCAGAAAGAGGCATGAGAGGTGCAGAAAAGAAAAGAGGGGTGCAGAAAGAGGCAAGAGATCTGCAGAAAAAAGCAACAGAGGTGCTGAAACAGGCAAGTGAGGTGCAGAAAGAGGCAAGAGATCTGCAGAAAAAAGCAACAAAGGTGCTGAAAGGGGCAAGTCAGCTGCAGAAAGAAGCAAGAGAGGTGCAGAAAGAGGCAATAGAAGTTATGTTATGTTATGTTATCGTGTCTTGTAGAGAACAACGGCTGCCCCAGCGAAGGGGCGTCCGGCGCTAATGCAGGAAAGACTGACGGAACATACGAAACGGCAAGCACTAAGATGCAGAGAAAAGATAGGTCTTAATGGCCTTTCTGAATGCTAAGTAATTAACAAGGCCACGAATCTGCCCAGCGAGTGAGTTCCAGAGAGTGGCGGCTCTGAAACGAAAAGAGCGGCCACCAGCCCTAACTCTGCATGTCCGAGGAACCACCACCAAATGCTGACCCTGTGAGCGGAGGAGTCAAGTAGGGGCATATGGCAGCAAAAGATCAGCCAGAATAGGGGGAGTGGCCAATTTTAAAATCTTGAAAGAGATAAATAGGGTTTTGAATTCAATGCGTCTGGCCACGGGTAACCAGTGGAGACGTCGAATGGCGTTTGACACAGAGAAAGATTTACGCAGACCTAGGAGTGTTCTAGCTGCTGCATTCGTAGTGCAGAAAGAAGCATCAAAGGTACAGAAAGAGGCAAGAGGGATGCAGAAAGAGGAGAGAGAAGTGCAGAAAGAAGCAAAAGAGGTGCTCAAAGAGGCAAGAGGGATACAGAAAGAGGCAACAGCAGTGGAGAAAGAACCAAGAGAAGTGCGGAAAGAAGCAACAGAGGTGCTGAAAGAGGGACGAAGGGTGCAGAAAGAGGCAAGAGAGTTGCACAAAGAGGGAAGAGGAGTTCAGAAAGAGGCAGGAGGGGTGCAGAAAGAAGCAACAGAGGTGCAGAAAGAGGCAAGAGAGGTGCAGAAAGAAGCAAGTGAAGTGCAGAAAGAGGCAACAGAGGTGCAGAAAGACGCAAGAGAGGTGCAGAAACAAGCAAGAGAAGTGCAGAAAGAGGCAAGAGAATTGCTGAAAGAAGCAACAGAGGTGTAGAAAGAAGCAAGAGAAGTGCAGAAAGAGGCAAGTAAGGTGCAGAAAGAAGCAAGAACAGTGCAGAAAGAACCAACAGAGGTGCAAAAAGAGGCAAGAGGGGTGCATAAAAAGGTAGGAGGGGTACACAAAGAGGCAAGAGAGGTACAGAAAGAGGCAGGAGGGGTGCAGAAAGAAGGAAGAGAAGTGCAGAAAGAAGTAACAGAGGTGCTGAAAGAGGCGAAGGGTGCAGAAAGAGCAAGAGAAGTGCAGAAAGAGGCAAGAGAGGTACATAAAGAGGCAAGAGAGGTGCAGAAACAGGCAGCAAAGGTGCAGAAAGAGGGAACAGGGGTGCAGAAAGAGGCAAGAGAGGTGCAGAAAGAGAAAAGAGGGGTGCAGAAAGAGGCAAGAGGGGTACAGAAAGAATTAAGTGAGGTGCATAAAGAGGCAAGGCTTGTAGTATTGAAGAAATCCTCAGAGGCCTGCCTCTGCCCCTCTCTGCCACCTCCGGAAACTACACAGCCAGGCATGTAGTATTGATGCAAGCCTCAGAGGCCTGCCTCTGCCCCTCTCTGCCACCTCCGGAAACTACACAGCCAGGCTTGTAGTTTGGATGCTAGCCTCAGAGGCCTGCCTCAGCCCCTCTCTGCAACATCCGGAAACTACACAGCCAGGCTGGCAGTGTGGATGCAATCCTCAGAGGCCTGCCTCAGCCCCTCTTTGCCCCCTCCAGAAACTACTCAGCCAGGCCTGTAGTGTGGATGCAAGCCTCAGAGGCCTGCCTCAGCCCCTCTCTGCCACCTCCAGAAACTACACAGCCAGGCCTGTAGTATGGATGCAAGCCTCAGAGGCCTGCCTTAGCCCATCTCTGCCACCTCCAGAAACTACACAGCCAGGCTTGTAGTATTGATGCAAGCCTTAGAGGCCTGCCTCAGCCCCTCTCTGCCACCTCCAGAAACTACACAGCTAGGCTGGCAGTGTGGATGCAATCCTCAGAGGTCTACCTCAGCCCCTCTCTGCCACCTCCAGAAACTACACAGCCAGGCTTGTAGTATTGATGCAAGCCTCAGAGGCCTGCCTCAGCCCCTCTCTGCCACCTCCAGAAACTAATCAGCCAGGCCTGTAATGTGGATGCAAGCCTCAGAGGCCTGCCTCAGCCCCTCTCTGCCACCTCCAGAAACTACACAGCCAGGCCTATAGTATTGATGCAAGCCTCAGAGACTTCCCTCTGCCCCTCTCTGCCACCTCCGCAAACTACACAGCCAGTCTTGTAGTATTGATGCAAGCCTCAGAGGCCTGCCTCTGCTCCTCTCTCAGCCACCTCCAGAAACTACTCAGC
Organism: Calotriton arnoldi; assembly: GCA_963921515.1. Taxonomy (NCBI): domain Eukaryota; kingdom Metazoa; phylum Chordata; class Amphibia; order Caudata; family Salamandridae; genus Calotriton; species Calotriton arnoldi. The sequence goes on from CAWUFW010013937.1 coordinate 215,491, forward strand.
CAGGCCTGTAGTATTGATGCAAGCCTCAGAGGCCTGCCTCAGCCCCTCTCTGCCACCTCCAGAAACTACACAGCTAGGCCTGTAGTATTGATGCAAGCCTCAGAGGCCTGCCTCCGCCCCTCTCTGCCACCTCCGGAAACTACACAACAAGGCTGGCAGTGTGGATGCAAGCCTCAGAGGCCTGTCTCTGCCCCTCTCACTGCCCCCTCCAGAAAATGCACAGCAAGGCTTGTAGTATTGATGCAAGCCTCAGAGCCTCTCTGCCACCTCCAGAAACTGCACAGCCAGGCCTGTAGTGTGGATGCAAGCCTCAGAGGCCTGCCTCAGCCCCTCTTTGCCACCTCCAGAAACTACACAGCCAGGCTGGCAGTGTGGATGCAAGTCTCAGAGGCCTGCCTCAGCCCCTCTCTGCCACCTCCAGAAACTACACAGCCAGGCTGGCAGTGTGGATGCCATCCTCAGAGGCCTGCCTAAGCCCCTCTCTGCCACCTACGGAAACTACTCAGCCAGGCTTTGTGAGAAGTTGGCCTGGTATATGCTGTTCACTAATTAAAGTGGTCACCTTGCACCAGAACAATTCGACTCTTATGGTAGATAGGTTTAAGACAACCTTTATAGAAAGCTATCTTAGTGGTAGCTGTGGAGAGCAGCCTTCAGGCTAAGTCTTGAAGGAATGTAAAGCAGCTTGTTTTACCACACAATCTCTTGAATCACCAAATGAAAAGACACCACACAGGTATATATATCAAATATATATGTATTTATTAATAAACACTCTCTACTAATCTCTTTATGAGATTAGAAGTCAAGAACATATGTACAAGTCAAATGTTATCAAAATAAGTTTAGCACAATCGAATATCACAATCTTAGTTTGGCTAGACCTAGGTCTAGGGCATCTAGAATCGAGGGATCCCCAAGAACCACCTCAGGTAGTTGTAGGAGACCCACAGGGGACGGACGCGGTGTCCTGGCACCGGTGCGAGTCCTGTGCGAGTCTATGCGCTCAGAGGCGATTGAGATTTCAATGTTAAAGGTCCCTTGCGTGTTCGAGGCGAACACACCGATCGGTCCTTGTACGAGTCGAAGGACGCGGTTACAGATAGAGTTGCAAGGGAGATGGACGCGCTGTGTCTAACACAGACGTGAACCTGGTGCGAGTCAGTGCAATGGAGGTCTCGATGTTACAGGCCCCTTGTGTGTTCGAGGCGAACACCGATCGGACTCAGTACGAGTCGAAGGACACAGTTCTATATAGTGTTGCAAAGGAGATGGACGCGGTGTGTCTAACACAGACGCGAACCCTGTACGAGTCAGCGCAATTGTCGCACTTAGAAAATAAGAGTTTTAGGGCACTTCTAGGGAAGCTACAAGCAAGTCACTTACAGGGTAAGTAGTTCTAGGGCCCACACCCACAGGAGCACCGTAGTGCTGAAGTTACCTCACCCAGGGGAGCCGGGTGCATAGGTGTCCTTTGGTGTCGGGTCGCGGCGTCGTTTTCAATGGGAGCCAGTGAAGACTTGCTGCTTGCGGCGACAGGAGAAGTGTCCGGAGGAATCCAAGCCTGGATTCGGAAGATGGAAGACCTGAAAGCAGAGGGGACAGTGTTCAAAGTCACTTGGCAGTGACTCGGGGCAAGGAAGATGGATGCCCACCGTCGTCGCAAGATTCAGGTCGTTCGTGGGTGCCTTGACTCTTCGGCCACGAGGTCCAGGAGGCGTCGACGACAACCAGGAGCTGGATTCGGTGTGTCCCACGATGTCTGCAGCTTACTGCGGTGGCGGCGACTCGATTGGAGCCAACAAGCCTTGGTAACAGCAAGTCTTGGGGAAAGTGTGAAGAGGCAATGGCGCAGACCAGCAAGGTCTGGGGACTCACCCAGCGACGGTAAGTCAGGGCAGGCCTAGAGCAACCAGGGGAGCCCTTTGGTGTCTTTAGAAAGTCTTATGGGGACCCACAAGCCGGCTGGCAAGGGATCATGAAGACACCTCGGGAGGATTTGCTCACAGGGGCCCACGGTCACTCGGGACGTGGTAGGCCTCTGATCTTCGGAGGGATTTCTGCTGGAGGCTAGGACCACACGTGGTCCAAAGCACAAGTTCATGGAACGTTGTGAAGGGGTTGCACTTGACAATAGTGCACGGTACCCAGGGGTCACGGTTCCTCATCACTCTTGGGGTCCACTGGCCTCAGCTTCGCTGGAGACTCACGATGGTCTTTGAGAAGTCAGGAAATCCACTTCTTGGGCTGCAGGGACTTCGGACTCCGGCGGGAGCGGCGTAGTTTGCGACTGTCATTTGTAGTTTTTGGTGCCTGCCAAGCAGGGGAGTCACTCCTTGACTCCAAGGGAGATTCTTCAGTCTTCCAAAGGTAGTGGAACGTCGAAGGTCCGGGATTCTTCTTCAGAGCGTCATCCAGGGAAATCTAGGGTGCAATGCACAGGTTCCCCCTCTTATACTAAAAGAAAGGGAGGGACTAGCTCTATGACCCTACCTATGGGAGGGTCAGGGGAGTGGGCGGCTACACCCACTTCCCTTTGTCCAGTTTCGCGCCAGAGCAGGGGCAGGTAGCCCCTGAGCCGGTTTGAACTGGGGTATGCACAGAGGAGCCTTCTGCTCCCCCAGTGCAGGACTTCAAAGCACTCTAAGAGTGCACCCACCCAGCCCCAATACACTAAACCCTGTCTGGGAGGTGGTCACACCCAATTGGGACAGGATATCTATTGTTGGGCTTCCTCCACTGCGAGTGTTGGTCATCAGCAGGAGGGCAGCCCAGTGTCTGTGACTGGTGGCATCCATTTTGTGATGCCAGGGCTCTGCAGGATTCTACCGCGTTTCCACAGCAGGTACATGTCTATCCCTCTAGAAGGGTGGAATGCTACCCCCGCCGCCAGGACTGGCGGGGGGTAGTATTCCAAGATGTTTGACACCAAACACGACATGTTTTGATGCAGCCATTCCAAAGTTAGCATTTTACCGCGAGGATATAATGCACTTAAAAGTATATGGTTTAACCGCATCCACAAACAGCCCCAGAGAATGGACTCTGAGAGCTGCAGAGGGGCCCTGCTCAGGCAGAGGCACCCCCTCACACGGAAACCAAGCACCCTGCCCTCAGGATTGATAGGGCCTGCTTTAGGGGCGACTGATAAGTCTCAATGTGTGTGCAGGAGAGATATAGGGGACCTATATCTCAGTGAGGGGTGCTAGCACTTCCTCACCCAGGCTGCAGTAGCAGGCCTGTGGTGTCAGATTTAGTCTGCTTCCCAGGGGTGGCATAATACATGCTGCAGCCCCTGGGAGGCCTGTGAAGTACCTATGCCCTTAGTACCTAAGGTACCATATACTAGGGACTCATAAGGTACCACAGTATCCAATCACTAGTGCACCTAGAGTGCACTCCAAGTCATTTAGAGAGAAAGCAGATAGGCTGGGGACCTGAATAGCAGGTTCCCAGCCAAACTAAGTCAAAAACCAACAAAACACCAGGAAAAAAGTGGGGGCAACCATGTAGTCAGATTCCACCTTCCTACATAACCCCCCCCCCAAACAAAAGGAGATGAGGCTAACCTTGTCCAGGTGAGCCTGTATTTACTGAGTGGCCATATAAGGAAGTACCTGCACTAGCATGGTTACCCCCTGTCTTATGGTCCACTAAGTTATCCCTCACCCTAAGGGTATGAGAGGGTCTCCACCATGGGGAATTATTACCTGTGGGGTGTTTTGGTAAAGGACAAGGCTGATGACGTGTCTGAGCAGGGAAGGGAGACCCTAGGGAAGTTGGTCTCAGTTTCCTCAGATCACTGGTCACCATGTATGCCTGTCTTTCCATGACTGAGCTGCACTTTGCTCTAAGGGTCAACCTTTGGCTGCCTACAGCTGGGGGTTGGGTCCCTTTGGGTGGAACACTGGAGGGACATGGCAGGTTTGGAACCTTTTGGTTCCAGGTTTGCCCTTGCCTAACAGAGTCCTTCTGGGGAAGGTCCCTACACAAAGGTATGGGGGATCCCTCAGTGTGCGGAGGAATTTTCACCTGGCTAGGGCTACTAGACTGGGTGCCCCTAATCTGCTGATGGGGGTTCCTCTGGACAGGAGGCCCTGTGGGGTCTACTGACCTCCCTGACCTCTGCAGCCCTGGGCTGACTGAGGTAGGGTAGAGAGGGGCAGGTTACCTGCTCCAGACTGGGTACCACCTTGGAAGGGTCCTCTGCCATCAGGGGTGGGGCCAGGCCAGGCCTGACTACCTCTGGGGCAGTTCCTTCACTAGGGGTAGGATCAGTTCCCTGAGGAGGCTGACCCTTACCTGCTGTCTGGGGGAAGGAGACTTTTCTTCAACCCCTGTGCTCTCTTTTGGGGGAGAGTGGGCCATTCTTCCAGGCTCCATCTCTCCAGCATTTCCCTGGGCTGGGGATGTGGCCATCACAGCCCCACTAGCTTTTTCAGGGACGCCTAGCATCTTCAGATGGGTTTGGTGTTCAACTTCAGCCCAGGCTGAAATTTCCAGATCATTGCCCATCAGGCAATCTACAGGCAAGTTGGGGGACACTGCCACTGTTTTTGGGCCTGTGACCCCCTCCCAGCTGAGATTGACTATGGCCATGGGGTGATCTGTCCTGACACCATCAATGTTGGTCACCTGGTACTTATACTCAGGTAAAAGCTGGTGAGGGGGGACTAGTTTCCCTGCCACCATGGTGACACTAGCCCCTGTGTCCCTGAATGCCACAGCCTTCTGACCATTAATCATTGGCTCCAGTCTGTACCCGCCCAATGCAATGGGACCCATGGTAAAGGTGGCAAATCCTATACCACCATCAGAGTCTGAGGAGTCTGTTGAGGGGGACCTGTCTAAACTAGGGCCCACCTCTGTTCCCCTTGCAAAAGCACCTAACTTTTTGGGTGCACTACTCCCAACTGGAGGATTACTACTGGTAGTACCAGGAGGGGTGGTAGTAATAGCTGGAGGAACAGTTTCTTTATTGCCAATCCTGGGGCAACTGGGATCAGTTTTCCAGTGTCCAGGCTTTTTACAGACATGGCAATATGGTTTCTTTTCATGAGAGGAAGGAGTTTAAGACCCACCCCCAGAAGAGGACTTTTGGGGCCCTGTAGTGGACTTATCCTTAGATTTATCCCCACCTTTCTCTTGGGACTTGGTAGAATATTTCTTCTGGTCACCACCCTGATTCTTAGGCCTCACCCTGGTTCTGACCCATTTGTCTGCCTTCTTTCCCAATTCTTGGGGAGAGGTCAGATCAGAGTCCACCAGGTACTGGTGCAAAAGCTGGTTTTGACAATTATTAAGGATCTGCTCCCTCATAATCAAATTGTACAATCCTTTGAGATCAGCAACCCTACTGCCAATCAGCCAACCCTCCAGAGCCTTGGTTGCACAATCTACAAAGTCAGTTCAGTCCTGAGTCTGTGCCTTCTGGGTGTCTCTGAACTTCAACCTGTACTGCTCAGTGGTTAAGCCAATCCCATCTATCTGTGCACCTCCCACCTTTCCGATCCGAAGCCTCCGAGATCATCTGCGGCGTACCCCAGGGATCGTCCCTCAGCCCAACACTGTTCAACATCTACATGGCCCCGCTCGCACGCATCGCCAGACAACACGACCTCAACATTATCTCCTACGCCGACGACACTCAACTGATCCTCTCCCTCACCAAGGACCCCCTCGCCGCCAAAGCCAAACTCCATGACGGAATGAAGGCCGTCGCCGATTGGATGAAGATCAGCCGACTAAAGCTGAACACGGACAAAACGGAGGTCCTCATCCTCGGCTCCAACCCCTCAGCCTGGGACGACTCCTGGTGGCCAACGACGCTGGGAGCAGCCCCGACACCCACCAACCACGCACGCAACCTGGGAGTCATCCTCGACTCAACGCTCTCCATGACCAAGCAAGTCAACGCAGTCTCCTCCTCCTGCTTCAACACACTCCGCATGCTTCGCAAGATCTACAGGTGGATCCCGACAGACGCAAGAAGAACAGTCACCCAGGCCCTCGTCAGTAGCAGACTAGACTATGGGAACGCCCTCTACGCGGGAGCCCCGGCCAAGCTTGTCAAGCGACTGCAACGCATACAAAACGCCTCCGCACGACTGATCCTCGACGTACCACGCCACAGCCACATCACCCCCACTTGAGGAACCTGCACTGGCTCCCCGTCGACAGGAGGATCACCTTCAAACTCCTCACCCACGCACACAAGGCACTCCACAAAACTGGCCCAGCCTACCTCAACAGACGACTCTTCTTTTACGTCCCCAACCGCCAGCTCCGCTCCGCCGACCTCTCCTCGCCACCGTCCCCGCATTCGAAGAACAACCACCGGCGGCAGATCCTTCTCACACCTCGCCGCCAAGACCTGGAACACCCTTCCACTAAGCCTACGAAAGACCCAAGACCTGCTGACCTTCAGGAGGCTACTCAAGACCTGGCTGTTCGACCAGTAGCAGCATCCCCCCCCTTCCCTCCCCCCAGCGCCTTGAGACCCTCGCGGGTAAGTAGTGCGCTCTACAAATTCTGTGATTGATTGACTGATTGATTGATTGATTGATTGCACTCTTCAGGACTTCATAGTTATCAGCATCCTCTTCTCTAACAGTGAGGAGCTTGTCTCTACCTTTATCTGAAAAGGAGAGCCACAAGATTGCTGCCCACTGCCTTTGGGGGACCTGCTGTACTCTACAGGCCCTCTCCATAGCAGTTATCCACTTGTGGATATCATCCCCACTCTGGTAGGGAGGAACAACCTTGCTCAGGTTCCTATGGTCTGGAATATATTCTCTGCCTCTAGGGACACTGTTCCTGCCACCAAGGGGTTCTAACCCCTCTCTTCTAGAAGCTCTCTGGATCTCCAGGGCTTCTCTATCCAGTGCCAACTGCTTGGTTCTGAGGGCAACTCTTGCTTCCTCATACTGCAGCAGTTTGCACATTCTTTCAGAGGAGCTCTCTCTTATGGGAAAGTATGAGTTCCTCTGTTGGACAAATTCTCTGCCAGAGTGATAAGAGTGGTCAGATTCCCTGGAAGGGGACCTATGCCTCTCATCCACTCTGTCAGTTCTCTTAGGGAGTGTGAGAAGTTGGCCTGGCATATGCTGTCCACTAATTATAGTGGGCACCTTGCACCAGTCCAAACAACCCCTTATTGGAGATAGGTTAAAGACAACCTTTATTGAAAGCTATCCTAGTGGTAGCTATGGAGAGCAGCCTTCAGGCTAAGTCTTGAAGGAATGTAAAGCAGCTTGTTTTACCAGTCTATAATCTCTTGAGTGACCAAATGAAAGAGGACCACACCAGGTATATATTCAAAATATATGTATTTATTACTAAACACACCCCTCTAGTCTCTTTATGAGGCTAGAGTTCGAAGTACATACGTTACGAGTTAGTTATCTACAGTAATAGCACAAATACACGTTTGAGCCCCAGGGGCGTACCAAACCATATACCAATAAAGTGGTATAAGAACCACGACTGAGCTAGACACAAGGCCTAGAGCCTGTAGAAGTGCTTGGACCACAAGGAACCACCCAAGGCAGTGACACAGGGGACCCACGGGGGACGCGTGCAGTGTATGAACACAACCGCGAACCACCGTTAATTTCTATGGGGAAAGTCGCGATTAGAATTTAAAAGAAAAGGGACACTTAGAGGAGGACTTGGAGCAAACCCTTTGAGAACTAGGCTGTTCTAGTGTCAATACCCACGGGAGCACCGGAGTACTCGAGTTACCTCACCCAGGGAAGCCGGGTGCATAGGTGTCTTTCGGGGTCGGGTTTCGTCGTCGCTTTCAATGGCGATCTGCTGCAAAGTGCTGCTGGCGGCCAAGTCGAAAGTGTTCGGGTGGATCCAAAGGTGGATCGAAGATCTGAAGAACCTGAAAGCAGAGGGGACAGAGTCTGGGTCACTAGCCAGTGACCAGGAAGGCGATGAGCAGATGCCCACCGATGTCGAGTGCTTCAGGTAGGTTGGTGGTTGTCTTGACTCTTCAGCCACGAGGTCCAGGAGGCGTTGACGACAACCAGGAGCTGGATTCGAGCTGTACCACGACGTCTGTCGATTGCAGGGGTATCGGCGACCGGATTGGACCCAACAAGCCTTGGCAACAGCAAGTCTTGTGGAAATCGAAGAAGGACGATGTTGCAGACCAGCAAGGTCTGGGGGACTCACCCAGCAAGGATAAGTCAGGGCACACCTGGAGCAACCAGGGAGCTCAAGCAGAAAAAGATTGGCCTTCAGGAGAGCCTACTAGCCAATGGACTAGCGACCGTGAAGGAGCCTCGAGACGGTGCACGTGGAGCTGGCTCACAGGACACTCGTGGAGTGGAGGCCAGTGATCTTCGGTGCAGTTGGTGCTGGAGGCTGGGGCTACTCGAAGCCCAAAGCACGACTTCGTGGGAGACCTAGAAGAGGATGCACTTGCAAATGCATTCGGTGTACAGGGGTCACGGTTCCACGTTACCCACGACAGCTACGGGCCTCAGCTTTGCTGGGGACTCAGGACAGCCTCGGGGAAGTCTGGAAATCCACCTCTGGTGATGCAAAGACTTTGGCGTCTGACGGGAGCTTCAGCGATGCAGACTGGACAATTGCTTCCTTGGTGCCTGCCAAGCAGGGGAGTCACTCCTTGACCCCAAGGGAGATTCTTCAGTCCTCTAATCTTAAAGTAGAGCGTCAAAGGTCCAGGATTCTGTATCAGAGTTTCGTCCAGGTAAATCTAAAGTCCTAAGGACTGGGTTCCCCTACTTATACTAAGGTAGGAGGTTGGACATACTCTGTGGCCCCACCTATGGGAGGGCCAGGGCAGAGGGGTGGTTACACCCCTTTCCCTTTGTCCAGTTTCACGCCAGAGCAGGGGCTGGAAGCCCCTGAGCCGGTTTGAACTGGGGTATGCACAGGGACACCAAATGTGCCCCCAGTGCAGGACTTCAAAGCACCAGAGAGTGCCCCCGCCCAGCCCCAATACACACTATCCTGTCTGGGGAGGTGGTCACACCTCCCTGGGACAGGAAACCTATTGTCCAGGCCTCCCCTGCCGGAGTTTCGGTCAGCAGCAGGAGGCCAGACTCGTGTCTGTGGCAGCGGCATCCATTTTGTGATGCCAGGGCTCTGGAAAGTCAGTATTGGGCATACCGGTGTGTACATGTCTTTCCCTCTAGAAGGGTGGAATGCTACCCCCGCCGCCAGAACTGGTGGGGGGTAGTATTCCAAGATGTTTGACACCAAACACGACATGTTTCCGTGCAGCCATCCCAAAGTTAGCATTTAACGCGAGGTTATAATGCGCTTAAGAGTATATGGTCAGGCTGCACTACAAACAGCATCAGAGAAGGGTCTCCGAACGCTGCAGAGGGCCCTGCTCATGCAGGGGCACCCTCTCACATAGGAACCACGCACTCTGCCTTCAGGATTGATAAGGCCTGCCATAGGAGTGACTTATAGGTTTATATGTGTGTATGTATATAGTGATATAGGTAGCCTATATCACAGTAAGGGGTGCATGCACCACCTTACCCAGGCTGCAGTAGCAGACCTGTGGTGTCAGTTTGGAGGGCCTTCCAGGGGTGGCACAATACATGCTGCAGCCCCTGGTAGGCCTCTGAGGTACCTATGCCCTGGGTACATAGTATACCCTATACTAGGGACTTATAAGGGCACTCCAGATTCCAATCAGAGATGTGCCTAAGGCACATGGAAACCATTTTAGAGAGGAAGCAGCTAGGCTGGGGTTCTGATTAGCAGGGCCCCAGCCAGACTAAGGTCGAAAAACAGTGAAGCATCAGCAAAAAGTGGGGGTACCCATGTGAAGCAGATCCTACTCTCCTACAGGGAGAATTCCTCTGTCCTTTTCAGGCCCCTTGGAGCCTGGACCTTCAATCACAGAGTCTTGGTCATTCTGATTTTCATTATCTGACCCAGATACTGTAATTGACCCACTCCCTGATTCAGACCCATTAGCTCCTAGAGCCAATCTAAGATCATCTGCTGTCAGCAGATCTATCAGGTGTAGTGTGGAGGGACTCTGTCCTAGCCTCAGGTGTCTTTCAACACACATGGCTCTCAAGTCAGAGAAAGCCATGTCCTTATACTGAGGCTGAGTGGATCCACTGGTTCCACCCTTTAAGGACATTCTAGTGTTGTGCAGTGTTGTACTACCTACACTAGTCTGTGGCCTACTGATACTAGCTTGAGCTGTAGAAAGGGTGTGCTATCCCTTGGCACACAGCTCTAAGTTCAGTAGAACTTATTGATACTAACCTTGACTTTATATGTACCTTGAGTACCTATAGTGGTTTTCAGTTAGTAATTCAAATAGAGATTTTCTGGTAACACAGTAGCAAGCTGGAATCCCACACGCTGCCCACCAATGTGAGAAGTTGGCCTGGTATATGCTGTTCACTAATTAAAGTGGACACCTTGCACCAGAACAATTCGACTCTTATGGTAGATAGGTTTAAGACAACCTTTATAGAAAGCTATCCTAGTGGTAGCTTTGGAGAGCAGCCTTAAGGCTAAGTCTTAAAGGAATGTAAAGCAGCTTGTTTTACCACACAATCTCTTGAATCACCAAATGAAAAGACACCACACAGGTATATATATCAAATATATATGTATTTATTAATAAACACTCTCTACTAATCTCTTTTTGAGATTAGAAGTCAAGAACATATGTACAAGTCAAATGTTATCAAAATAAGTTTAGCACAATCGAATATCACAATCTTAGTTTGGCTAGACCTTGGTCTAGGGCATCTAGAATCGAGGGACCCCCAAGAACCACCCCAGGTAGTTGTAGGAGACCCACAGGGGATAGACGCGGTGTCCTGGCACCGGTGCGAGTCCTGTGCGAGTCTATGCGCTCAGACGCAATTGAGATTTCAATGTTAAAGGTCCCTTGCGTGTTCGAGGCGAACACACCGATCGGTCCTTGTACGAGTCGAAGGACGCGGTTACAGATAGAGTTGCAAGGGAGATGGACGCGCTGTGTCTAACACAGACGCGAACCTGGTACGAGTCAGTGCAATGGAGGTCTCGATTTTACAGGCCCCTTGTGTGTTCGAGGCAAACACCGATCGGACTCAGTACGAGTCGAAGGACACAGTTCTAGATAGTGTTGCAAAGGAGATGGACGCGGTGTGTCTAACACAGACGCGAACCCTGTACGAGTCAGCGCAATTGTCGCACTCTAGAACATAAGAGTTTTAGGGCACTTCTAGGGAAGCTACAAGCAAGTCACTTACAGGGTAAGTAGTTCTAGGGCCCACACCCACAGGAGCACCGTAGTGCTGAAGTTACCTCACCCAGGGGAGCCGGGTGCATAGGTGTCCTTTGGTGTCGGGTCGCGGCGTCGTTTTCAATGGGAGCCAGTGAAGACTTGCTGCTTGCGGCGACAGGAGAAGTGTCCGGAGGAATCCAAGCCTGGATTCGGAAGATGGAAGACCTGAAAGCAGAGGGGACAGTGTTCAAAGTCACTTGGCAGTGACTCGGGGCAAGGAAGATGGATGCCCACCGTCGTCGCAAGATTCAGGTCGTTCGCAGGTGCCTTGACTCTTCAGCCACGAGGTCCAGGAGGCGTCGACGACGACCAGGAGCTGGATTCGGCGTGCCCCATGATGTCTGCAGCTTACTGCGGTGTCGCCGACTCGATTGGAGCGAAGAAGCCTTGGTAACAGCAAGTCTCGGTGAAAGTGTGAAGAGGCAATGGCGCAGACCAGCAAGGTCTGGGGGACTCACCCAGCGAGGGTAAGTCAGGGCAGGCCTGGAGCAACCAGAGGAGCTCTTTGGTGTCTTTAGAAAGTCTTCTGGGGACCCACAAGCCGGCTGGCAAGGGATCATGAAGACGCCTCGGGAGGATTCGCTCACAGGGGCCCACGGTCACTCGGGACGTGGTAGGCCTCTGATCTACGGAGAGATTCCTGCTGGAGGCTAGTACCATACGAGGTCCAAAGAACAAGTTTGTGGAACGTTGTGCAGGGGTTACACTCGACAATAGTGCACGGTACCCAGGGGTCACGGTTCCTCGTCACTCTTGGGGTCCACTGGCCTCAGCTTCGCTGGGGACTCACGATGGCCTTTGAGAAGTCAGGAAATCTACTTCTTGGGCTGCAGGGACTTCGGACTCCGGCGGGAGCGGCGTAGTTTGCGACTGTTGTTTGTAGTTTTTGGTGCCTGCCAAGCAGGGGAGTCACTCCTTGACTCCAAGGGAGATTCTTCAGTCTTCCAAAGGTAGTGGAACGTCGAAGGTCCGGGATTCTTCTTCAGAGCGTTGTCCAGGGAAATCTAGGGTGCAATGCACAGGTTCCCCCTCTTATACTAAAAGAAAGGGAGGGACTAGCTCTATGACCCTACCTATGGGAGGGTCAGGGGAGTGGGCGGCTACACCCACTTCCCTTTGTCCAGTTTCGCGCCAGAGCAGGGGCAGGTAGCCCCTGAGCCGGTTTGAACTGGGGTATGCACAGAGGAGCCTTCTGCTCCCCCAGTGCAGGACTTCAAAGCACTCTAAGAGTGCACCCACCCAGCCCCAATACACTAAACCCTGTCTGTGAGGTGGTCACACCCCTTGGGACAGGATATCTATTGTTGGGCTTCCTCCACTGTGAGTGTTGGTCATCAGCAGGAGGGCAGCCCAGTGTCTGTGACTGGTGGCATCCATTTTGTGATGCCAGGGCTCTGCAGGATTCTACCGCGTTTCCACAGCAGGTACATGTCTATCCCTCTAGAAGGGTGGAATGCTACCCCTGCCGCCAGGACTGGCGGGGGGGTAGTATTCCAAGATGTTTGATACCAAACACGACATGTTTTGATGCAGCCATTCCAAAGTTAGCATTTTACCGCGAGGATATAATGCACTTAAAAGTATATGGTTTAACCGCATCCACAAACAGCCCCAGAGAATGGACTCTGAGAGCTGTAGAGGGGCCCTGCTCAGGCAGAGGCACCCCCTCACATGGAAACTAAGCACCCTGCCCTCAGGATTGATAGGGCCTGCTTTAGGGGCGACTGATAAGTCTCAATGTGTGTGCAGGAGAGATATAGGGGACCTATATCTCAGTGAGGGGTGCTAGCACTTCCTCACCCAGGCTGCAGTAGCAGGCCTGTGGTGTCAGATTTAGTCTGCTTCCCAGGGGTGGCATAATACATGCTGCAGCCCCTGGTAGGCCTGTGAAGTACCTATGCCCTTAGTACCTAAGGTACCATATACTAGGGACTCATAAGGTACCACAGTATCCAATCACTAGTGCACCTAGAGTGCACTCCAAGTCGTTTAGAGAGAAAGCAGATAGGCTGGGGACCTGAATAGCAGGTTCCCAGCCAAACTAAGTAAAAAAAAAAAAAAAACACCAGGGAAAAAGTGGAGGCAACCATGTAGTCAGATTCCACCTTCCTACAGGCTGGTAGTGTGGATGCTAGCCTCAGAGGCCTGCCTCTGCCCCTCTCTCTGCCCCCTCCAGAAACTACACAGCCAGGCCTGTAGTATTGATGCAAGCCTCAGAGGCCTGCCTCTGCCCCTCTCTGACACCTCCAGAAACTACTCAGCCAGGCTTGTAGTATTGATGCAAGCCTCAGAGGCCTGCCTCTGCCCCTCTCTGCCACCTCCGGAAACTACACAGACAGGCATGTAGTATTGATGCAAGCCTCAGAGGCCTGCCTCAGCCCCTCTCTGCCACCTCCGGAAACTACACAGCCAGGCTTGTAGTATTGATGCAAGCCTCAGAGGCCTGCTTCAGCCCCTCTCTGCCACCTCCGGAAACTACACAGCCAGGCTTGTCGTATTGATGCAAGCCTCAGAGGCCTGACTCAGCCCCTCTCTGCCACCTCCGGAAACTACACAGCCAGGCTTGTCGTATTGATGCATGCCTCAGAGGCCTGCCTCAGCCCCTCTCTGCCACCTCCGGAAACGACACAGCCGGGCCTGCAGTATGGATGCAAGCCTCAGAGGCCTGCCTCTGCCCCTCTCTGCCACATCCAGAAACTACTCAGCCAGGCCTGTAGTGTGGATGCAAGCCTTAGAGGCCTGCCTCTGCCCCTCTCTGCCACCTCCAGAAACTACTCAGCCAGGTCTGTAGTGTGGATGCAAGCCTCAGATGCCTGCCTCTGCTCCTCTCACTGCCCCCTCCAGAAAATGCACAGCCAGGCTGGCAGTGTGGATGCAAGCCTCAGAGGCCTGCCTCTGCTCCTCTCTGCCACCTCCAGAAACTACACAGCCAGGCTGGCAGTGTGTGCAAGCCTCAGAGGCCTGCCTCTGCCCCTCTCTCTGCCCCCTCCAGAAATTACTCAGCTAGGCCTGCAGTGTGGATGCAGCACAGGATCCTGTCTCTGCCCCCTCTCTGTCCCCTCCAAAATGACACAGCCTGGCCTGTAGTGTGGAAATAGACCTCACGGAGCTGCGCCTGCCCTTCTTTCTGCCTGAATCCAGAAACAACACAGCCAGGTCTGTAGTGAGGACGCAGAGCTCACAGGAGCTCTTTATGCCGTCTGCCTACCTCAAGAAACTACAGAGCCAGGCTGGTAGTCTGGATACAGACCTCAGAGGCCTGCCTCTGCCCTACTCTCTTTCCCCTACAAAAGCTACACAGCCAGGCCTGTAGCGAGGATGCTGAGCTCCCCGGAGACTGCCTCTGCCCTTCCTTCTGCCCATTTCTGGAAACAACACAGACAGACTGATAGTGTGGATAGAGCCCCCACTGTCTCTCTCTGCCCTTCTCTCTGCGCACTTCCATGAACCATACATTCAGGCTTGTATTGAGAAGGCAGACTTCCTAGAGACTGCCTCTGCCCTTCCCTCTGCCCACTACCAGAAACAACGAAGGTGGAAACAACACAGGGAGGCCTGTGGTGAGGATGCAGAGCTCCCCAGAGACTACCTCTGCTCTTCCTTCTGCCCATTTCCAGAACCAACACAGACAGACTGGTAGTGTGGATAGAGCCCTCAGTGTCTGTCTCTGCCCTTCTCCTTGCTTGTTTTCTTGAATCATACATCCAGGCTTGTATGGAGGAGGCAGACTTCCCAGAGACTGCGTCTGCCATTCCCTCTGTCCACTACTAGAAAACGAAGGCAGAAACAACACAGGGAGGCCTGTGGCGAGGATGCAGAGCTCCCCGGAGACTACCTCTGCCCTTCCTTCTGCCCATTACCAGAAACAACACACTGTCTGTCTCTGCCCTTCTCTCTGTCCGCTTTCATAAACCATACATTCAGGCTTGTATGGAGGAGGCAGACTTCCCAGAGACTGCCTCTGCCCGCCCCTCTACCCACTACCAGAAACAACACAGGCATAGCTCCCCACAGGCCACCACTGTCCTATCACACTACATGGGGACCCCCACACGCGGACCTACAGGCCAAGAATGGCACGTTCCTGCACGTATATGCGTACGTCATTCCGTTTATCAGCATTTTCAATTAATTAGGTCTGCTGTTTCATTCTTTTGCGAACATGTAAGTGTGTAAACGTACATGCATGCTCGCGTACAATTGGATAAAGGCATACATAGAAGCACTTATGAACCCAGATCGACAGGTCAGAATATTTCATGCACATATCTGTGCCCGTGAACGCATTTTACACCTTAGTGTGCGGGCGCATGCTGCGCCAGCACGGACATCTTTGGGACACACACACGCGTTGGGCTATGAGGTATCTCAGTCCCACAGAATCACTCTGTGAGAAGTTGGCCTGGTATATGCTGTTCACTAGTTAAAGTGGACACCTTGCACCAGTACAATTCGACTCTTATGGTAGGTAGGTTTAAGACAACCTTTACAGAAAGCTATCCTAGTGGTAGCTGTGGAGAGCAGCCTTCAGGCTAAGTCTTGGAGGAATGTAAAGCAGCTTGTTTTACCACACAATCTCTTGAATCACCAAATGAAAAGACACCACACCGGTATATATATCAAATATATATGTATTTATTACTAAACAACTCTCTACTAATCTCTTGTGAGATTAGAAGTCAGGAACATATGCACAAATCAACGTTTCACAATAAATTGAGCACAAATATGGCTGGGGCCCTAGGGGCGTACCAGACCATATACTAAAAAAGAGACTTAAGAACAACGACTTGCAAAGGGACAAGGCCTAGGGCCTTCAGAAGTGCTGGGGCCTCACGAAGCCACCCAAGGCAGCTAAGTAAAGGACCCACGGGGGACGCGTGCAGTGAGTGAACACAGGCGCGGATCGCCATAGACTTCAATGGGGCAAGTCGCTGTTGGAAATTAAGAGTTTAAGGGCACTTCGGGAGTAGCTACAAGCAAGTCACTTACAGGGTAAGTAGTTCTAGGGCCAACACCTACAGGAGCACCGTAGTGCTGGAGTTACCTCACCCAGGGAAGCCAAGTGCATATGTGTCCTTTGGTGTCGGGTCGCGGCGTCGTTTTCAATGGGAGCCAATGAAGACTTGCTGCTTGTGAAGCCAGAAGAAGTGTCCGGTGGAATCCAAGCCTGGATTCGGAAGGAGGAAGACCTGAAAGCAGAGGGGACAGTATTCAAAGTCACTTGGCAGTGACCCGGGGCAAGGAAGATGAATGCCCACCGTCATCGACAGATTCAGGTTGTTCACAGGTGTCTTGACTCTTCGGCCACGTGGTCCAGGAGGCATTGAGGACAACCAGGAGCTGGATTCAGCGTGTCCCACAAAGTCTGCAGCTGACTGCGGTGTTGGCGGCCCGATTGGAGCCAACAAGCCTTGGTAGCAGCAAGTCTTGTGGAAAAAACAAAAAGTCAATGGTGCAGACCAGCAAGGTCTGGGGGACTCACCCAGCGAGGGTAAGTCAGGGCAGGCCTGGAGCAACCAGGGAGCCCTTTGGATTTGTAAAAAGTCTTCAGGGGACCCACAAGCTGGCTGGCAAGGGATCGCGAAGACGCCTTAGGAGGATTCCTTCAACAGGGGCCCACGGTCACTCGGGATGGGGTAGGCCTCTGATCTTAGGAGGGATCTCTGCTAGAGGCTGGGACCACACGTGGTCCAAAGCACAGGTTCGAAGAATGTCATGAAGGGGTTGCACTTGAAAATAGTGCATGGTACCCAGGGACTGCGGTTCCTCATCACTCATGGGGTCCACTTGCGTCAGCTTTGCTGAGGACTCACGATGGCCTTGGAGAAGTCAGGAAATCCTCTTCCTGGGCTGCAGGGACTTTGGGCTCCGGCGGGAGCAGCGTAGTTTGCGACCATTGTTGCAGTTTTTGGTGCCTGCCAAGCAGGGGAGTCACTCCTTGACTCCAAGGGAGATTCTTCAGTCTTCCAGAGGTAGTGGAACGTCAAAGGTCCGGGATTCTTCTTCAGAGCGTCATCCAGGGATATCTAGTTTGCAAGGTCAAGGGTTCCCTATCTTATACTAAAAGGAAGGGAGGGACTAGCTCTATGACCCCACCTATGGCAGGGTCAGGGGGGTGGGTGGCTACACCCACTTCCCTTTGTCCAGTTTCATGCCAGAGCAGGGGCAGGTAGCCCCTGAGCCGGTTTGAACTGGTGTATGCACAGAGGAGCCTTCTGCTCCCCCAGTGCAGGACTTCAAAGCACTCTAGGAGTGCACCCACCCAGCCCCAATACACTAAACCCTGTCTGGGGGGTGGTCACATCTCCCTGGGACAGGATACCTATTGTTGGGCCTCCTCCACTGCGAGTTTCGGTCATCAGCAGGAGGGCAGCCCAGTGTCTGTGACTGGTGGCATCCATTTTGTGATGCCAGGGCTCTTCAGGATTCTACCGCGTTTCCACAGTAGGTACATGTCTATCCCTCTAGAAGGGTGGGATCATACTCCCACACCAGGTACTGGTGTGGGGGTATGATTCCAAGGTGTTTGACACCAAACACGACATGTTTTGATGCAGCCATTCCAAAGTTAGCATTAACCGCGAGGTTATAATGCACTTAAGAGTATATGGTTTGACCACATTCACAAACAGCCCCAGAGAATGGACTCTGAGAGCTGCAGAGGGGCCCTGCTCAGGCAGGGGCACCCTCTCACATAGAAACTAAGCAACCTGCCCTCAGGATTGATAGGGCCTGCCCTAGGGGTGACTGATAGGTTTAAATGTGTGTGCAGGGGAGATATAGGGAACCTATATCTCAGTGAGGGGTGCTAGCACCTCCTCACCCAGGCTGCAGTAGCAGGCCTGTGGTGTCAGATTTAGTCTGCTTCCCAGGGGTGGCATAATACATGCTTCAGCCCCTGGTAGACCTGTGAAGTACCTATGCCCTTGGTACCTAAGGTACCATATACTAGGGACTCATAAGGGACCACAGTATCCAATCACTAGTGCACCTAGAGTGCACTCCAAGTCGTTTAGAGAGAACAGAGAGGCTGGGGCCCTGATTGGCAGGGTCCCAGCCAGACTATAGCCAGAAACCAGTGTAAACATCAGAAAAAAAGTGGGTGCAACATAAGAGGCAGATCCTACTCTCCTACACACTCTGTGAATATTTGCCTGTTCAGTAGCTCACAAAGGGGCCCAGTGTTGTTTTCACCTCTTAGTGTGACAGTCAGCGGGTGTGTGTGTTTCTGGAAGTCTCCACGGTCCGTTCAACCCCTACTCTCTCTCTCTCTCACTCTCTCCCTCGCTGCATGTCTCTGTCCAGACCCATCTCTCTCTTTCTCTCTCTCTACACATCTCTGCCCAGACCCATCTCTCTCTCTCTGCCCTTCTGAACCTCTGCCCAGACCCTCCTCTCTCTGCCCCTCTCTTCCCAGTCCCCGTGTCCTCTGTCTTGTGTTGTTGTCTCTCGGCGCCACACCTTTTCTTTCTCCCTTTCCTTGCATTCATGCGCAGTCTCTCTTCTTCAAGGCCCCGGTCTCTCTTGCGCCTTCTCCTTTCTGCATTTGTGTCTCTTTTACCCCTCCCATAGCACCTCTTTAATTGTTCTCCCTGCGCCCACCTCACATGGTCTGCTTCTGCCTGTCTCTCCCCATCCCCTCTCCCCTCATATGTGGAAATGTGTGTGTGTTGTCACTCCCGCGACCATCTCGGCCAGTCTCAGACCCTGCTCTCCCTCACTCTGTTCTGCGCCCTCCTCGACTAGCCTCTCCCTTCTCTTCTCTCATGCACACCCTGTCTCTTGCTCGCTCCTCTGTCTCTTCCCCCTGCCGTTCACCGCCCTGAGCATGCTCAAAGCCTCTTCTCGTACTATCTGCCTGTCGTCTCCTTTCCTCTTCCACCTGCTTTCCATGTCTCATGCCGGCCCCATCTTCCCGTCCATTGTAAAAACAAAAATGCTTTTTTGGGGCCTGGGGGACCCTCTGAGCAGGCCTAGGGGGTCAGGGTGTTTCTACCCTGCCCCCTTTTCTTGTTTTTTACCTTTTTTTTTACCTTTTTCTTGTGACTCGGTTACCGAGTCACAAGATGGCTGCCAACACTTCCTGGTTTGGACTGTTGGCAGCCAATTAGAATGAAGATCGTGCTCGGGAGGAGATGTGTGGTTAGGCTCCGCCCAGATATCTATATTTCTTTTTCCTTTAATATTTCAAAAACTACTGAACAGATTTACACCATTTAAAAAAAGGGCGCTTTCTGAACGAAGAGCTACCTTTTTGCCAAATTTGGTGTAATTCCATTCAGAAGTTCGGGCTGTAGCCTGTTCCAAAATTTCCTATGGAAATTAACATGGAGAAAACGCGCTTTGGGACCCCCCTTTTTCTTGGCCCCCGCTTCATGAATCACCCTGAAACTTTCAACAGAGAAACTGAGAGGGCTGACCCATTAGTTTGGAAAATTTCGCGAAGATTCGTCAAACGGCGCCAAAGATATTGGCAAATCAAAAAATGATTTTCCTATGGAAACTAGGTTCTAACTATAACTACCTACTGGCGACCGCCACGTAACAGGGGGTACCCGACCCTGACAGGGCAGCCTCAGCACCACTGGAATGGAGCGTCCCGCTGAATTACCAGCAGCAAACATGAAAAAAGCTGAGACCCAACTTCAAGGATCAAAGCGTTTCAATGAACAACAAGCGGCAGCATTCCATCCAGATGCATTTCGGCTTTATATCAGTCTTAATCATTGGTGAGCAATCACTGATGTCAGGTGACCAGATTTAAAGGAGGACTGCTTAATGATTCTGTAGTCCGTATTCCTCAATTTCCCAGAATGCACCATATATATTGCCATTGAGGGGTTTTGGTGTCATTATCAATCAAGAACCAGTGTGAAGGCCTTTGTGTATTTTTCATATTACATATTTATTTTGTGGCCGTTGGCTTGATAAACTATTTTCTTCAAAGAGTACCTAGCAATGATCACTGGCTGGTATTAGAATGTTTAGGTTTTGTTTGCCTTTCCTGAAGAGACTGTCAATAAAAATGGGTGATAGTGAGGGTCAGATGATTTAGGCAATTCTGTGGCAGAAGCATTTATTGCATAGTAATAAATCAACTGCATTTCCACATAATTTGCGAGATTTGAAGATTTCATCAAAATGTTTACATTAGATTAGAACAACAATACTAAGGACCAGGAAGTATTGGCCCAGTGGGACAGGGTCAGAAAGTCCATTAGGTTCCGTCTCAGGGCGATCCTAAACCAGCCTGACAAGGATTATATGGACCTGGGTGATCCGCAACATGGGAAGTTGGAGGACCAATGATATTGGGATGAGAAACACCAGCCCTAGGTGGGCAATTACTAAGAGGACCATGAAAGAGGGGAGCATGGTCAGATTGACAAGAACAAGGTAGAAGAAGCAAACCAAGAGAACTAGTAGGGCAAGGGTGGGGCCGGAGGACTGGGAGGCTGGAAGGGGTAGGGAAACCAAGGTCATTGGAACCAGAAGAGCTGATACATGAGGACCAAACAAAGAAGTACCAAACTAAGACTAGGATGACTTGAACCAGGAGAACCAGGAACCAGGAAGATCTAGGACCAGGAAAACACATGAACAGATAAACCTGGGAAACAGGACCAGGAGGTTTGATGGATGAAAATTAGGTAAAGGGTGGTAGAAAGGTCCAGGACTGGCAGTATTTGAAACAGGAGACACATGCTACAAAGGACTAGGTGCAAGATTACATGGGAATAATGACTGGCTAGACCAAAAAGTACTGGGTCAGGAAGTTCTAAGGCTAGCATGCAGAGCTATGAGGGCAAGGAACAGGAACAGGAGGACTAGGGCTAAGAGGATTAGGACCAGATTGAAGAGGACTATGAAGTTCTGGACCTGGAGGGTAATGACCAGTAATACCAGGAAAGCATGAGTCACAGGACAAGGACTAGGAAGACTGAGGGACCAGTACCAAGGCACCCAGAAGACCACAGCAAGGAGGACTAGGTAAACTAACAGGATGATGTCCATGTCAGGGCTGAGAGGGCCATGAAGATTAGGACCTAGGTGACCAAGGCTCAGAATACCAAATGGGGCAGAGGAAGGGGACTGGACAGTGGTAGCCAGGATAATCAGGACTAAAATAACCAGATTCAGGAGGACCAGAACAAGGAGAACATGGATCAAGTTAGCCAAGATCAATGGCTGAAGGATCAGTAGGAGTAAAAGGCCATGGAAATGATCCTGGAGGACCAAGACCACCCAAACCAGGAGGATAAAGACTAAGAGGAGCAGGACACAAGAGGCCATATGCACAAGAACTGTGGTACCAGGGTTAGGAGGTTCAGGGTGAGAGGAACTATCCCACAGTGACTAGGGTCAAGAGGAACAGAAAGGAACATAGTCAGATGGGCCAAGACTGGGGGAAACAAGAAGAGACAGGAAGGTCAAAAGGCAAGATTTATGAAAACACACACAATAGGACAAGAATGACCAGTATGACTAGGACCAAGGAGACCAAGCCTCGGATTATTGGTGAGCCAGGTCTATGAGAACTAAGCTCAGTTGAACCCAAATATAAGGACAAGGCCAAGAGGATCAGGACCAACTGGCACGTAATCTTGAGAAGGACAATGACTATGAAGAACAAGAATGGCCTGACTATGGCCAGGCATGCCAGGGAGGTGAGACCAGGGACACAGGAAATCAGATGGAAATGTTCTTAGAGCACCAGAAAGCAAAAAACTATGATATCAGGATGACCAGGTCAAAGAGGGTCAGGACCTTGAGTACCAGCAGGACGAGGGTGATAAGGAAAAGGAGGATTAGGAGCAGGGAGATCAGGACCATGGTGTCCACACCCTGGAGGTCCATGCCACAGGGCTAGGAACATGATGGCCAGGTAGATGAGGAACAGGATGGCCAGTACCAAGATGACCGGAGTAAGGTGGCCCATGATCAGTTTGGTGTAGAAGCATGAGAACAAAGAGCAGGAGGATCAGGACCGGATCTTAGAAGACGAGGAAGATTAGGAGCAAGAAGACTATGGTCAAAAGGACCAAGGGACCAGATTAAGCAAGGAAGATGATGAACCAGTACCAAGAATATCAGTAGGACCAGGATTAGAAGGATGAGCAATAAGAGGATCTGGAACAGACCAAGGAGTGCCAGGTGGACCATGACCATAGGTCCAGGCTCCAGAGTACAATATGAAGCATAAAGACTAGAACCACAGAACCTGGATGTAGCAGGCCCATGGTGAGGAAGATCAGGAGGACAAGAACAGTTAGAGCCTACAAACACCAAATAAACTGAACCTAGATGCCCTGGAGGACCAGGACCAAAATGATAAGGCTCAGAAGGACCCATACAAAGAGAACCAGGACCAAGAGAACCCAGATCATTGGGTGCAGTGGCAGAAGAGCCATGAGGACAAGGCACAGAGCTAGGCGGACAAGGGGCATCCAAACTAGGAAGACAAGAGCTAAGAGGGGAAGGTGTAGCAGTGCCAGGACACAAGAAGCCAGGTAGACCGAGGGGATTAGCAGGACCAGGAACTGAGGTACCAGGCATCATATGAGCAGGGTAAGAAGGATCAGAAGGAGCAGGTCAAATGGATGATGGTCAAGAGAATCAGGAAAGAAAAGGAAGAGCTAAAAGGGGGGCTGAAAGGACCAGGACGGTCAGGAGAACCAGAACCAAGCGGATCAAGTCTAGTGGGCATAAAACTATGAAGAGAACATGGACTGTGAGGACAGGAATAGAAATACCATTGCTAGGCAAACCAGACTGAGTGTGAGGATGACTAGGACAATAATACCTGAAGAATCATGAGAAGATGGCCAGGTAACCAGAGTCAGCACAACAAGAGCTAAGGCAAGGAGGGCAAGTGGAACCTCAACCAAGGGGAAAAGGAAGCTCAAATCACAGAGACCCTGTTATGTTTAGCAGTTATGTCCCTGCGAGGACACCGTATGTCACCAGTTGTTGTCCCTGCACGGTCACCGTACCGCTCGTCCCCTCACCAGCTGTCAGTGGGTTTGAAGTGACAGCTGATGACTCGACGCGCAGCACATTCCTTTCGCTCCGACGCCGGAGCCCGTGTTGGTGAAAAGTATTGAATAAAGAACTCGTTCTACATTACTTCTGTTCCTGTGTGAGTTCTTAACAAAGTGGCGACGATCACCAACACCGGAACCCATCATCATCGGCAAATTAATGATATTCATGAAGGAAAACTGATTCGAATGAAGTTGAAAGTATACTGGGAAAAAGAAGAGATCGAAATTGTAATAATAAACGTGAAGGAAAAAAAAAACAAAGATCATCTTCTACAGGTTCGTCGAACTTAAAGATATTCTAGTCAAACTAATTAAGAAAAGAACTTTCGTTACAAAAATGTGTGAAGAATACTAATTTATAAAAGAGAAGCGACGTAACCTTTACTAGAACCATACTGCAGAAACGTCATATATATAGAATTTCGAAAATAAAGGACTCTGTGTGGAAAGAAAAAAAAACAAAGGTACAATATTCGGCGGATGACAGTTGAGCTAATACCAATGGGAAAAAAAACGGATTGCAACTGCCAGCTGGATAGTTACGTAACAAACAGATGGTGCCTACGACGTGACGCAGGACGCAGGGATAGGAGACAATTTTTAGGAAGCACTTTCAAGCAGTCTAGTGTTGTGGTGACGCGATACGCACGATCGCGGCACGCCATTTTGAATTCAAGAAAAAAAAACAGGAAGTGTCATTCACTTCAACCAAAGAGACACCAGTAGACGCATATTAAAATAGAAAACCATCGCAGCACGATCGCGAAGCCAAAAGCAACCTGAAATCAAAAGGTACGGTGCAGGGCATGCAGGCTATTCTGGTACATGAACAAAAAGGATAAATACTTAGAGACTGCGCCGTTTTTGTGTACATAACGTTTTTCCACACCACTTAAAAAACAAACAGAAATAAATTACAATAATTTATAAACTAATACATAAAGATAATAGGACTGTTCAAATAATAAAATACTCTTTGGGAATCCCAGCATTACAATAGACAACTAACATGGCATCAGGTTATCTATGGAATCTGACACCTCCACAAGCATTCCTGCCTGGTGCGGGCAATCCAGTGATAAAGTGGGAGGAATGGAGAGAGTATTTTGAAAACTACATATCACAATTTGAAGATGATGATGAATTCTCTCCAAAAAAGAAACTCAAACTATTGTTGCATTGTTTAGGTGCTGGTGGCATCAAGGTGTACAACAAAATTAACAAAAAGGCAAGAGGGGAGAGTGAGAATAATGTGTATGCCAATGCTATTGATGACCTCAATACGTACTACAAGCCCACTGTGTGTGTAGGAGTAGACAGATACAAATTCTTCCACAGAAAGCAGGGGAAGGAAGAGTCTGTCGACGACTACGTGTCCGCACTTAAGGATTTGGCACTTAACTGTCGTTTTGGCGACCTGCACGACGAATTTATAAGAGATCAGATCGTCATGCAGGGGTCAAATTCAGTCATACAAGACAACTTATGGGCAACCCACCTGAGGAACTCCGTACCTTTTTGTCTCTTGGCTTAATTTAGGGCATGTACGTTGGACCTTTATCAAGCCCTTTGCGTCCCTCCTTTTGTTGACACGGGCATTCCCGTGGGACTTCCAAGGTTACCAGAGGGATAGTTACCCTCATTGGCCCATTCGCCGGGACTCACGTCTTAGTCCCCTTCTTTTATAGTATCCCCTGTTATACCAGCCATCATGAATGACATCCCAGGTCTCAGCTTCGGCGAAGAGATAGCCGCAGAAATACTCAGGAATACGCCATCCATTTTAGGGGGGGATGGCCCTTCAGCCTTAGGGGCACCGTCCGAGGATTGGACCACCCTGACTAATATGAAGAGGATTGGCTCAAAATCACGCTCCACGGAGCAATGATGACAGAGTACCTGAGGGCTAATATTGCACCTAATGGTCTGATAGTAAAAAACTTCCCTAGACTTTTCCTGGACGACGTAGTTTTCAAAAAGGAGTGGTCCCTGGTGGCGTGGAAATGCACCAGGGACTTACTTATCCTCATCATTAACACGGCAAGAAGGATAGCTGATGCGCTCCTCATCAGAATACAAGTGGTTGAAGGGGCCATCAAAACCACCATTCAGGCAACCCTGTTTAAAACCAAACTGACAGAACTCAATAATGAGATTGCTGAGCATAAAGAATTCCTGTTGAAGCAGAAGGTCAGCAAGCTCCAAAAGGATATAAACCGATTCGATAAAGAGAAAATATATCCATATTTGAAGGCTGATTATACGACCAACAAGACAAGCTACTCTTCTGATGAAAGTAGCGACACAAATAGAAGAGATTCAGCCAGTAGTGACTCCAGCAGCGGGAGTTGGGGGGCCCTAATCAGAGGAGAAATAACCGCCCACAAACTCCTAACTACCCCATACATAATTTTCAAGGCCCACAACCTCCATACTGGCCTTTTCCTATATATCCCCAAGGCCAACCCCAATTCTACCCTGCTAGCCACCCACCTTTTTTAGGCAGAGGCTGGGTCAGAGGAAGAGGGCGCAGAAGAGGAGGACTAAAACAGGTCCAGTGGCAGGACCAACAACCCAATATGGTGGAAACCAGGAGCAAAACACAGGGCAGGAGAGTCTAGTGGTAAACCTATCACATAGGCAACTGACATCAATAGAACAAACGGTACTGGAGAAGGGGCTTGGATATGTTCCTACCCCCAAAGATGATACATTTCTAGAACAGTGCGAAATCCAGAACCTGTTCAGAAAGGTGCGCCTGAGGGCTTATTTTGAGGATACAGAAGAACCTGCCAAACTAGACTCAGGCCTACGTAACCCCTCTACCTTTACACCCACCAGCGGTATGGTACCGGTGGAGGTATTGACATTTGAAAAAGCTGTGCTAAAAGAACTTAAAAATGAGGGAAACAGAGTTCCTTTTCACAACCTTTCCAATCAGGAACGTGCAGCTATCAAATCACTGGCAGAAGACAACAGCATCACAATAAAACAGGCTGACAAAGGGGGAGCAACGGTCATTCAATCCACTACGGATTATGACTCTGAATGCTTACGCCAACTCCAGAACAGAAAATTCTATACCCCCATAGCAACGAACCCCACAGCCCGGTTATCAACTAAGATTGCTATGATGGTCTTTGAGGCAGAGAGTAATGGGTGGGTCAACAGAAAAGAAGCTGATTTTCTGATCACTAAACATCCCAAGACCCCCTATTTTTACACTCTGCCGAAAATACATAAGGGGACCACCCCAGTCCCGGGCAGACCCATAGTCTCAGGGATCGGTTCTCTGCTAGAACCCTTGTCGCAATTTTGTGACTTTTTCCTGCAACCTCTGGTCAAACAGACTCCCTCATACATCAGGGACACCACTGATATCCTACGTATTATGGGGGAATTGGAAAACACCACTGATATCAACCTCCTGATCACCCTGGATGTTGAGCAACTATTTACCAATATCCCACAGAGAGAGACACTGACAGTGATAGAAACTGCACTAATGGAAACTGAATGGGTGGCACCGACTCCCATCCCATTCATTATGCAATGTGCCACCTTAGCCCTAACAGAGAATTTCTTCGAGTTTAACAACCAACTCTTCCATCAGTCTCAGGGTACTTCGATGGGGAGTACCTTTGCTCCCATTGTAGCTTGTCTATACATGGCGGCATTTGAGCAAGAGACTATCCGACATGCCAGCAATCCCTTCGGAGTTAACCTGAGACTATGGAAGAGGTTTATAGACGACATACTGATCTTCTGGCAAGGGGACATACAGACATGCAATGAATTCTGTGAGTGGATCAATACTAAGAACCAGTACTTGAGGTTCACCCATACAATTTCACCAACTGAAATTGCTTTCCTGGATCTCACCATCAAATTGCAAGAGGGCAAACTAACCACTACTATGTTTAAAAAGCCTACTGATAGGAACAGCTTGCTGTTATATAACAGTTTTCATCCAAAGACTCTGAAAAATAATCTACCCTTCAGCCAATTTTTACGGATTAGGAGGAATTGTAGCTCAATAAATGACTACAAAACTGAAGCTGAGACACTGTCAGATAACTTACTAAAAAGACAATACCCTAAACAACAAATTAATTCTTGCATGAAACAAGCGAGAAATAACCATCACGAAAGCCTTCTAGAGGTACATGTAAAAGAACCCTCCAACACTGTGACCTGTGTAACCAAATACACACCTAGATCTATTCTGATCAAGAAGGCTGTGAATAAACATTGGGAGATCTTGAACACAGGCACACTGACAATACCGAAACCTAGGTTTGCGTTCAAGCGTACTAAAAACCTAAAAGACATGTTAATACATACGAGACCCAAAAACAGAAACAGTTCAAACCAGAGACAACTGTCGGACCTCCCCCCTGTCGTAGGACACTATCCTTGCGGTTCATGTACCGTTGGTCCACAGACAAAACACACTACAGAACTGGCATTGTCTGACACATTCACATGGACGATCACTAAACACACGAATTGTAACACACCACGTTGTGTGTACCTGTTGACATGCCCCTGCGAGAAAAGATACATCGGTATGACCATGAGGGCCATTAAAACCAGAATAACTGAACATAAAAGCAGTATTCGTTGCCTCAAGACAAACACCAAACTATATACCCATTTTACAGAACTGAGACATCCCCCAGAAAGTCTATGTTGGGTAGTCCTCGAGGCACATCAACAAATAACACATACAGCCCTGTTCAGGATTGAACAAAGGTGGGTGTTTCGTCTTGACTCAGCCAATAGTGGCTTGAATGATGACATCCCTTGGAGCACCATTAATTAACACATGACCCTTACCTACAGCATGCCATGGGAGCTTATTATACACTACATGATGACAACTATTGTTCTTTATAATGTTCCCCCGCCACTGAACCATCTGGGACCTTAAGGAGGTACCTTAGGCAGTGTTGACTATCTTCAGATACTACATCTATTATCTGTTGCACTTCTATAGTTACTAGGCAGCTTCCATGCTCTGACACAACCCTCATACCAACATGGCCATGATTAACTGAAACACACTTCAAAATGGCCGCCATGATTCCATCAACAAGGACATCATGTTTCAACTATTACGTGATTTCACCTTGACTGTTACCGAATCTTTCGGAACTTAATGAGGGACCCCATGCAGTGTCAAATATTTCCACACACTGCATTTCCCATCTTTTTTTAACTCTTTAGTTAGATAGCAGCAGCCACGCACTATCCCTATATTGATTAGGCTGTGATTAACCATTAATAACACACTCCAAGATGGCCGTCATGATTCCGTCAATAAGGACATCATGTTTTTACTACTGTGTGATTCCACTTTGATCTTTTAGAATCTAATGAGGTACCCCTTGCAGTGTCATATATCTCCACACACTGCATCTCCCACCTTTATTGAACTCTATAGTTAGACAGCAGTACCATCCCCATACTGATTTGGCTGTAACTAACAATAATTACACACTCCAAGATGGCCGCCATGATTCTGTCTACAATGACATCACTTTTCCACCAATCGGTGATTCCGTTTTTGATTCCAGCTGTGGCCACTTCACCCGCTCTGCTGTCTTCGCGGCAGGTATTTAAACAGGTTCCTGCTGTGACATGATACCTTCCTGGTTGCAGCGGAGCGGGTAGGTCAGCCACGAGGCTCCGAGCGGGAGCAGGTGAGTATGCACATCCTGTTGGAGGCTCATTCTGACACCGGCGACTAATGGAGGTAAGAGGTACCGGGATCAGGCGCTGCGAGCCTTAAGCCACTGAGCTTTAAGCGGACACTGTTTTCTTATGGCATTAGCCCATTACGCGGCAGGGCCCCTGGGGGCGCTTACGCTGTGCCACTTCACAGGAGCAGCACTGCGAGCATCCAGTTTGGGGCACGGCGTGCGGTGCCACCAGACACACCAGCCCAGTGTGAGCACCAACAATTGATCGTGTCATTGGTTTGGGGTCATAACTGCAGGCTACAACCACCCTGACCCGGACCTTCTGCTCCTTACAACCTAGTGCACCAGGACTAGTAAGTGAGCATCGAACTAGTGTACATAGAGCCTATGATTATGATCTGGTAATTTATGTCTCATTCCATACAGAGACACTACATTGAGTGTCCTCATACTTCGCTGATAACTGATGAGGCAGATTTAGATACCTGGAAGAGTTGAGCTTTTGTCCACTCACCACCACGGTCCAATAAGTCACACCTTTTTTAGCATGTATACACAGGGGTATTGTACAGAAGTATACACAGAGCTTGAATGGCATGACAGCACTGTGTGTTTTTTAATATATGTTCGACTTATGAATGTGAAAATTGATCCACATTGATTGAATTTAACTGGGACCATTTCCCACTCCCATGTTATGGTTTTCAAATTTCTTTTTTGTACTCTAGGTTGACTGCCTTTTCTCGGGGTAATGACCCACGGGTAGAGCAATTGGTAGGTAGCGTTGCACCTTGCCACCCACTGTAGATAGTTTTTATTATTCACTCGGTCCTGAAGAATCGCCAGCTGATCACTTCCGTGACTTATTGAGGCGAGAAACATGTTGACCATCTAGGGGTTGAGCGAAATTTTTTTGTCACATTACAACAAAACATTCGCCCCCCTCCATTTCTTTTAATCAGGTTGGGACCCTTACAGAATAAAATTCATCATAGAGGCTTCCTTTACCTGTTTTACATTCACATCTCACATCTACACGTACCTAGGCCCCTCACACCCACGGCACCATTCAGCGAGGAACAAAAGATCTCCGATAAAGAGCCCCTTTATGGGTGCCCGTCGAGCATTGCAGCGCTGGCCCGACGAGGAGCAGACCCATATGATGAAGCATGACACCTAGCTTGCTGGGTGTGTGAGGGTCCTAGTTCCACCAGGAGGTATTCCCCACCTCCTTACTACCTAGAGTATACACAAGGTGAGCAATAACCCACCTGAGGAACTCCGTACCTTTTTGTCTCTTGGCTTAATTTAGGGCATGTACGTTGGACCTTTATCAAGC
The DNA here is from genome assembly GCA_963921515.1 of Calotriton arnoldi. Taxonomy (NCBI): domain Eukaryota; kingdom Metazoa; phylum Chordata; class Amphibia; order Caudata; family Salamandridae; genus Calotriton; species Calotriton arnoldi. The sequence goes on from CAWUFW010013937.1 coordinate 245,869, forward strand.
CCTTTGCGTCCCTCCTTTTGTTGACAAAGGGAGAGTACCCACTTCAAAACATAATTGACATAGCTAGGAAAGCTGAATTGACTGGACGCTGCGCTAAAGCAGTCATATCAGAAAGCAATGTAAAGAAGGAAGAGGGAACAGTAAGCAGGGTGACACAATCGAAGTGTAAACCAAAACAAAAATGGAGCAGCGCTACACCCAAAACTACATACAGCAGACAACAGAGCGATGACAAAAGGTGTTGCTACAGGTGCGTAAGCATCTCACACTGGGCAGATGACAAGAAATGTCCGGCAAGAGGGGTAAAATGCACATTTTGTGGCGTGATAGGGCACTTCCAAAAGGTATGCCACAGGAGAAATAGCCGTTCAGTTAAACTTGTGCATGATGAAGAAGCCGACATCACAGAGTCACAAGATGAAGAGGATTCCGGCATGTGCGTACTCAGCATAGAAGATGAACAGGTCAACAAGGTTAGTGACAATTCTAAGGCCAAAACAAAGAAGCCTGTCTGTGACATGATGATTGGTGGAGTTAAAATAAGCATTGTTGCTGATTCAGGATCCCCATACACTATTGTTAACAGGAAGGTCTGGGAGGATAAATTCACGCCTAGCATTGGTAGTCAGCTAGATAAAGCAGACATCAAAATTAAATCGTTCACGGGTGAGCCTATAAATGTTTGTGGTTTCAGGAGGCTCAAGTTCGCATACAAAGGAAGGGAGTCAGATGGAAAACTATACGTATCTGCTGTTGGTCCGTCCGTATTGGGATGGATGGATCAGGGACATTTAGGAATCATTCTTGACCCGAGCAAGGAGGAGCCAGTCCTCGTGGTCCAAGGAGAGGATGACTATAGTAAGTCCCTGGTGAGCAAATACAGTAGTGTGTTTAATGGCAAAATTGGTGTCTTGAAAGGATACCAACATAAGATCCAAGTAAAGGCACATGCAAATCCTGTAGTACACAAGGTCAGGAATCTTTCGTTTTCAATTAGGGAAGAAGTAAAAACGCAATTGGAAAAATTACTTGAGGAAGGCATCATCGAACAAGTGGAAGCCTCAGAGTGGATTGCGCCTTTGGTTGTGGCAAAACGCCCCAATGGCAAATTGAGATTGTGTATAGACTTGCGCGACCTTAACAATAATATAGTGATTGAACAATTTCCCTCCCGAAAATAAACGAAATGTTAGCTACTACAAAGGGTGTTAAGTGGTTCTCAACAATCGATCTAAAGGCAGCATACCACCAGGTCCCACTCCATCGTGACAGTAAGAAACTCACAAGCTTCATCACACCCTTTGGATGTTATCAGTTCACGAGGGTTCCATTTGGTCTGGCTTCCGCAGCCGCAATGTTTCAGAGACTAATGAGCAACATTTTCAAAGGTGTATCTGGTATACTGTTGTTCCAAGATGACATCCTCATGATGGGAAAGTCAAGAGATGAACATGATGAGAAGGTTGAACAAGTACTCAAAATTCTAAATTCAAAGGGACTTACTGCAGAACACGAAAAATGCAAATTCGCATGTAAATCTGTGAACTATCTGGGACATGAAATCAACGGTGAAGGCATCAGCCCGAAGCAAGATCTACTGAACGCCATCAAGGACTCGCCTGTTCCTAGCAACAAAGATGAGTTGAGGTCATTTCTGGGCCTGGTGGAGTTTTATGCAAAATTTATTAAAAACTTTTCAAGTAAAACTTACGAAATGAGACAACTACTAAAATTAAAGAACAAATTCGAGTGGAGCAACGCTTGTCAAAGCTCATTCAATTCTCTAAAAAAAGAAATGTGTGAGACCATGCCCTTGCAAGGGTTTGACCCTTTGCTCAAAAGCACTATCACCACCGACGCCAGTTCAAAGGGACTTGGAGCGGTCTTAACCCAGAAAGACAGTAAAGGAGTGGAAAGCACAATCGCATTTGCATCGCGTTCTCTGACACCAACAGAAGAGAGATTTTCTGTAATTGAACGTGAGGCATTGGCGTGTGTGTGGGCTTTAGAACACTTTCGCCAATTCATTTGGGGAAATAAGGTCACTCTGTGCACGGACCACAAGCCTCTCACTAAAGTGTTCACTACAAAAGGATTGTATGCCGCATCCCCCAGGTTAGCACGCTTATCCGTGCGCTTGGTTGACTACAACTACAGCATTCACTACGTCCCTGGGGTAAAAAATGTGGTAGCAGATTTTCTTAGCAGAATGCCAGTCAGAACCTCAAAACAGGATTGCTCTGCAGAAAAAGAAGAAACATGTATTGCTACCCTTAGTGAGAACTTCCAGGGAATCTCTAGGAATGAATGGATCACTGAGCTAGAAAAAGACTCTGACCTATGCCAGGCAATAAGTATGTTGGAGAAAGGGTGGACATGCAAGAACAAACTCACCGATCCATTGAAAGATTTTTTTTAAATAAAGGACGAATTATCTTATGAAAAGGGTTTGCTGTTAAGGGGTGGCAAGGCCGTTCCTCCAGTCAGTCTAAGGAAAAGAATATTGGACTTATGCCATGAAGGACACTTGGGAATTGTAAAGACTAAAAACAGGGTAAAAGAGAGCTACTGGTGGCCAGGGGTTGGGATTGCAGTGGAAAGATTGGTCAGAGGCTGTAACATGTGCATTAACTCCGACAAAACACAAGTAACGCTAAGACCTCCCCTTCATCCCATCCCATGCCCCTCCATGCCTTGGGAAAAGGTAGCGGTGGACATAATGGGACCAGTCCTGGAACGTGATGAACAATGGTACATAGTTGTCGTCATTGATTATTTTACCAAGTGGCCCGAACTCAAGTTTCTAACTAGACCTGATTCGAAAAGCATAGTGGAATTCTTAGATGGTGTATTCATAAGAGAAGGACTACCTAAGCAAATTGTCAGTGACAATGGACCGCAGTTCATGTCCGACGCATTCAAAGCTTATACAGAAAGAAACCAGATTGAACACAAGACAACCTCCGTCTACCACCCAGCTGGAAACGGTGCCGTGGAACGGTTCAATAGAGTTCTAAAGGGCGTCATCCAGCTTGCTAACAGCAACAGACTATGTTGGAGGCAAGAAATACTCAAGACCTTGTGGGCCTACCGCATCACCCCGAGTGACACCACAGGTCATAGTCCGTTCGTTCTCATGCGGGGTAGGACTCCTCTCACAAAAGACAATGTGGGTTGGTCCAGAGCCGCAAAAAGAGTAAACTGGTCTGTTGACCAAGTAAGGAAAAGAGTAGATCTAAAGCTTGGGTGTAAACATGTGCAGCTCAAGGTTGGGGACACCGTCAAGGTTAAGAGAAGCGGGCACATAAGCAAGGGACAAGACAGGTTCTCCTCACCGTTGTCTGTACGTGAGGTGTACTGCAACTCAGCCCTTTTGAGCGATGGCAGAGTGTGGCACTTCTCTGCCCTCTCTGTGTGCAAACCCTCACTTGAGAAAACTGCTGACATCTCACAGGAAGCATCCTGTAGCGAAGAACCTAAAGTGAGTAAAAACAGCAGCCCAATATCTGACTCATCTGACTGTGAGTCTGAACATGAGCCTATCACATCCGATGTTGCTTCTCCCAGCATAGCCCCACTTCAGCCTGGTAGCCTTGCACAGGAATCCCCCAAAGGTAGCAACACTGGTGGAGTCAGCAGACAGCTACCTCCCATTCCGGTGGGACGTGAAGCACCCCCAGTCTGCACCAGCAGAGTTGGGAGAAGAGTGTTACCCCAGTGAAACTCTCTGATTACATTTGTGATTAATCATTTTATTTTGTATAGCTCAGCACTGTACGCAGGTTTCCTTATCTCTGCTCCTTCTCGCATACCGCTCACTTTTCTTTCTCTTTCTCTCTCTTTCTCTCTCTCCTCCTCACTTTTCTTTCTCTCTCATCCTATTTTTCTTCCTCAGTTCTCTCTCTGTGTTCCTTTCGGGGGAAGATGTGTTATGTTTAGCAGTTATGTCCCTGCGAGGACACCGTATGTCAACAGTTGTTGTCCCTGCGCGGACACCGTCCCCTCACCAGCTGTCAGTGGGTTTGAAGTGACAGCTGATGACTCGACGCGCAGCACATTCCTTTCGCTCCGACGCCGGAGCCCGCGTTGGTGAAAAGTATTGAATAAAGAACTCGTTCTACATTACTTCTGTTCCTGTGTGAGTTCTTAACAGACCCAGGAGTATCTGGACTGGCTTACCAGGACAAGTAGGACCAGGACAAGGAAGAAAAGGAAGACCAGGACAAGGAAGGCCAGGATGACAGGAGCCATGATGACAAAGCTGGGTGGCCAAGAACAGAATGACCTGAACAAGGAGGATCAGGGCAAAGGGGAACAATTAGTCCAGGATGCCAAGGAGCAGGAGGATTAGGGCCAAGTGTATCATGACATGTTGGAGGAGGACCCAGAGAACTAGTCAGGTCAGGAGCAGGTAGACTAGGGCCATTAAGACCATGGACCAGATGTAGAAGGATTAGGTGGACTATATGGATCAGAATAAGCAGGAACAGGCCCAGGATGGCCAGCGAGGCCAGAACCAAGGGATCAGGAATTGAAGTTCCAAGTAGAGCAGGAGGAACAGAAAAGGGGGTATTTGGACCAGGCTGGCGAGAATCAGCCAAACCCGAGCCACAAGGTCCAATGGGACTAGACCAGGCCCAGTCCAAGAGAACCTAATAGGCAGGACCAGGAACAGTGAACGCAGTGCCAGGTGGAACAGGACCAAGAAAAGAAGAAACAGGATGACCCAAACCAATTGGAGTAGGAGTGCCAGCCCTACAGCCCTAGGAGGGCTAGGTTGACAGGGACCCAGCAGTCTAGCAGGATCAGAAAGCTCCAGGATCGGGAGGTCCAGGAAGGGATAATGCAACGATGAGTAGGGTCAGGAAGGACTATAACCAGATGCACCAGATTCAAGAAACCAGAACCACTGTCTCCAGAACTGATTAGACCAGGGCCAGGATGAGAATCAGGAAGGCCAAAACAGCCAAGAAAATGAGGACTTGGAACAGGACTGGTTGAAGGACTAGTGCCTAAAGGCACAAAAGGACCTGGAAGAGAAGGAAGAAGACCGAGAGCAGGAGGACACAAAAGGGAGTCTAGTCCACCCCTTTTAGTTTATGGTTCTTATTCATTCTTTTTATGATGCCAACCCCTAGCAACCCTCACCTCTTAAGCCCACATATAGAACTGGCAAGTATTTGCTGAAAAATGAGAGCAAGCGAAAGTGAATGTAAAGCCAGGATTGTTACACTCTGACCACTGATTGATAGAAGACGCTCTCTGATACTGGTGTAGTATTTTGGGGGTGGATCTGAGGGCATAGGGACTGAAACTTGGCAGAGGAGTTAAAAGGTGGATGGGTAAAAATGAGTGTGGTCTGTGAATGATGGCAGAAAGGGTTTGAGAAACTCAGTTGGCTGAAGTTAGGAAAAATGGTTAATGGCTAACAAATGGGTCAACTAGCTATAGCAATCAGCAAAGGGGAGCTCAGGAACATAAGAAGGCTCTGATGAGCAGAAGAGGGAGTAATGGAGGCTCTATATATTTCATCTCTGATGGCCCAAAGAGGGATTCTATGTGACTTCCAGATGTTTGCGCTGACATTCCATATGTGTGTATGTGTGGTGGGTTTGTAGCAAGTGCATAGTAGTAAAACTCCTTCTATAATGAAAGACTGAGTACATGGACCAGTGGGATGCATTTTGCATGGCGTGATGGAGAGTAGATACAGCTTCACTATACAGTGGCCATACATTAACTGCATCCCTGTGGATGGAGGTTGGAGACCCAGAACTGAAATGAGAGTGAATGGAGAAAAGGATACCCAAAGAAGTTGTGTGGGGTCCCTTTTAGTGAAAGGCTGCTGATTAGTTCTTCTTGAGTGACGTCATAGCGTAGATCGTAGGATTAAGAGGTAGGTTTTAGGTTTCTTTTGTTATAGGTGTCTAAGTTTCTAAGAAGGGCTGCCATTTTTTCTGTGCCTGATGACGGCTCAGGAAGGCTGATGACAACAGGTGCTAAGATCGCATGTTTCATTTTGTCCCTATTTTGGATGCATCTGCTTGGAGCAAGCGCTATTGCTACTGCTGTGAGACACATCACCTAGCACAAAGGCTGTATCTGATCTACATAAAATTATATTTGGAAAGAATTGCCCCAAATCAGTTATGAAACAGCAGTAGTGGATCCACATCCCCTGTCTGGAAAATTATTATAAAAGTGGAACTGTGAAATGATTGATCTGTAGGTCACAAGAATGGAGGTAGCAAAATGTCTCTGTTTGTTTAGTGTCTTATTCCTTACAATATTTGTAATACAGTCATTAAATAGAAATCTATGTGAATTTATTTTCGTCTATGTATTTGATGGCTATATGTCTTTCTATGATTTACTGGTAAAATTCACTCATATTTCAATTGCATTCAGTTTAATTAATTATAGTCCCATTCCTTTGCTCACGGCACCTCAACGGAATACATCCACTGATGGCCCAACAGAGTAGGGGCAGTTAAAGGAAAGACTTTATACCATCTACTCTAAGCCTGGCTTTAAGGGGCAGGAAAAAAAAGGATGACCATATCACCTTGGGAAGAAACTCCCAGCATGTGGTACCGTTCGTTTTTTTGTTTTTCAAAAACAAACTCTCACTTTGGGGATCTGCTTTTGAATTTTTTTAAGTTTGGTGACATGCCATCATTTCTGACTCTACTGTCTTTTCAAACATTTCATCCATGGACAGTAACTGCTATGACAGCAGTTCCTGTCAATGTAGAGAGTTGTCCACAGAGCCAGCAGACAAGTCTAAATGTGGTGGTAGGAGGTAACTCAGGATGGTGGCGCTATTGTCCTCTACCATCTAACGGAGGCCCGGCACAGGCGGGGCAGGGTGGGGGGGTCGACAGATGACGGAATAGGTATAATTAAATAAAATAAATAATACCTATTCCGTCGTGTGTCGCCTTCCCCCCCTGCCGCACCCTGACCCACCTCACCAAACTTACCTGTGCAGGCCGCCACTGCTGCCATCCTGATGGAGTTAACTCCATACTAGAAACTCTAAATCAGGCCTGTAGTTTTTCTTCCTAATGCCATAACATTGGAATGAAGCCTCTCAATAATGCTGTGGTGGGCCCTATACAATTGTTTCTATTTTGATAAAATCACTCTTAATATAAGAGGGGTGTATGCCACTGGGGTATAACATTTCTAGTTCTGATTTTTGCTTTACAAATCATTGTTTTCAGTTGTTTTAGTCTGATTTGTTTAATTGAACTGAACCAGAAATAATAATTGCAGAAAGCATTGATTTGCTGCTGAAAATGATGTGTTCTGATAAATTGGATCCTCTAAGTAATCCTATATCCAGCCCTGGTACGTTCCCATGGCTTTGTGAGTAAGAGTAAGTATATAGCGTTACAAGAGTAAACAGCTTTAACTAGTCTTACAAAGGTTCTAATCAAATCAAAATCAAATCAATTAACTTTATTCGACCTTAACCATTAAGATCATAAAAGTGTGAAAGTCATACAAACAATCAATTAATATATCTAATTTTCATAGCATAGTAATCAGTAATTACAGATAAAAACAAGGTAAAAAAAAATTGAGTTTAAAAATACAGTATTAAAACAGGTAAATTCATTTGAAATATAAAAAATACGTACAAGACAGTACCATCATCAGTTAGGGTGCAAGCTATGGGCTAATCGATCTCGAATTTAGTAAAGCCAAACATAGATAGGACGCAAGGGAGAAACATACATAAAGATCAGGTAGCGTTTGGAGGAAAAACAGTGCTGGACGACATTGGGCAAATTTATATTTCTGGCATATTGGGCGAATATACTTTTTACGCTCAGTGATATAAAATTTACATAAAAATATAAAATGGAGATTGGACTGAGGAGAAGTACCGTCACATGGGCATACTGGCAGTTCGCTAATTGAATACACTCCCGATGGGAAGCCCGACATACAAGGGATAAGATTTAATCTAAAACGTATTAATACATATCGGTGGCGCATGTTGGTCACACCAACCAAGTATGAATTTGGGCCCACAGAAACAGACGGCAATCCCAGGTATAATGCTACCATGATTTTGTTACAGTTTGATGTGTATCTCTTTTTTTCCCTAAACATTTGGAAGCGAGATTTAATTTCAGCTTTGGGAACTTTCTGGCAATTAAGAGGATCATTGTATAATGCTTCTAGGCCCAGACTTACTAATATTTCTCTTATATAATTGAGCCAAGGGGCCTTGTGGGCCTGTTCACAATCAAGACAATCCTTAATGATGTTTTGAGTTAGGCCCACCGTATCCCTTTGCCAGATTGAAAGCCATAGTAAAACTGGCGCAAGAGATATAACGTCAGTTATATATGGTAAATTCAATTTGTGATGCATTGTATAGCTTGAGCAACTATTAGGTAGAGATAGTAGTTTTTTAAAGAAACCATCTTCTAGTCGATGTAAGTGATCAGCCTTCGATATTCCCCAAACTCCAGCTCCATATGTTGCGGAAGAAATGGCCTTAGCTGAATAAATCTTTTTAATTGGCTCTAATGGCTTACTGCCCAGTTTTTTTATAAAGGAGAACATAGCCACAGTGCACTTCTCTAGGGCATTGCATCTGTTTAAAATCATATTTGCCCATGTTCCCCTACTGTTGAAAAGTACACCCAGGTATAAAAAGGACTTCGTAATCTCAACTTTGCGTCCCGCAATATAAAATGAGGGTTTTTTTTTTGGTTGCTTTCCCACGATCAAAATAAAAGTTTTCGACTCATTCACCTTTAGATGCAAGGAGGCCATATAAGACACATAGTTATTAATCAGTTTTTGAAGAGCTAAGCCAGTCCTTGCAACTAAGACGGCATCATCAGCGTAAAGCAATATGGAGACCCGTTTTTTATTAATCATGGGGACATCAGCTGCGGGTTGGTCAACTGCTGCTTCAATGCCATTAGTATACAATGAGAACAGAAAGGGGGCTAACACGCACCCCTGCCTGACACCTCTAAGTATTGGGAATGATCTAGAGCATTCGCCCTGGCTACCAAACCTAACACATGCGGTACATTGGGAATATAATTGACGGATAAAAATATTATATTCTCATCAACCCACATGTCTCTCAAGATAATCCATAGTTTGCTGTGTAGCACAGAATCGAAAGCTGCCGAAAGGTCCATGAACCCCATATAAATGGATCCTTCTTTAATTTGGGTGTATTTAGCTGTGATTAAATTCAGGTTTAGGCACTGATCTAAGGTGCCCATCCCTTTCTTAAAACCATACTGCACTGGTATTAAAATATTTTTTTCCATCGCCCATTCTTCTAATCTGTTTAAAAGCAGACAACCCAATAGTTTTAAAGTACCATCTAGTAGTGAAATAGGTCTATAATTCTTCGGCAGGGACTTATCCCCTTTTTTATGGATTGGCACAATGGAGTCGTTTTACATGACGCCGGAGGGCCCGCTATACTAATTGCGTTAAATACATTTGTTAGAAGCGGGACCCAAAGATCAGGGATATCAAAGAAGAAATCGACAGGGGCCCCGTCCAGGCCTGGGGCTTTAGAGCCACTGCATTGCATCAGGCCACATTTCACTTCTGCCATAGAGAAAACAATGGGGGTACATACATCCATATTTAAAACAACTTCATTTGAACTTTCCTCGTTTGGGGCCGTGCCAAAAATACCTGAATAATGATCCACCCATTCACCCTCTCCTACATGGCCTTCTAAGGAAGGGCCTTCATCTTGGTTTAAAAATGGAGAGTTAACTATGGCCCAGAATTTCTTTAAATCTTTTAGCAGTGCTGCGCCATGCAGATTGGCCCAAGCCTCCTCTTTTAATGTTTTCAACCTCAGTCGTCTGCACTCCATATAATGGGTACGGGCAGAAGCAACCAATTCTTTGTCTCTTGGTCTCCCTTTTAATACTTTATGTAGATCGCCAAGAGCTTTAGTGCAGGCCGTATCGAACCATCGTGGAGCCCTAGAATGCTGTTTCTTATTACATGAGCATAAGTTACTTTCCACTGCCTTAAGCAGTGAGACAAAAGCCTCTACAATAGGTGGCGGGTCACTATTCAGATCAAGGCAGATTTTAAGTTCCTGCTGGCTGGAGCCAATTATATTAGGGACAAATACATCCTTATCTATTTTTGCCCATTTAAGTACAGTACCATTTCTTCTAACTATTATGGGCAATTGCATTCTTCTTTCAGGCTGGTTAAAAAGGTTATTCCATCGAATCTGAAAGCAACAAATAATCTAACGTAGAACCATATATGGAATCCCCAAAAGTTTTTTCCAAGGTGCCCAAGGACTCGTCAATTGGGTTAAGTATGACCAAATTTCGCACAATCAAGAGCCTATTTAATTTTTCCCCATAGGGTGTATGTGAGAAGTGTATTGGAACTTCGCCTTCGTCATCTATCAGCCCACATACGGGTTTTAAAATCTTTGGGCAACTATATATATTAAAATCGCCCATCCAGATTATGTTCATAGGATGATGGTGAATATTTATAATCCTATCAATAGCACCTTCTAATGATTCAATTACCTCTGCCATATTACCCTCAAAATTATTATTATAAAAATTAATTATCATGATATCCTCTTCCCCGGGAGCACTACACACTATGATATGAAAGTAAATGGACTGTACATCATAAGACACCTCAGTAGGTAAACATAAAGGAATAGGAGCATTTGAGATGTCATCAGTGATGTCATTAATGATGTCACTGACCATGTCATGAGTGATGTAATATGTGAGGTCATAAGCAGTGCATTGCAGGGGTGAAAGTTATAGTTAGCTCCGGTAACTATAACTGCTGAATTTCATTGGTTTTGTACAAGTGAAATCTGACCCTAACTATAATGTCCTTGTAACCTTTGGTTTTTTCAGTGAAGTTCTAAGGTTTTTTAAATGCTAATTGCTAACTATAACTTACCTGTAACCTTTGTTTTTTTCGGTGAATTTCTATCGTTTTTTAACTAATAATCACGTTTGCGGAGTGGTAAAGAAAGGGGGCAGGGCCTTGAACAAGCTCTTCGGAAACCCGCTGTTTACGACTTACAGGAGGTATCAGAAGGCCTTCTTGGCCCCCTAGGTCCCTCAGGAGTATAGTGGACTTGATCCCCAATGAGTAGTGCACCAAGAGCCACGTTTACAGAGTAGTAGAGAAAGGAGGCGTGCCCTCCAAACACTTCTTTCCAATCCCGCTGTGCAGGACTTACTGGAGGTAACAGAAGGGGCAGTTGGCCCCAAAGAATGTCCTTGAGGCACAACTACCCCTCCTGTTACCTCCAGTAAGTCCCACACAATGGGATTGCTGAGACATCGTAGGAGGCCACGCCCCCTTTCTCCACTATTTTGCAAACGCACCTCGTGGCACCCTACTAGTAGGTGGATGAAGTCCCCTTGGCTATTGGCAGTCCTTGGGGGACAAGTAGTCTACCAGTTACCTCCAGCAAGCCCAACACAGTGGGTTTGCTGAGAGGTTTTCGGTGGTCACGCCCTCTTTCTCCTCCACTGTGCAAACATGCCTCCTGGTGCAATACTATTTGGGGGATGAAGTCCCCTTGGCTCTTGAGGGTCCTTGGGGGCCAACTAGCCCTCCTGGTACCTCCAGTAAGGCCCACACAGCTGGATTGTGGCGAGGTGGTCAGAGGCCACCCCTTTTCTCTACCACACTGCAAACAGGCCTCCAGACGCACTGCTGCTTGGGGGAATAAGTCCACTTTAGTCCAGAGGTCCTCAAGACGCAAGGGGACCTCATCCTCCCACTGGCAGTGCCCCCAGAGGTGTGTTTGTAGATTGGTGGAAAAAGGGGCATGGCCTCTGACCACCTCTCAGCAATCTCGCTTTGTGTGGCTTACTGGAGGTAGCAGGAGGTCTTCTTGGCCCCTAAGGACCCTCAGCAGTCAAGGGGACTTCATCCCCTGACCAGGAGTGCACATTTGCAGAGTAGTGGAAAAAGGGGGTGGGGCCTCCTGTGAGTTGCTGCATTTTTTTATTCTTTTAAATGCAAGGGGGGCTGCGTGGCGCCCCTGACTGATTTTGGCCCCGGGGACCCCATCTCCCGGGACCTGGCCTTTATTTTTAATTTTTTTAAATTTTCAATGGGAGGGGGGCCGTGCTGCCTCCCCTGGATGATTTCGGCCCCAGGGACCCCATTTCCTGGGGCACGCCCTTTATTTTTATTTTTTTAATTTTTAATGAGAGGGGGGCTGCACGGCACCCCTCCCCAGGCCTATTTCGGCCCCAGGGATCCCATAGCCCGTGGCCAGGCCTTCATCATTTTTGTTTTAATGGGGAGGGGAGCCAGCACGGTCCCCCCCTACCCGGACGGTTATTGACCTGGGGAACGCATACCCCGGGGCATGGTGAGGTAATTGGGGACTATGGAGGGAGCCTCAAGGCCCCCATGCTCCCTGCCGGCTCCCTACCTACTGCGGGAGTCGGCAATGCTTTTGGACAGAGGGAGCTGTTGACATGCAGCTCCCTCTCTCCAAAAGCAATTCTGCTTCGCTTCATGGAAGCAAGAGCATTTTCAATGCTTTTGCTTCAATGAAGCGGACCAGAGTTTGCTTTTGCATGGCTGGAGCAGTGCTCCCACCATGCCATAGCAAACTGCAATGTCCTGGGGTGGGCACCCTGGGACATTCCTGGAGCCGTCCCTGGGGGGTGGTGGTCTCCAGGGACCTGAAAGGCTCCTGGAGGGGGGCCACATTGCCCCCCTCCCATCGTGTGGATAGCCCCAGGGAGGAGGCGGTCCATGGGGCTGCATGGGAGGGCCATGGGGCCTCCCCAGCAAATTGTTTTAAATTAATTAGTGTTTGCGCCCCGGGAAGGTGGCGGTCCCTGGGTCAGCAGGGGCGGCCATAGGGCCGCCCCCACATTTAAAAAAGAAATTCAGTGTGCCCCAGGGAGATGCCGATCCCCGGGGAAGTGGGGGAGACCATAGGGCCTCCCCTGCATTTAAAAAAATACAGTGTGCCCCGGGGAGGTGGTGGTCCCTGGGGCTTCTGATACGCCCAAGAGGGGGGCCCCATGAGCCCTCCTTTTTCATGCCTCTGGGATTTGGCCCACTCGGGGGCTTTAAAAAAAAAAGACACGCAGGATGTTGCCGCAGATTTGCGGATCCACCTCGACTCCGCGGCAAACTTAAAAAGGAAAAACAAGGGGTTGCTTTGAAGATAAATATTTTATATTTTGGAATGCAGTCATAGAGATGATGGTGTGCTGCCCTATTGAAGGCCATCCTCTCTGTGATTACAGCCAATCCCAGAGGGTTGCAAATTGGCACCTGCCTAATGAATAATAATTAGGTAGGTCATTCTCTAACCCTCTGCACTTCATTATTTTGTAAACCGACTGAACAGTACATATGCAGGTTTATAAAATACTTTTCCATTTGCCAAACTTATTTGCAGAATTTTCAACCACTTTTAACGAATAAAATAATACAGTAGGACCCTAACTTTTATTAGAAGATGGATGACAATTGTTATTACTCCTTGTTTGTAGTTCTACCTGGTGTAAGTACCAGTTGAAATTTAGATAAGGCATAATAAAACAAAATATAAGCTATTTCGACAGAAGCCGGATAAACAGTGAAGTTCCTCTACTATTTGCATGGATCCTGGCCAAGTTGTGCATTCTGCTTCTATTAAGCCAGCCACCAGGTGAATAATGAAGTTTATTTTGAAGTTATTTTCAAGGTCACTGACAATACAGTATATCATTTCTGCTATTTAACCAACTGGCGGGAAAATATTGACGTTTTTTCCATTTGCTAAGCTACTGGTCAAATAAATTTAAATGTTTGCTATTTTACCAGCAGCGACATAAATAATTAAGTATATTTGCTATTTACATGGCTGCTGGCCTAACTAGACAGGTCTGCTGTTTTGCCAGCAGATAGGTGAAGTTTTTTTGTTTGCTTGACTGCTAGCCTAGTAGTACACTTGGGGGCATATTCTCAAGGATCTATCGCCGAGTTATCGGCACTTTATCCCAGCCAAAGTCGCGATAAATTCATTGCCCCATTCACACGCTGGAGCTAACAGCCCATAACACCAGTTTACCTGCGAAAGCAGTCGCAAAAAACATCGCCACAGATGACCCCGGCAACTAATGCTAATGATATGCAGAGTAGGCGTTCCCGTACAAAAATCTGCGACAACACACTCCACAACATTCTCAACGACCAGCCACATCGGCGATAAGATCACAAAACATGCGATAAGGTGTGTTAGCAGCAGGAAATTAACACCTGCTCCTACCTGGTGTAAAGTCGGACGACAACCGGCACCAGACAAGGGAGCACAGCCCATAGCCACACATGAAGAACAACAGATGCCCTGGAGCAACCGATCATGCAGCCCGGAGCCCCAATAGGCCAACAACACCCACCGGCACCACCCCCAGGACCCTACCACCCCCACCCCCCCTGGGGCCCCACCCCGGGCACCCCCTACACCCCAAAGATATTGCACATCAACTCCACGAAATCATGAACCAAACACATCGCCAGAAGTCGCACAATCACAACACCTAACATACATGTGTGGTCATAAAAAGAGAAATCATACATTCATATCATAATATCCAAATAATACGTTTACTACAGAATAAACCAAAAACAAAAATTCTGAAGAGGCATGGTGGGTCTTCTCATGACATTCTGTAAGTCACAGCCTGCAAAACTGAAATCTGGATAAGAAGGTGTGCCATGCTCCCATCAAAGTACAGAGAGAGGGAGAGAGAAAGAGAGAGAGAGCGGGAGAGAGGGAGAGAGGGAGGGAGAAAGAGATAGAGAGAGAGAGATAGAGGGAGAGATAGAGGGAGAGAGGGAGAGAGAAAGAGAGAGAGGGAGAGGGAGAGGGAGAGAGGGAGAGAGAAAGAGAGAGAGGGAGAGAGAAATAGATAGTGATGTTTTTCTGCTATTTACACAGCCACAAGCCAAACTGTGCAGAATCTCTACTATTTAGCCAGGGGCCAAGTAAATAGTGAAGTGTTTCTGCTATCCGCAAGGCTGTCGGCCAAGCATGCAGAATCTCTACTACTTAGCCAGCAGCCAGGTACTTAATGAAGTTTTTCTGCTATCTGCACGGCTGTCAGTCGAACAGTGCAGAATCTCTATTATTTTGCCAGCGATCAGGTAAATAGGGAAGTTTCTCTTCTATTTTCAAAGCTGCTGGTCAAACAGTAAATAGTTTCTACTATTTATCCAGCAGCCGAGTAAATTGCAAAGAAAATGTAATATTTACCTGCCAGCAGAGTAAATAGTCGCTACCCTATTTTAAACCAGAAAGACCCATCATTCAGATTTACAGTTAGTTTCACAGGGAGATTAAGTAAATAATCACACTGTCCACATCATGGAGGTCTTTTGTGCAGACATAGGGAACAAAAGTGTTTTCTCAGCACAGACAGCTACTTCAACATTTTTTCACAATAACACAATAACACGGACACATTGCATATATTTCACCATTGTAGGAAAAATGATTTTTTTGCGCCATATGGTTATGCATATTCATCCTTCTGAAGATGCTTGTCTTGGCTGGTGCCTAGCTACCACATGGCACCCATGCAATAGGTGAAACTTGCAGCCAGGTCTGGCATTTCAGAGAGCAGCATTTTGCAGCATTGTGGCCAGATGCAACACAACCCTCACAGTGAAAACATCACTTGTGTGTGCATCACAACACCAACATATGTGAACCCCACTTGTGTGTTCCCCAAACAATTCCAACATATTAAGTTGTGATTTGAATCAATATGACACAAATTGGCAACTGTGTGTTGGTTTTCTGTTAGTAAACTATCCTGTCCAGCTGTGAATGGGTTCATTCTATTACTTATATTATTTTTGACTTTGGTAATGCAGGCCTATATGTCCATTGAACAGGTGATTATTTTTAAATCACTCTGTA
The DNA here is from genome assembly GCA_963921515.1 of Calotriton arnoldi. Lineage (NCBI taxonomy): Eukaryota > Metazoa > Chordata > Amphibia > Caudata > Salamandridae > Calotriton > Calotriton arnoldi. Next base: position 261,818 of record CAWUFW010013937.1, read on the forward strand.
TTGTATTCAAAGCCCTCCAAAATAAGGGCCCAAAGTTAGTGCAGGCTAGACTGAGGAAATACACTCCAGGAAGGCCATTACGCTCTGCTACAATTAACGTTGTTCAAGAACAGAGATTTAGCAAAGTGTGTCAAGGAGGGCGTTCCTTCACCATTAAAGCTGCGCAGATGTGGAATAAGTTACCATCTCAAGAAAGATCTCAGACTGACTTGCTTAAGTTCAGGAAAGCCCTAATACCTGGCTCTTCCCTAAACAACTCTGGGAGGACAGTTAGATTTCTGTTGATGTCTCCTTTTTCCTTCATTTCTGCCTTTTTGATGATTTTAGCAATATTAGCACCAGGATACCGTTCTGGTCACAGTGTGCTTTACAAATAACCTTCGCAAATACAAATACAAATATGTGCAGGAATATAAAGTCACTTACAAGAGTGGATGCATGAATGGCTGTCAGCATGGAGCACCTTAACATCCGATTAGTAGTGTGCTTTGGTTACAAAAAAACTTACCTGTTCACTCAAGTTGGTATTGTCACATGATGTCAGCACAATCAAACATGCCCTTATGGTGTTGTCTCTTTCCATGGTAAGTGGTACCATGTGAGCATATATATATAAAATGTTCACAGCTTTCATTCTTGTACTTTTCAAACATACATAACATTTTGCAACAGCGCAGTAGCAGATTTTGAAGTGGAAATAGCTGGGCAATCATGGATTTGCAGCTGTCCTTCCTTTGTTCCACTGTATTTAATTGTCATTTCGACCAGTTCTGAATACTTTTTAGTCAATGCATTTAGAATGTGCTGTCACATTGCTCCCTCTGTGTTGTTCCATTGTCCTATCGCTTGTCTCTCACTGCAACATAGCCCTGGTCTCCCTGTCAGGACACCTCCCTCTAACTTTGGGATGGAAGGATTGTCCTCAACCCATCCAGCATTGAGGTCATATCCTGACTAAAGGTGTATACAAGAATGTGTGCTCCCTGGTCACCCTTCCATGTGTGAGGGGGGCATAAACTGATATCACTTTGTGTGCACCATATAGACCCCAATGAGGACCCAAATGCTGTCCTTATCCGCAAACAAAGGACTACCTTTTAAAAAGGGGGCATGCAAGCCATCTCCAACTATTTTCATGACTGCAGCCATTTATATACTGGAGTCACATATCAGCATATCACAGACATTCATGGAACACATATGTCCGCATCACTCACCCAGGGCATGGTCACTCAGTGATAATATTTGTTCTGATGTTACTCACTTTGGGACTAGGGCATCACAGTTCTTCCTTATGGCAACCCATGAGTGCTTTACCACTTGACTGGTGGAAGCCTGGAACCAAATGGACAAACTGGCCCAGGCCACTGATGAGGAGTGACAGTGCATCAAGTCTAATGGAGAAGGTATAGTTCCTGGGAACAGTTGCACAGGTTAAGTGAATGATCACCTATTACATTTCATGCAAATCTACTGGCACAGCAGACAAGCCACATCCCAACATAGCTCTTTCCATCTGCCAGTACCTGCCTGTTGTGGTGGGGGGTACTCAAGACAACCATAAGAAGGGTTTATGTTCTCCATTGTTGCTGAAACTGTCTTCTTTCAACTGGAGAAACTGGCAGCTTCCCATGGGGTTCCAGTTCAAGGGAGACAAGGTAGTGAACACCTTAAAAAGCTTAAAATAAAGCACCTCAAGATAGCATCATGCCAGCCACAGAAGAATCAGGAAGTAGAGATAATGTGAGCTTGGACTAAGGTTCTGCGCATTGCACAAGACCAGGCACAGCAAGGAAATGGTGTCTCCCAACTTTTCAGAATTATAAGATCACTTCACACTCCAGGATCACATGCTCCAAACCAATAGCCTTCTTTAGCTCTACCATGTGATCAACAATGCCTACACATAAATGCTGGATCCCAGATCGGTTGACGGTACCAGGTTCTGACTGATCACCAGAGGAAGACTGAATATTTGAGCACAAGCATAGATGGTGGAGACACACAGAGCTTGAATGACCCTTCTGTTACTCTGGCGCTTCCTCAGTGGGAGTTGGGCTAAGGAGCAGGAGGGATATCCACGTCCCAACTATACCCCCTTGGTCCCATTCTAGTAAATGTCCTCCTGGCGTATAGGGCCGGTTTGGACATGTTCATCAAGGCTGACATTGGTTTCCAACCATGCCCTGCAGACTCAATGCTGGGAAGGAACTGTTAACCTCAAGCAGGGTTGTAGGACAGACCCCGGCAGCATTAATGGTGCGGGGCGGCAGCCATTCTGAGCCCCCATTCAGTTTAAGGCCTATGAATATTTGTGAGTTATTGGTGTCTCCGGGGCCCCTTACAACATTCTGCAGGGAGAGCCGATCAATTTGTGTTACTCCATTATCCTCGGGAAGTCAAACAAGACAGCCTCTTTTGTAGTAATAGACCAGAAAGGAGCTCGCATGACCACTACAAGGAGAAATATGCCATTTTTCAAGAAGAACCCAAGGGATACATTGAAGATACCCCTCACAGAGAAAGCTATCTGAGAGTCAAGATGTCTGTGGCCCGGGTGTGCTGCCAGAGGAAACACAAAAGCATGGAAATTAACAGATCCCTTACGTTCACCCTCACGTCCCAGAGTGGCTAGCCTAGAAGGGTCAACCTATGTCCCCACATGCAGTGCCCTGCCAAGGTGGAAGACTAGGACACGCAGCCCTGCAGAAAAAGCTGGATTGAACCCAGATATGTTTTGAAGTTCTTTCATGGTTGTGTTGAGTTTGTTTTATATGTTTATGTTTTGTGCAGGTGTAGAGCTATTATGCTCACATAGATTATTTTTTTGCAGACAGCTGAGGTGTGCTCTTTGTATAGGGAAGTGATGGGTGTTGAATCGGTAGTGCTAACAAATGAGGGAGAGTGTGTGTGTGTGTGTGTGTGCGTGTGTGTATGTGTGTGATAGTATTCCACCATGCAGCTGCTGGGTGCCTTTGACTCGGCCCCATCCACACTTGCAGCTATCCCCCAGCCCACCTCATCCCACCCCAATTTGCTAAATTTCATATTTGTTGTCTTAGCTCATTGCCGGTTTTACTACTGCTACAGGATTGAGAGGTACTCTATTCTGCCTTGGAGATAACCTAAGGGCTCTTGGCCCAAAATATGTGTTTGTGTTAGGGTTTTGGTTGTAAAGAACTAGCAGATGATCACTAATGGAATTTGATGAATAGGTAAATATATGTCATTTAAATAGGAGGACAAAGCAGGAACAAGACTAGACAGGGACACAAAGTGCTGTAGAGAGAGATGTGTGGAAGGTGGTTGGAGATGTGGGAATGCATTTAGGATTAGACTCCAAAATAGACAGCATTGCACATGAGATTAGACTGTTTGCATGTGATATATTTAGTCTCCGGTAGAAGAAAATGTTTCTCCAGGACAGCCATGCGCTCTACAAATTTCCTTAACATTAACATTAACCAATGCAACATCATGCTGTAAAATGGTGAAAAAATTAGGTTGTAATCAAACATGGAAAGAATGAGCATATTTAAGAGAATGTCTTACTCAATTAGATACAAAACATATGTATGTATGTATGAATGTATGTGTATGGTATTTCTATAGTTCAAACTTAGCCAAAAGGCAACAGAACACTTTACTTGGCCAAAAACAAGCATAAAGTCAACAAGCGGTAGGGGAGGTAGCTGGGTTATAGAAGACTAATGCTTTGCAATGGAGTGTTTCTCATAGAGGTGAGTCTTAACTCTTTCTCAAATGGGAGCTACTTTGGGGCAGTCATGATGGATACAGGATTGCTGTTTCAGTTCCTGGGTGCAAAGATGCAAAAGGCTTTGTGTCTTGTTTTTTGGTTTTATACACTTCATAATCTGCAGTCTAATGGTGTCCTGATTACGGGTGTGCTGAGAACCACCAGAGAAGGAAAACTTGTCTGCAAGATAAGCAGGGTTGCTGGTTGTAATGATTCTGCAAATTATGCATGTGGTATTGAAGATGGTGTGGGCAGGCAAGGGGAAGAAATGGAGTTTTATCAGGATGGGGGCGATGTAATCAAATATCTTCAGGACCTGGATGAGACATGTTGTGGCGAGTAGGCTGCCCCTAAGGGATACCAGTGTGGAGCCTGGAGGGCACTGAAGTAGGATGTTATCAAAAGTACAAGGGTTTGAGGAGCATTTCTGAAGTTGTTTTCTGGAAGAAACGGTTAGCTTTCTTTAGAAGAGAGAGCTGGTACCATACCATATTTGTTTTTTGGCAACGTGTTCCGTGAGGATGAAGTTGGTGTCCAGGATGAATCCAACTGACTTAGGATTCAGTGAAAGTTTAGGTTTGAAGCAGTCAAGTCTCATGTCATTTAAACAGGTTTGTACTGTTTTTTGTTTGTTGTTCTTAGCAAATAACAGGAATTCTATCTTGGTGGGGTTGAACTTAAGGTAGGTGCCTGACAATCAGATCTATATGATGTGCAGTCAGTGTTTGAGGCATTGAATATGTAAATCAGGGGACTCCTTCAAGTAGAGTTGTGTATGATAGGCGAATTGTAAAATCTTGATGCTGTTAACTATGAGTGGAGAATCAATGAGCTTCACGTCCAGGTGGAAGCTGACAGGAGACACTGAAAAACATGTTGCAGGAGTAGTTGATTCAATCATGACAAATTTCTAGTTTTTAAGATTTTGACAACATTTTGCACCCTATATGCCACAAAAGCACCCAAGAGATGGTGTTAGCATGCTAGGGAGGCAAATTTTTGGTAGATTTTGTCAAGGTCCTGGGGATAGACATATGAGGATGAGTGCTCACTTTGCATACAGTAAAGCAATATCTTTATTTGATCACATTAGGCATTATAGCACATCATGGCTGAAAAATGGGTACAATGCATGTCCAGCTGAAATATGCTGGGTGAAGGGGGCTTGAAAAGGGAGCTGGTGGGAACAGAGTGCACAGAACAAATCACTTCAGGTTCCAATCGGGGAATTCACCCCTACCATGTAAAAGAAGTACACAGCATGAGATTAAATAGAGTATGAGAAAGTCCTTCTGCAGTGTTGACTGACAGTTAATGCCTGTTTCATAATCTCCAAAAGTCATAATGCAGCAGCACCCACAACAATATGGTGTGCTGTAAATAATAACAAATTGTCAATACATGATTTGGCAATGTGCGTAGCTGTTGTCGATCTGCTGAACACAGTAGCCCATCCCTTAGATACTATAGCTTATTAAATTGGAAGCCAGCTGAATGCAAAGCATGTGAGCAACCTTTACTAAAGGCGTGTGTATCAATGAAACCATACATATTAACTTTGGAAAACAACTTGTATGTGAACATCCAGACTTAAAATTAGAGAGAGAGAGATTGGAAAAACAGACTCAATAATCCAGGAATAATAATAAACTCAGACATACACACGTACATGCATACATGCACACACACACACATGCAGTCACACACGCAAGCTGGTACTCAAATCTTCCTGTCCTTATAACTAAGCCTGGGCGTAGTTCGCGAAGTAGCGCTACGCGAAGCTACGTGAAGTGCAGTTCGCACTACGCGAGCTTCGCGTAGCACTACGCAAACTCCGTAGTGCGCTGTTCACGATGATTGCACAGTGCCGGATGCTTGTCCGCACTGTGCAATCATTGAAAAGGGCATCTTGCACAGTGCGAGCTGTCTTTTACTGCCGCTCGAGTAGATTTTTACTCAAGCGGCAGCTTTCTCAACGCGGACTGGTAGTTCTCATCGCGAGCGGTCGCGAGCATACGCGACCACTCGCAATGAGAAACCTGACCTCCCGCGTTGAGAATCTCGCCGGCAGGTTTATTTTCCACGCTCGTGATCGGCAACTTGATGTTGCTGATCGCGAACGAGGAAAAAGTCTCGCCGGGATGTCATTTTGCTTGCTCACGGTCGCCAACTTGACGTTGAGGACCGCGAGCAAGCAAAAAATGACCGCTACGCTACAGTACGCTACACGTGTTTGCACTGTGCTACGTGCAATTCGCATTGTGCGAAGTAGCGCAAACTTCGCAAACTACGCAAGCGTAGCGTAGTGCTTTGCCCAGGGTTACTTATAACACGGGGTGCCTCAAGCAATGGTCCTTCTCAACATGCACTCATGGCTCATGCCTCATTTACCTGCCTGATTCTGTCCTACCAGGCCTTTGAAGGTCTTCATCCCTCCATCTGTCTCTAATCCTGTAACATTCTGGATGATGCTCAAGGAGGCTTTGGTCCTGATAGAGGCCCTGATTCTGTCATCATTGCTGTACTAGATGATCTCCAGCTTGCTGCTGAATCCAGCTTGCTGCTGACATTGACAATGTCAACACCCTGACTCTTTTAGACCGGTCAGTGGCTTTTGACACTGCTGACCTCACTCTTCTCCTAAATGAACTTTGTACAGCGGGGATTGGCTACACTGGCCTATAGTAGGTTTGCTACTTTCCTCTGAACACACTCAGAATGATGCCCATGGCTACCTTTTCTATCCTTCACGCTCAAGTTTTGTTGTGGTGTTGCCCTACGGTTCCACTCTTTCTCCATATCTCTTCAATCGATTTATCAGACCTCTTGGTAATCTCATCCAGTGGCGTCTTTAGAATTGAATTTTAGGGAACACAAAATGGGCCAAAGATAAAACTGGTGGGGCTACCTGTATTGCAATAAGAGATAGTTGGACAAATTAATGTGTAAAAAATGATGGCTATTTTCAAATTCAATGTCAGGTGTCCTAGGTTGTGTCCTCTTGCACTTTTATTAGGAGGATGACATGCCACTTCTTCCAGTTCTGCCTCAAGATGCTCCTCATACTGCCATCATGTAATTTTTTCATTTCAGAGTGGACTACTGCAAAGCCGCCTGACCTCCGTATTCACTTCAATCGCATTCATCATCTGCAGGCTATATAGAATCAAGAGGCCCATCTGGTAGCTTAGGCACCCCATTGTAATCGATCTCTCCCCATTCTGAATTATCTCCACTGGTTCCCTTTTCAACTTGAATTTCTTTTGAACCCCTGTGATTTGTTGATCAGGTTTTCTATGGATCATCTCTTGCTTCCTCGCCTCCCTCTTGACCAGACACATATATACCCACACACTTACCCAACAGACCTGTATGTTCTGTTCAACACCGTTTTCTCTCAGTTCCTCAAATTTATAGCACCTATCTAGGCAGATAAACATTTTCATTATTGCCCCCAGCATCTGGAACTCTTGGCTGTTGACAATAAGATTCACTTGGCTCATATTGGAGTCAGGTAAGAACAAAAACCTATCCTATGTAACAAAGCCTATGCAAAACAACTTTTGGTCTTTCAATCACACTCACAATCACAACACTCCTGTATTTTATTAGCAGGAGATCTTCTGGTGATAGTGTGCTTTATAAATCTTTTATAACTGCATGTAACAGCAGAAGCAAAAAGTATACACTGCCATGATTGACCACATTTTTGTGCAGTGCATACAATGTAAGCCTGAGCAGAGTTTGCGGAGTTCTGCGCAAAAAAAAACTCTGCCGCGCTTCGCGAAGCTCTGCAAGTGGCGGAGTGAGTTAGAAAACATACTGTTCGCAGTAATTTTCAGCACCAGGTGTTTGTCCGCACTGTGAAATTATCACGGACGGCACCATGCACAGCGCAAGCTTTCTCAACGCGAACAGACGGTTTCTCAACACGAGCGGTCGCAAGCATACGCGGCCACACGCATTGAGAAATCTGACCGCCCGCGATGAGAAATCTCGCCGGGAGGTTGATTTCCCTCGCTCGCCAAATTTACATTGATGAGCACAAATGAGGAAAAATCTAGCCGGGAGATGGATTTTCCTTGCTCGCACTCGCCAACTTGATGTTGACAAGCGCGAACGAGAAAAAAGCTCAGCGTAACGTGGAGTGCGGAAAACTCCGCAAACTCCGCGAGTGGGCAGAGTTCACCGCCCAGGCTTAATACATTGTTGCTTGCAAGAGCTTTTGTTGACAAAAAACCTTAAAAGGGGATAGGAACTTACCCATTACTTACAATTGGTTGGTTTCATTGTCACTCTCATTTTCTTGCTTTTCATTGGTCGGAGCATGTTGGTTTCTCTTTCTTCTTCGTGTGTTTGTCCCTTGATGGATCATAGACAAAGTACTGATTACGTAATTAGTGTCCTTCCTCTGCTTACACTAGCATTCAGACTTTTTCCCCCTCCTTTCTAAAGCAGTGTGATAAGTGTGTGAAATTCTACTCCCTAGGGATGTCTTGATCTTGGAATCACAGCTGTGTTTAAATAAGGTCTGTTCGGAGTTCGTGGAGTCGGTCTGTTTAGAACTCCGCAAAGTGGTTAAAAAAGTCTGCTTCGCTCCATTGCGTTCCGCGTGCCGGCCAAGTTTCCAGGTGCACCTGTTTGCATTGTATTTTATGTCAAATGCAACACGAAGTACGTCCTTGTGTATAAAATAGCACGCAAACTGCACCACATGGTTCACATGGGCGTGGCAATCTTGTTTTCTTACTCTGTTTATGGTGCTGGTCCTGTTTTTCAATCCCTTCTTAATCTTTCTCATCCTCTGCCCTCGTAATTAGTATACCCCTCATTTTTATTTATTGTATTAGTGTGTGTATTTGTGTCTGTGTATTTTACTTTTTTTATTTTTTTATGACTTTTTGTATTTTGAATTATTTTTCCCTTTACTTCCTTATTCGTTCCTTTCTTCTTTTTCCTGTTTCTTTTCTTTACCCTACGTGGTGCCATGGCAGAGCAGGTCGAACAGAAGAGCGGCGGACCCAGCCCCCCCAAACAGCTAGCAGCAGCCGCGTAGCTTGCTGACATCAGTGCCACCAAGGGGTGCAGCCCCGGGCAATCTTTTGCGAGGAGGAGGTGGCAGCCCTGGTTTTTGTCATGCAGCGCCACCTCCCCTCCATGCTTGCAGCAGGCGGCAGGCACAGCAGTGGTTACCCCTTGTGGGAGCAACGGCTATATGAGGGCAGGGTACGCAGGTGTGTGTAGCACACCAGCCAAGTCCAGCGCACCACCCAGCAGCTGATGCACTTCTGGGAGGATATCTTAGACCGAAAACAGGACCTGCTCGACCTGCTAGGTGTTGGGATTCCTGGGGCTCAGTGAATTTTAATTATTTGTTGTGTTCTACAATGTTAACATTTTTTTTCCGAATAGCATGCTGCTCACACTCAGACGTGAGTTATGTTTAGTTTACGTTAGAATATTAGTATTATGTGATCCAGTTTCAGCTAGGTAGGTGCTCGGCACTACCTACTCATCTGCGCTCGCTTTGGCTGATTAATTAAGAAGCCATTGCAGACTTCTTCTGTCCTCCTGTCACCATAGTGAATCAGTGATATCAATAAGTTAGCATTCTCTGTGACTTTCTTTACGTAGCTCGTACAGTCCCAAGCTATTTCATGGTGATGTGCAGTATATATCTATGCATTGCAAAAAGGGACACTGAGTTGGTCCATCAATGGGGTAGAGAAATGAGAATAGAATCAATAATCATCCATTGCAATGCATTAGTTCCAAATGTAGTTTTTTTTAGGGAACTTTGGAGTTGGGATTTTAGGATTAGTATGACCAACTCAGCGAGTCGATAGACTTGAATCTTCTACTATAGGTAATCTCTTTTAGATAAGTACAATGTGACTGCATTTGCCTGTCATAATAATTTTGTGAAGATTAACTCTACCACTAATCTATTTTTTTAATCTTCTTTATTTCTTATATCAGTACCCAAGGGCAAGAAGAGGAGCAGAGCTGAGAGGGGTCCAGGAGGAGCTTGTCAGGAGGCGCAGATCACCAGCACCACTGCTGAGGGCTCTGCTAATCACAGTAAGTCCTAACATTTTTTATTATCATTTCCCTAATGTTGTGTTTTATGATTGTTGTCAGCTTAGGGTAGAATCTTGGGGTATTGGAATGTTGGTGCTGAATTCCAGGAAGGGAGTTGCTGCCTGAAGCCTGGTGTTGTTGGCAAGAAATAAAGTTGCTCTGACACCCTTACCTGCTGTCTTCCTTTCATGTGGTGATGAGGACGGGATACAAACCCACACGTGCAAAGCACAATGGATTAGCTCTTTTTCCTCTGCCCACCATTCTATTTTTAAATATTGCCTTGTTTATTTTTTGTCCAACTTCCCTATCCAATTTTTGTTTAATTCTTGTTATCCCTGCATTATCCTTTTTTTCCATAGTTTATGGGGGTTTTTGTACCTGACTTTCTCCTGTCTGTACTAGTTTATGGTTTTCTTCTGCATTATTAGTAATAATTCCCTCTTCAATATATCTTCTTATACTATAAGACCAAGAACAGATTTTTGGTACTCTATTGTCTTACTTGAAGATTGCAGGACCAAGTCAGCTAGTATTATAAATAATATTCGCCACGCATGTTTGTTGGGAAGGTTTTCTTTTCTTGCTCATGCTCTAACAGTTAACGAGAGAGTGGCCATGCTCATGGATCCCCCCCAAAGTGATATTTTTGATAGAAGATACTGCTAACCAAACTGTAGTAATGTATTGTGATTGTATTTTTTGATTAAAAAAATAAGGGGAAGCGTATCTGGCATCTAAAAAATGTGTAATGTTTTTCTATAGCTGCAAAGACCACCGGTGCCAGGGCTAGTTCAGCTGCGGAGGCAGGTGAAGGAGAAGACACAGCGACAGCAGGGACGGGCAGTGGTAAGTCACATTGCTTGCTTATTGGATTGTTGGGTTAAAGGGTGAATACTGAATGGGTGGATATATGAATGGATATATGGATGGATCTATGGATTAGAAATTTAGGTGAAAGACTATATGAGAGAAAGTAAAGCTTAAATCATGGTGGCTATCAATGGGTGGATATAGAAGAATAAAAGAATGAATGAGTAATTGCTTGGATGAAGAAACAAGGGAGCTTTTCTGGACAGCGGCCTGCTGGTGGTTTTATCAAAGCTATGGCTCAAATTGGGGGATATTTTAATTTTTGGTCTACTCCCTTGACTCACTGTATTTGTTAAGTGATGAAGATATGTATCCCACCCATCATCATTCATCACCTCCCTCCCTGCCCATTACATCTCAGCAACATGACCTAAGTGCACCATTCTGACTGCAGCGTTGGCTGTGTAAAGTCAGGGGAGAACTGGAAAGGTGTTTGGTGAAGACTAGCAGGGCCATTGGAATTAAAGTAAGATAATTGTCTATTACAGCTGCTCCAGCTGCATACTGCAGAGAGTAGCAAAGTGCCTGATGCTCTGGCTAGCATGCTTCCATTACTTTTGCACAACAACTCCATCGTGCATAATGCCTTACTCATTAATGAGAGGTAATTTATTTTTATTTTTCCACACAAAGTGTCTGTTTAGTGTTTTACTAGGAAATCGTTTAAAAGAAAAAAATACAATCGCTCCTTTTTTTAAATCTGGTGTTATGCTGCCTTAAGTCTTTTCAGCCAGACAGTCAGTCCTTTTTATGTGAGGCACATGTGGGTAAAAAATGCCCCTGTGACTCTCCTAATCACACCAAATGCCAATGGCCCTAGGGGACAAGCATTGTACTGGTACTGTGCCACTATTTAATTTTAAACAAGTATTTGTACAAAGTATCGCTTACACTTTGTCTTTTTTCTTGATATAGCTACTCCTGCTGGTCCACCATCTGCACCTACAAGGCAGGAGGTAGCGGCTGGACACTATACAGGCAGAAGGTGGCTCAGGAGGAGAAGGAGGAGGCTGAAGCATCTGCCTCGGGCACCACCTCACAGAGCCAGCCACAGTCATCAGCATCCGGCCAGTACATTGCTGCTGTCAGGGGCCCAAACCGCCACTGCTGCACCCCCGCTCAGACTGGCAATTCCAGCGCCGCCTCTTGCAGTGTATTGTCCAATTTGAAGCTAGGATGGCCCGGATGGAGCAGAGCCTTGATTGCCTCTGGACCTGCATTGCGGATGCCCTCTTTAAATTATTTGTTTTGATGGCACTGCCCTAAGATACAAGCCTTTTGGGACACTATCTTACCTGAGATTGACCACATACACCAGACGGAGCTCCCTAGACTCCCCAGCTACATCTTGTTGGGACTTCCTAACCCACTTACATACCCTCTTAAGTCATGTAGGGGGAGAGCGATTACCTTGGCACTTGGGGCAGCTAAACAGGTGCTACTAGCAAAGTGGGGCACGGAGGAGATCCCAACAAAACTAGACTGGCTTCATAAAGTCTGGGAGATAGTGGGGATGGAAAGGATTACAGCGGGGATTAATCACACTCTGCCCAAGTTTGACAAGACCTGGGGAGCCACCATGGCCTACCTGTCCTCTGAATTTGTTGAACTCATCTGCCCACGCTACTTAAGGGTCCTTAGGTTCCCCACTACTCCCCCCGCCAATGCACAACCCACCCGTGACGAGGAGGTGCAATCCGAGGACTAAAACCCTACTGTGTCATATACTGGGTAATGGGTTGGTCTCTGTATCTCTTCCTCTTCTCTACTCTTTGGTTTTACTCCTTATTTTCTTCTTTCTCTCTCTCTCTCCTTTTCATTCCTTTAACAATATCAGTATCAGCCATGCTATTCCCCACCGGCCAGTGGTTGTAGGTGGGTGTTGCATTTATTGTTTGACACGAAAAACTCAATAAAACGATTTAAACCATAAATTATTTGTTTTGGTGGGAGGGTGGGAATTGGGAAGGGAGTTGGGACCGGGAGTTTGGACTTTGACAGTTTTCTTTGGACATTGGTTGGGGATGGGCAATTTGTTTAAGGAGAGGGATGGACCTGTTGTGGGTGGAAAGAGTGTTTTTTTGTAAAATTATAGAGGGGAAAATTAGATTTCTTCTCAATTTATGCCTGAAGTAGTTTATTTATGTTTTACTTTTACTTTGCACTGCTGCCTTTTTATGCAGCCTGTTTTTTTCTAAACTGCTTATAAAAAATGTATACCGGTTAGCTATAGTTAGTTGTATACCTCTGTAACTAGCATGACCATTAGGGGGGATGCTGCCATGACCTATATTGCCTAAGACAACCTAGATAAATGATTTCTTATGCAGTAGCAGTTACTTGCTTACTTACTACTTTAACTAGTTCACTTCACTTGGTAGTTCTCTTACCTGAATATAGATGAAGCAATAACAGGGAAGGCATCACAACTTCACAAGCGAGAGCTCACTCCCACCCAGGTGAGCTCCAAGAATAGGATTAATACAAAGGATTATCCATCGCATGCAACTAAATGGATGTAAAAAAACTGAGTTAGTGGGTTATACATGATATCATAGCTTTACAAAGAATTGAGACTAGAATACTACATGACACAACAAAGAATAATTGATAGTGATAGAATTACAAAAAATAACAAGAAAAACTTCTTAGCAATGGGGAGCTAGAATTGAATTAAAACTAAAGTTATGAAATCCTCGAGTCTTGGAAAGTGGACTCAAAGTCTAGAGAGGACAAGGTTATGCGTTTACGCAACACAAAGCATAAATGATGATGCTGATGTTCTTCTATATCTAAAATATGGAATTATACATCACGTTTATGTGTGGGTGGGTAAATGGGCCCAGTGTGGGCTAGTGCTTAGGTAATAAAAGATCCTGCAGTAAGTTAGTGTCACTTTCACCAGATCCACCCCATCAACTGTGTGAACCATTGATGGTGTAAATTAAGTCACACCTAAATGAATCACAAAGCCCAGGGGAAGAGTGTTAGGGGGTTGATGAATAGATGGGAAAGGGGACTTGGGAAAAGGTGTGACAAAGACAAACACTACACAAGGACAATATTCATCTGAGAGATGAGCAGTACATCATCATCATCAATCTGTTGAGGAAGGAAACAAAGGAATGAGTATGACACAGTGCAGTTCAATGCATTGCAAACAGTCCTTCTGCCCCAGAGACCCAAGTTATCAGATATCTAAATGTTCTGTCTTCTAGGATTGAAAAAATCAAATCATGAAGGAGTGAACCAACCCAGTTCTAAAAATATGATTGTTAAAAGAAAAATGATACTGTATTGCAAAATTAGGTGCTGTATCTGCATTCACTTCAGGAATGTCCATCACTCTTGGGTGCCTGTCTGGACTGGTCCCGTAGGTAGCCACCACTGTTGAGCTCAGCTTTCGCCTTTTGTTCATGCAGGAGACAAGAAGGCCTGTGGATTGTAAAACCAAAACTGTATTTTAGAGTCAAGGAGAAGGACAGAAGTAAGGTAAGCTTCATGTGGAGTGTACCAAAAAGACTCAGGGGCATATTACCAACGAGTTGCGATAATTATCGCAAAGCGCGCTTAGCGCTGCTTTTCTTATCGCCGGCTATCGCTGGATTTCATCGCCGTGATAGCGCGGTATTATCAACCCTCATCTCAAAGGTGATAAGAAATCCAGCGATAGCGGCGAAAAAACCCATTATCACGAGGAATCCAGAGATAACTGAGCAGCGATAATAGAAAAGCTCGCTGATACGATAGTGTGTACTTAACCATACAATCCACCTCCCATAGGCAATAAGGCTAAGTCAGGTTTTTTGCAGGCGTTAGAATCATGCGATAATGGGGGTTTAGCGCGCCTTTTGTTATCGCTTCGCTGTTCAGGGTCCGCGTTGTTAATACCGCGATGTTGGTTTTGCGATCATTTCTCATGTTGTCTAAAGGAGGGAACGCCTACTTTGCATCTCATTAGCGATATCTATCGCTGTCATGAGATGCGTTACAAAATCGGCTGCTAACATGCGCTAATGCTTGTTAGCGACGCCTTGATAATATTGAGATTAAAAAATCGCCGCTTTTTCGGCGCTATGTGCCGAAAAAGCAGTGATATATCTCTTGATAATATGCCCCTCAGACACAGAGCAAGGACTCAAGTTTCACTTTTGCAACCAGTACCACACACACACTCAGCAGCATTTCACAAATCAATGCACCTCTCTCCATTCCACATAGCCGAGTATAAATCCTCAGATTCGTGGTTTCCCTTTGAAGTAGACAACTTCTTTCTTCTAGCTGTTGTTAGAAATAGGGGTCTCTAGTTGGAAATTGTTTGCACCTTTGTTCAGGTAGGGACCCTTCTTCCTAGTCAGAATAAGGGGGATACACAACTGAAATAACCCCTGCTCACTCCCTGGGTTTCTTGGCATGAGCAGTCAGGCTTATCTCAGAGGCAGTGTATAAAGAATTTGCACATAACCAACAGTAATACAGTGAAAACACTACAAAAGGACACCACCCCAGTTTTAGAAGAAAATAATCAATATTTATCTGTGCAAACAAACCAAAACGATAAAAGACCAACATACAGTAATCAAAAATATGCACTTTGCAAGAATGACTCAAAAATGCAGTTCCTTGAAGTCGGTAGCTCCATGCGGGGCTACCGTGGAGCTAACAACAACAGAATCCAACAGTTCCAGACTTGTAAACAGTACCTTTTGTTCCAGCCGACTGCGCTGGTGTGGGCCAGTCATGCCAACCATCGTGGTTGCGATGTGAAGCATAGCGGTGCGGCGTGCGGTGCCCTCAGGTCGTGGTGCAGGCAGTGGCACAGTGACGGACGTCCAGCGGCGTCGGTGAAACCAGGGCTGAGGTGAGGAGTGAGGCGTTGCGGTGCTGACAGGTCACGGTGCAAGCGGCAGTCCCAGTTGATGGAGCAGGCATCGGTGGGCCTGGACTGCGGTTTGGGGTGGGCTGGTGCATCATGTGACTTATGAGCAGTACCCCCAAAATACTGTCCGGTCAGGGGGTCGAGGTCAGCGGGCAGCGTAGTCGTCAGTGAGACTAGGGCAGAGGAGTGAAGCGAGGCGGTGCAGCGTGAGATACCAACAGGTCGCGGTGCAAGCAGCGGCTCGGTGACAGTCGTGATCATCGTCAGTGAGACCAGAGTTGCGATGTGAAGTGCGGCGGTGCCTTCAGGACACAGAGCCAGCAGCGGTGTCGTGATGGTGTTGGCTGCTTTCCCCCTCTGTGGCAACTGAAACCCACCATTTCAGGGGCTGTACACAAAGGTAAGTGAAGACTTTGCTGTCACTGAGACTTCATAAACAGGAGGCAACCTCTATTTCAAGCCCTTGGAGATACTCAGCAACAAGTGAAGAAAGTTCAGTCCAGTCCTTTCACTGCCCAAGGCAGAAGCAGCAACTGCAGACCAGCCCAGCAAAGCAATAACACAGCAAAGGGGCAGTACTCCTCCTGGCAGTTCTTCCAGCTCTTCTCCTCGGAAGGTTCCTTGATCCAAGCGAATTTTAAAGTTCTGGGGTCTGGCCCCAATATTTATACTTAATTTTCTCTTTGTTCTCTCGGGCAGACAGTGTCTGTGCTCAGTCCAAACCAGTTTGGTCCTCTCTGGCCCAGCTTCCCAGCAGAAGGTGGAGACAGCATTGTCCAAGGCAGACCAGGCCAATTCAGGTGCAAGTAACTCTCCTCCCACTACTCTAAATGCAGCCCAGGTCTATTCATCCCAGCCCTGACTCGTCCAGGAAAGGCAGGACACACTGCGACCCCCCAGTGGCTGTCTGAAGAGAATGCACATCCCCAGCCCCTGTCACTCCAAAGCCAGACAGTCAATCCACAACCCAGCAGAGGCACACCGGATGGCTAAGCAAGAAAATGCCTACTTTCTAAAAGTGGTATTTTCAAACACAGAACATAAAAATCATCTTTACTAAAAGATGCATTTCTACATTCTGAGTTCAGGCATACTAAACTCCATTTCGTCCCAGTGGGAAGATATACTCGTAAAATGTTTACAAAGTATTCCCCATTCTATCCTACGCAACAGATAGCCTTTCAAAAGTGAAAAACAAATTACACTGTATTTCACTACCAGGACATGTCACACACATTAGTACATGTCCTACCTTTCACATACACTGCACCCTGCCCGCAAGGGTACCTTGGGCATCTCTTAGGAGTGACTCACATGCAAAAAAAGGGAAGGTTAGGGATTGGCAAGTGGGTACACTTGCCATTTCTACATGGCAGTAAAAACTGCATGCAGGCACTTCAGTGGCAGGTCTGAGAACCCTTTGAAAGGCTGTCCGTGTGGGTGGCACAATCAGCGCTGCACGCCTACTAGCAGTATTTGATTTATAGGCCCTGGTACTCTCAGTGCACTTTACTAGGGGCTTACCAGTAAATCAAATATGCCAATTATAGAAACACCAATCCATAACACAATTTACAATAGGAGCACTTGCACTTTAACACTGAACAGCAGTGAGAAAGTGCACAGAGACACTAAACCAGAAAAACCAGACTCAAAACCAGGAGGTCAGAAAGCAAAAAGACAGGGGAAACATGCCAAAAGATGCCAGGTCTAACACTGTTGATGAGGTAGTCCCACCCTGAGTTCTTCCACCCTTCTCCTGACTCTGAGTAACTCTGTCCCAGTCACAACCCGAGCAAGATGGATGTCTAGTGCACTGCTGTTGAATAACAAGTAGAGAAAGTGAATTGTAGAATTTTGTATATATTTTTGTTTGTTAACTAAAGTAAATGTTCTGGTCTCTGAAGAACCAGAAAAAAGGAATGTGCCCTGCAAGTAAATCTGTGTGAAAGAGCTAATCACTTCAAGAAAAAAATTACCATCCATCATTCAGGCCCTAAACAATGCAAATCACCTCAATCAAGTTCCCAAATTTCAGTTGAACGCCCTCCTTCACTGTCTGCCACCACATGAACATCAATCATCACTCACAATCATTCAAAAATATATCACTCGGTGCAGGGGTTACCTGGTCCAATCCAGGCAATGTGGTATGTACACTATTGTATCTCCTCTTTGATGCAAGCAACAGGTTGGAATTTGTCAGTCTTGTAAATCAAATGATCTTCTGGGGCAGGCCTCCAAGGTGATGAATAAACATAAGGATCATAAGAGTGGACCGTACAGGTTAATTTTCTCTAAGTAAGTTTGTAAAGGCTAATCTCCAGGAAAAAATGATCACCCATCATTCAGGCCCCAAACATTGCAAATCATCTCAATCAAATTCCCAAATTACAGTTGAACACACCCTCACTGTCTGCCACCACATGAACCGTCAATCATCATTCATAATCACTCACTCACTGTTGCAATAGTTGTAGTTACCTCTTCCAATCCAAGCACGGGTAGGTTAGGTAGTAGATATACAATTGTATCTTTGATAAAGGTAACACATTGGAATTTGGTGTTGGCACTCTTGTAAGTCAATAATCTTTTGGGGCAGCCCTGCTAAGTGATGCAGAAAAGGATAGGCATGCGAGGGAGGCAGGCATTGTCTCCAATGTCATGAAGGAATTGTGGAGGCTTTTTCACTGCACACTGGGGCAACTGCAATATATGTGACTACAAAATGGTGGGGCAGCATAAATCTGACACAAACATAATGTTCCACTAGCTATTTTTTTCTTTTTTGCAAAGAAAGAAGTTCAATAAGAAATAATTGAAAAGTTCTATGGTGGCAATGGCATATTCAGTCTGGGAAGTAGAGTTCATACTCAAACTCAGGTGGTTCACCCAGAAGTTGGTCAGCTAACAGACTTGATTCTGACCAATTCTCCTCCTCCTCCTCTGCTGTTTTAGGAACAGTGTAATTGGGTGTTATGAAATATTGGTTCATTATTAATTATAGCCAATCTCTCCACATTTTGAGGTGAGAGACTGGTCCTTCTCACTGTAACAACTGCACCAACAGCACTGAACACACGCTCAGAAGATACTGGCTTCAGGGCAAGCCAGATACTTTATTGCCAGCCTGCTGAGCTCTAGCCATTGATGCATCTTCCCATACCAATACATTAATAGGTTTGATCCACATAGACCTCTTTTGGATCATCCAGATACTCCTGGAAAATCCTCTGGATGGTCATTGGTACTACCACTTGCGCAACCTCCTCTGCCATTGCCTCTGCACCGGACTTAAGTCCTGCCAATTGAAACTAATACAATGCAGAGGCTTGGTCTGGTTCTTCTGTTACTGTTGGTGCCGATGTTCTGGTTGATGGTGTTGTTGGCTGCTATGCGATAAGACTGCCATCTCTGGAAGTTGAAGGTGGCATCCCAGAATTGCGGGGTGAGACTCTAAGTTCCAGCCACTCTTCTTTCAGGTCTCCAGCTTGCTCAACAATCCACCTCTTGTATTTTGAAACATCCCCTTCAGAAAAAGAATGAAAGTGGGCACAATTTTTTTGTAGCGTGGATCAAGTAGTGTAGCACAAATGTACTGTTGGGATGAGATGACTTCTTGCAGCCTGCATTCACAGCCAATTGAAAGAGTAAGCTCTCAACCAAGGCATGTGCTTCTGTGTTTTCATTCACACCTGAGGGTTGAACCTTTCAGACACCACCTTTAGCTGGTCCTGTTGCAGATGCAACAACGAGATAGCTGGGCCCATCGTACTGTCCTCCTTGCTAACTTCCCATGTGATAACCTCAAAGAGGAGTAGCATCTGCGTAACACATTTGACTAGGCCCCATTGCTCTATATCTATTATCATAGCTTTCCCACTGCATCCCATTCTCTTTGAATGACATAGGCATCGATCTGTTTGTACTGCTCAAACAGACATCGCAACATGTAAAAGGTTGATTTCCAACATGTTGGCACCTCCTGTATCAGGGCTTTAACTGGTACTATATTAGCACACTGAATAATCTGCAAGACTTCCAGGCTTTAAAAAGAATGGCTGAAATTAGTGCAGATTCTTCTGCAGTTGGTCAGTATGTTGCTGACTATGTCTTCTTTTTTGAGAAGTCTTTCATCACCAGGTTAATGCAATTGGCCAAACTCAGGACCTGAAACAGCAACCATCTGCCATGGCCTTGACTATGTTACTGCCATTGTCTGTGGCAACAAATCCAATTCGGAGACCTTTGGGTCTCAGCCATTCAGACACTTTGCTGTTAAATTTGTCCAAAATGTTTGCAGCTGTATGTGATTCCTCCATGGGGAACATGGCCACTGTTGCACCTTGCCGAACGCTCTAAAACCTTTCTTCAGGGCCAAGACCTGTAGATATATTTTTCCTTAGGCCCACAAAAGAGATCCAGTGTGCAGTGCTGCATATGTAATCAGTCGCCTGACAACTGGTCCACATGTCTGTTGTCAGGTGGATTGTGTGAACAACACTTTGCTGCAAATCTTGTCCAACCAATTGCAGCACATCGTGGTGCAGCGCTGGAATAGCAACTCTGGCAAAATAGGTCTGACTTGGAACCTTCCATTATTTTTGCAGATGGCTTCCACAAATTCTAAGAATCCCACTCCTTCCATAAAAAAGGAAAAGGGAGGAGATCCAGTGCTAACATCTTGTCAGCTTCCTATGGTACAAACATGCTGTAGGGTGGTTGCGGTGATAGGGCACCTAATGCCTAAACATGCCTGTAATAGTAGCCTGTATTTTTTTCTTCTTTTCTGGGGCAGGCAACCTTTGAAAAGTAGGTGGTGGTAGACTCAGTGTGTAATGTGGTGGGGCAGTCACTGTATGGCGTGATGTCTCCATCTCACTCTGAGTCTTGTGCCATTGTGAAATCGCTGAGGCGGGTGATTCTGCTGGCACACTGCTGGGGACAGGGCTGCTGTGCATGAGGATGTCCCTCTCTTCTTCCTCATCATCACCTCCCACCGTGATTGGACTTATAGCTAATGTTCCCCGGATCTCCTCACCTTCACCAACACAACCACGTTCAGCTATTTTTATAAGGTTCTCCTCCCACTGGATTGCATGGTGTTTTCTCATATGGTCATTTGGCCTCCAGTACCAACATTTGTACCAGGCTTACCTGGACGAACATGTGTGTAGGAAATGCTGCATACTCCTTTGTGCTCCCCTTCTTTGCTAACCGTAAAAAATCCCAAATTGGGGAGGAGTATTTTTTTACCATTCCACTGCCAAAGCCTTTTTCCTGGCTTCTCATGGCATCTCCCGGACTCTGCCGGGGACCACTTCATGTCCCTTTCATCATCAGAAGTGATGCTTGGAGAAGATGGTGGAGAAGCACCCTTCATTTTCCTTGCTGGAGATCTGGGAGCCAATGGTTTCTAAAAAAGGAGATTCTTGCTCAGCAGGACACACGACCTGCTGTTCTGCTCCAATGTTATTAAGATGCACTGCTGCTGGCTGCAGCTGCTGTCCGCTTTGCTCTGTTTCCTGAAATGATTGGGTACTATATTGTGAACGGGAAAAATCAAATTCAGCATCACTGCTCGTCAGTGGTGCCATTATTGCAGTGGCCACCTCACTGACAGATATGGTCTTGGGCTTAGGTTAGAGTGCTCCTCTCAGCTTGCTCCCCGGGGGTCGGTGCGGAAAGCACACAGTGTGGTCCAAAAAAGGTTTGGGCTGTCAAGTCACTGGTGGGAAGCTGCTTCTTCTCACTGAGCACTTTCTTGGAAGCATCTTTCTTTGGGGCCATCTTAAAGCTCTCCATTGGCAGTTGCGCTAATCTGCACAAGCAGAAGAGATTGGACGACTGACGTGTGATGTCAGTGCACAGACCTTCTGTTTGGCAGTACTGCAGGTAATGTCTCTTCTTTGTGCACCTAAAAGCAAAGAAGCATTAAAAACCTTTAGTGAAATGCGGCATTGTTGCAGTTTGAAAAAGTACAGACAAAGGCAATATTAGTGTGGTGGGTTACTTATGTAATAACCACTTTAAAGTCAAACCACACCACCATACCAGACAGAGCACTTTCCTTTATTTTTATATATTCATAAAGGAGACACCTGTGGCAACCCTAGGGAACTGCATGGGTAAATGGAATAATAATCTTTAAAAAAATGGAGGTTAGTGTGCGTCTATGTCAGGCAATGTGGTCCAGGGGGAATTGGAATAATCAATACAATGAATGATACTGATGTGTCTACAGTGCACTGCAGCCAGGGTGTCCAGGAGGAAATGACATTATACCTAAAAGAAATGAATGCTGTTGTGCGGCTGTGAGCCTATGGTGGACAGATGGATGGAAGGATGGATGGAATGATGGATGGATGAATGGACCAAGGTAAAATAAAAAATAAAAACTTACAGAAAATGTAAAAAAATAATAATAATGTAAATAAAAAAATTGAAAAAATTAAAAATCAAAATTAAAAATATAAAATCAAAATTTTATTGACAAAAATTCAATAATTGCCGATGTTTGTATGGGAGGATGAGACGAAACCTATTGTGAGGCAAGGAGGTGCTAAATAAAGAAAATGGAAGACATGCATGTAATATATAAGCACTGTTCATCAAAATCATATTATTAATATGTGTACTACAATGGTCCTCTAGCATATTAGTAAACTGATATCATATCCATCTATGCAAGCCAATGGCAACGGCACACTGGCTAGATGCAGACAATGGCTACCAGCCTGTGCCAGAAGTTAAAAAAAACAGCAGCAAGCAAGGAGGCATGGCGAACAAAGAACACAAGCAAGCCTATGGCAAAGGCACTCTGGCTAGATGCACAAAATGGCTGCCAGTCACATGGCCAAACAACAACAGCAAGCAATGAGGTATGAGGAACAAAGAACACAAGCAAGCCTATGGCAAAGGCACACTGGCTAGATGCACAAAATGGCTGCCAGCCACATGGCCAAACAACAACAGCAAGCAAGGCAGTATGGGGAACAAAGAACACATACAAGCATGGGGCAAAGGAACACTGGCTGGATGCGCATAATGGCTGCCAGCCACATGGCCAAACAACAGCAAGCGAGGAGGCATGTGGAACAAAGAACACATACAGGCCTATGGCAAAGGCACACTGGCTAGATGCACAAAATGGCTGCCAGCCACATGGCCAAACAACAAAAGCAAGCAAGGAGGTATGGGGAACAAATAACACATGCAAACATAGGGCAAAGGAACACTGGCTAGATGCAGAAAATGGCTAGCGCCACATGGCCAATCAGCAACAGAAAGCAATGAGGCATGGGAGAAAAAGAATACATACAGGCCTATGGCAAAGGCACAATGGCTGAATGAACAAAATGGCTGTCAGTCACATGTCCAAACAACAACAGGAAGCGAGGAGGCATGGGGAACAAAGAACACATGCAAGCCTATGGCAAAAGTACACTGGTTGGATGCACAAAATGCCTGCCAGCCACACGGCTTGGCAAACAACAGCAAGCAAGGAGGCATGGGAAACAAAGAGAACACATTCAGGCCTGTGGACACAGACTCCACAAAATTGCTACCAGCCACATGGCATGGAGAACAAACACAAATCAATGGTGCACTATGGCAAACACACACACTGGACAGACAAAGGAGGCATGGTAACACTGAAGAAAACACCACCATTAATTCAGCAATGTCGAAACAAAAATTAACTGATCGATGAAAACACATCCTCCGACGGCATTAAGTATTACCCCACATATACACTTTTAGTACACAAAAAGAACGTGAAATAAAAAAAAACATTTTTAATTCAATCCAATGCCATCCCACCCCTAAATGATGTTTTAAAACAACACATACCACAGAAACAGTTGTTTAATGCACCCATGACTAGCATTGGCCTGGGCCTACTGGATGGTCCCTTAACAGACTAGGCCACTTAGTAAAATAAGTAAATATTGCAAATTTAACAAACATGGAGAAAATGTACTGACCTGTGCAACATTGTTCATTTACAAAAGAAGAAAAATTAAAAGCAAAAATATAACTAGGCCCGACTGAATAAATTAAGGCCATCCGCTACAATAACTACGAAAAATCAAACAAAAGTACAAATAAATACTGGTGTATGCCCTGTATCAAACAAGCAAGAGTTTTTGAACTTAAATGTGAAATCTCAAATACAAAGTCCTTAAATCGTATATATTCAGCAGACTAGGAGAATTATCCTTCCAGCTCCAAATCCAACTGAAAAGTGACCAGGAGTTGGGCAAAGCACTGGGAGGAGCCTGCTGGACAGGAACAGGAATTTGGAGTCTCTGTAGCATATCCTTCATGTTGGCAAAAAAAGACTTCTCACAAAATAAAACATCTCCAACAGTCCATAGGAGAAGAACTCGAAAAGCCTCTTTAGCTGCTTCTTGAGCACAAAAGCTACTTGAGTGCTGCATTCATGACCACAATTGGCACTACATTGGCGCCGGTGTGCCCGAAAGCCATGCGAGCGCAAAGTCTTGCATTTGCCCGCTAGTGGTCCGGGAGTATTGTGTTCCTTGCTCGACAAATCTCAAGCGTGAATGGAAAAAGACTCATTCATGCCCGGAAGGTGGAATTCAGGATCTCTGCAATCTGCAGAGTGCCCGAAATCAGCAAACTCCAACAGCGGAGCAGAGTTTACCACACGGGCCTAGCTTAGATCAGGCTTCTCCAACCATTCGATCAAGGGCTACTGGTAAGGCGGTGACAACTTCAGAGGAACTCGCAGCATTGAGTTCATTTTTAAATAAGGCCACGTCAATAAAGTCTATTTTAACTTTGTGTTGCATTTTTCTTTTAAAGTTAAGGAAGCTTGTGTTTATTTTAGTTGGCCTCTTCAGCTGCAGACAGCAGGGCCCGAGATCAGTGCTCGACTCTGCTTTATGACCCAGGGTGAGCCACACAGGTGAAGAACTGAATTACTGATGTATTTAACTCCTAAATAAAAGTTGATGTTAACTCAATATTAGAGCATGAGAACAGAATCATTCTGGATGCATTTATATGGGAGAAAATGTAAATGAATAGTTATGTTGATGATTGAGTTAACTCATATGAATTTTCTCCCATTTCAAAGAATTGCATTTTAGCACAGCAGGCATCTTGCGCCCAGTGGCTGGTAGACACCACATATTTATAACTGTAAAATATCGCTATTTCTTTGTGGAAGAAATTTACAGTGCCAAAAATGTTCCATATTGCGGATCATTTTTCTACACTTTAAACTTCTCAGCATTTAAAGAAATTGTATATTTGTGTTACATATGTAACGGTGCCACATATGGTGAAAGGTATGTCCTGTGCCACGAGTACATAAAGCACAATCTCTCAGTCCCTCATACAGACATATCTTATTCATACACACAAAGATTCATACATCTCCACAGACCACGCTCTCACTGGCACACATGACAGCCCTGTCATAGAACCCCTAGTAAAGTATTTTGCCCAAACCATGCTAACTAACTCTATGGACATTAGGCTTAAAGTCAAACAAGCTGTGCATCCGGGTATCTGGTAACAATGTGCAAGTTGCTTGGCCTTTAACAGCTCACAATGATTTTCACTGATCAGAAGAAACTCTCACAACAGAAAAGGTTGGAGACCCCTGGTTTAGATTTAGCTGTCCCTGGAAATCACAGTGAAAAGTTCTCAGGAGCGGGATCCAATTTCTAAGAAAAACACAACTGTCCTGCCTTATCAGTAAAGAAACTGTCTTTTAGTAGAATAGTTGCATTGACTACCTTTGAAGGGGCTAAGAAATCTGCACTGCAGGATGCAGAAATGGAAAACTGAAAAACCCCTCCTGCAAATATTGATCCAATTCAATGCAATGAGAGCCGTAGCCACCAGCTATGTCCCTACAGCATGAGGCAGTGAGTACATTTCTCACTCAAGGATTACAGTAGGAGGCTTTCCAAGTAAGCCTCCAATGTATGGTGCTAATATGCTACTAGGGCAAGCGGCCATCAAATGGAGGGATATGTGCACCAGAAGGAGGCCGAGCAGCATTCAGTACTCTAGCTTAACCTCCTCCCAATCAAGGTACCTCTTTTTCACTGCAGTGAGGCCTCTTTCTATAGGCTCAGTATACCTGAGTATTCCTGAGTAAACATAGAGTGTCAGTATACCTGAAACAGTCTATGGGCTACATTAAAGATATAAATGCAACCTACAAATCTCCAGTTGGGATCCCAGCTGGAGGAACTCAGCTTTTTGTCATGATAAAATTGCATACAAAAGTGTTGGTATAGTAAAGCAATGGGTACGCAACACCGAAGCTGCAAGCCTTAGAAAGTAAGCACAGGATAAACATACAGCAGTCTAGAATCCTGATCAGGCCAATCTAATCATTCATCATTCTGATGTCAATAAAATCAGTACCACTAGGCTGGGATAATAATTACACATGTCAAGTGCAGTGCTTTGAATTTGCAAGCCTGTGACTGTAAGCACTACAGGGGTAATATAGGAGTATGTTCAGGTAAGACTCCCAAATATGGAGCTAGTGGGAGACATCAACGTTCTTTTGTTTCTAGGTTTTTGTGGAGTGCTGTATGCCGCATTTCTGTGCCTCTGATCACTTGATGGACAGCAGTACAAAGATTATGGCAAGGATCAATGCATGTCTGGGTGGTCCGGCAACCTCTTCCACACCACTGGTGGTGTCAGAGTTCAAAGATGGACTCTTTAAGTGCCCCGTTGTGGTTGCATGAATAGATGGATAAGCCTTGAGTGTGGGAGCTCAGAGTGTTACAAATCGACTTTGAGATAAGTGAGGAAGTCTACAAGAAGTGACAGCACAGTGGGGATGCTGGCTGCTTGTCAGTAGATAGAGGGTATCCTCCGGGTCTTGGTTTGGGACCTCTGTATTTCAACATTCAGATATTGATAAAATGAGTAGCAATGAGTTGGTTAACAACAGTTATTCAAGCAGCAAAAGGCAATTCCTTGTGTCCTGTGCACTACACAATTGGTCAATTTTTATATAAGAAAAGAACAACATGTTCTGATTTGCTCCAGTGGTTAAACACAATGGACATGAAAGAAGAAACAGGTTGGGAGTGGTTTGAGTACATAAACAAGCATTGGCCTATAGCTCTTGCCTATGCCAGATCTATTGCTTTGTCATTTTTTTTAGCCATGTTGTACAGCCGCATGGTTGGTACGCAGCATGGTTGAAAGTAAAAAAAAAGTTCTATGACATGGCCAATGTTGATTAAGTCAAAGCATTTTTAAAAAAATTACTTTCATCCATCCTGCATAGCAGTTGCGCTACTGTACAACAATTGCTGAGAAACATTTACAAAGCTAATGGATCTTGAATAGGTGAGACCTTTTAGCTTTGCCAATGCTTGTTACTTTATGTTCATTCTGCTGCCTTCTTGGCCCATAACTAATCCAGGAGCTACAAGAGCAGTGCTAAGGGTATGATAGGACAAATAAGGGGTAGAACCTACTATCCTTGTCATCCCCAAATTGATGTGCATGTGCACTGTGCCTAAATACGTTTCTATTAATAGTTTAATGAAGTACTGTCATCGCAGCTTTAAGGTACATAATCTGTGCCAGTAATAGTCACTGGTACCACAACAGTCTTTTGTGGTATTGCAGCTTCTCATTCACTCTTTTCTTGATCTCATAACATTTGTCCGCCCACTGACAGAGGTTCCAGTAGACTGTCATCTTAGATCAAGCATTCATTTTCCGGCCACCTCCGTTGGCAGGTCTGCGTTGTTTAACTCCATAGTTCCAAGACATTAAGCAGGTTAGCTCCTGACTTACTTGTCCAGATCTTTTCTGGGTGACATTTGATACAATGGTTGGTACTGAGGGACTCTCTTCAGTGCAGTCTCAACATATGTACTGATACAGGTACCTATGGATGCCAAGAAAATGGAAGAGAGATATGTATGGGTAGTGCAGTTATTAAACAAAAAGGATATACATAGTTACCCAATAGAGTGTGACAAAGATGGCAGATTTCAAGATGGCCAAGGTTGGTTATCTGATGTCAGAGGCAAAGGTTTGTGGTTCAGTGCTGTAGATTTCTAAGCAGGGCAGACATTAGAATTATGGAAGCTGCACAACCAGTGGGCGTTGACACATATACCACCCAAACAAAATTCACTGTTACCTGAGCGCTTTATTTTAGGTAAAATAAAACAAACTAAAACAGATATATGGTCAATATTTGTGTTGAAGATAGTTGGGAGATCCGGTCATCTGACTTTTACCTTGCATTTTTCCTTTTGTGTCCTAGGTCTCTCCCTATACCAGGGGGTGGGCGGAATTCCAGAAGTCCACGGAGTTACAGAATAAATCAGCAAGATTCACACAGAATTCTGCCAATTGGTGGAAAATATGCAGCTCACGCTGCTCGTGCTGCAATTTAGTGCCGGTTAGCGTGAACAGCGCTGAAAATCAGCACAACCGGCACCATGGTCATTTGAGTTGATTTTGCTGCTGCTCGAGTAGAAAATCTACGTGAGTGGCAGCAAATCTACTTGAACGGCAGCCCTCT
The DNA here is from genome assembly GCA_963921515.1 of Calotriton arnoldi. Lineage (NCBI taxonomy): Eukaryota > Metazoa > Chordata > Amphibia > Caudata > Salamandridae > Calotriton > Calotriton arnoldi. The sequence goes on from CAWUFW010013937.1 coordinate 289,961, forward strand.
GAATGCGACTGTTCGCAAACACCAGCAACCCCCCACAGGGAAACATCCTTTACCACGCAGTCAGAACAATGACCTGCCTTAACAACGCAGTCACAACCCTGACTGTGACATTACCACGCATTATTTAACCCGCAAGTTGTTACATTGACTTGCTTTGAGGAGCACATTGAAGGACTGGTGTTGGATTTTAAGTCCAACACCATCCCTACTGTTGAGTAGACTGCAGTTGAAATTGTAATTTATACTATTCCAAAGATCAGTGCCCCCCTAAGGCAAGTTGTAGTAATGAATTGAGTGTTAAAGTAACGCATGTAACATCACAGTCGGGGAAAGTGACTGCGTTGCAAAGTCATGCTTGGTAAATGCATGCGGGGTTCTGTCATAAACCCCTCCTGCATTAGAAAATCACAGTAGGGGATGCCAAATCTCGCTAATGCTCACCAGCTTGCATGTTCTGGAGCCTTGCTGGAGAAAAATTCCACCACGTGGCGATTGGCGGAATTTGGCTAGAACTCTGCATTAAAGAGTAACGTAGAGTGGCCAAAATGCTGCCAATTCTGCAGATGGAACAGAACATTCTGCTCTCCCCTACTGAAAACGAGTACCTTAAATTACAGGAAATATTAACCCAACCAACGGTGGTACCAATATTAGGAAGTGGTGAGTTTGATTTATTGTCATCACTAATTCCCTGCTCGATATTAGAATTGTAGTAAGTCAACATTTTCATCAGAATTAATAACAATTGAGAAAACATACCTTCCAAGATTTTTTGAATAACAGAACATAAGGAGATCCTTGGCCCTGATTCAAGATTTTCAGAATCCAGGTGCTTTTATTGCGTCAGATAAATAATGATACCCTGGGATACGTTATTTGACAACTGTATTTAACAGTGAAATCAGATAATAAACCCCACAATCTGAGAAATCCCTAACTTAAAAATAGAAAAACATTATTTCTATTTCAAGATTCTGCATTCTGTATTGTGTAATACAAAGCAGGTCAAGCCAGCAAATATATATATTTAGAGAGAGCTGACCCAGAACCGAGCCAAAGGGTGGCTTGGCTCTAAGAGCCATAGCACAAGTGAAGCTTCTCAAGGACTGGTATGTTAATGACACAGTAAACATATTGTAAAATATGATAAAGAATTTTTCAAATGTAAGGTTATTTCCTGAATTTGTGTTCCACTTAGCACACTAGATTATATCACTGCACTGACATCTGTTTAAAAGTAATAGTTTTAAAAGATGGACTTACTCCATTCAACACTCTGATGACTCTGCCAGGAGTGAACCAAGAGATACCAGTTTGCCATGTGCACTGCATACATGTCTTGTGAGAAATTGGGTTGTTGGTTCAGTGAGGAGTGAGCACTTCTCAAGCAACACCCACAATCCCTGTCATGGTGAACCACAACAAGTCAGTAAGTTAACATGTGCTTCCCCCTGTAGTAGCTTGGCACAAAAACAGTCAGGCTTAACTTAGAGGCAATGTGTAAAATATTTATGCAGTACTAAAACAGTAATAAAGTGAACCCACAACACAGGAAAAATCACCCACTAATTTAGAAAAATAGAGCAAGTCTTAATAAATTATTTGACACCAAAATGACAAAAATCTAATCAGTAGAACCAGAGGTATGAGATTTTAAATTATAATATATAGCCTAAAAGATCAAAGTGCCAACCACAGATATCTAGTTGTGTGAGACCAGGGCAAAGTCAAATGTTATGGGCAACCACAATGGAGCCCCACGTTTTAAATTTGGGCTATCTGGGTAACTTTAGCACTACTTTCAAGGGTCCAGGAATAGAGGGGCACCACTTGGAGGAGCAGGACTCACTCAGGTTGGGTCCAGGTGTGGATTCAAGATGGTTGGAGCCCTTTCTGTCCCTGAAGCTCTAATCAGGAGACCAGTCAACTAGCCACTGGAGTTATTCTGGAAATCTTGGGTTCAAGTTCAAAATTCAAGTAGACTAAATCATGAAATCTAACAGTAACTCTAACATAGAATGTAAGCCAGCTATACGGTTGGCTATTGAGAGGTCCCCTTATCAGTCCTCAAGTTATTCAGCACATTAGAGAATAACAGTAGTACATGTTTACAGTAGAGCATACTAATATCCCTCCTTCAACAAGTTGTCACAATGTGGACAGAGCTACATCAAATGGAACATATATTACACAATACCATTCAGTTAGGCATAAAATAGGTAATACAGGTATCCATAATCAACAAGCATGCTAATTCAACCCTTCATCATACAAAGAGGGTTTTACATCTATCAGATGATATTTACAAGCAACAAACAGGTTTCAAGTTACATATATATCACAAGAATAAGGCATTTGAGATGCTGACCGAGGAAATATACATTTTCTAACGCAAAGTGTTATTTCCAGTCCCACAACAAAGTCTGAGTACAAGTCAGGGATGTGTAATGTAGTCTATGCCATTATACATGACATGCCTTAATAGAAAGATGAACACACAAGCAAACATACATTGCTAAGTGTCTAATACTGGTGAAATTATCATAATTCATCTTCATTGGCCTCATCAATCACCCAGAAAGTACTGCATCTCCTAGACAATATTTAGATCTTTTACCACTGCTCTGAGTTTCAATATCCATAAAGCCTCACTTCTACGTAAATTAGGTTTTCTGTTCACATGCCTAGGCTCATTAATTCCATGCTGTATGCCATGAAGTGTAATCCTCCTCTGTGGATTAGCTACATAAGAGCGGCAATGAAGTGCAACTGGGTATCATTCAACCTCTGTCTCAGTCACTCTGATGTGTTCCAAAATTCTCTCATTTAATGCTCGGATAGTACTGCAAACATATATTAGTCCACACAAACATACTATGATGCATATAACCTATTTAGTGATAAAAGTGATGTTAATTTGAATTTTTTGAGTCATAGAAGTGTTATATTTAAACTTCAGTTTCTTAGCATGTACATACCTACAAACACTGCAGTCACCACATTTGAATAAACCTTTACCTGCCTTTGCGAGCCAGTCCTGTGACACTCCCATCCGTGGGTAACTAGGACTCACTATATTCCTTAACATTCTTCCTCTTCTTCAAGAGAAGCTAGGCATGGCAGTTAACCATTTCTACATCAACAGATCAAGTATCTCCCAATGTTTAGATATGATGTGACTAATTTTACCAATATTACTACCGTGTGACATAACTCTGATTACATCATTATTTCCGGCTCATCTGCTTTTTTTTATAGTCAGACTATGGGGCCGATTCCGATCTCGGCCGGTAGCGCACCGAATCGGATTCGGCTTAACCGGATCCGATTCGGCTTAACCGGATCCGATTCGGGGCCCTCTTTTCCGACCGATTCGAACGCGCGTCCGGCCGAGCGAGTACGATGCGAGCGCACGCGAAATCGCCGACCGACTCGTTCACGGGTCCGAACCGCACCGACCGACTCGCTCGGACTCGTCTCGCACCGCGCGATGGAGACGTTCCCCGGCCGGGCAAGTACGATGCACGCCTTGAGCAGTCCGACCGACCCGCACCGTCCGGCTCGAAACAGCTGTCGGAGCCGGACTTTGGGGGCCCGTGTCGGACCCCCCTGTATGCGTAGCCGCACGAGTCGCACACAGGGGGGACCCATGGTCCCCCCTACCTGTGCGTGTGCGGCATGAACCGCATCGATGCGAACCCGCTGTAGGGGGCACCCTTGTTCACCTCGCACCCATTGAGTCAATGGGAGCCCGCGTACGCGTTGTACGACCGGCTCCCATTGACTTCAATGGGAGTCCGACCGAATCGATTCCGATGGCATGCGTGCGCATCGTACTCGTTCGGTCGGACTGCTAGAGTCCGATTCGGTCGGAAATCTCTCCGGGTCCGGCTCGGTCGGGGAGATTTCCGGCCTGAATCGGAATCGGCCCCTTAGTGTCTACCCTTTTCAGATCTCTGACTCTCTGCACAACATGTTTAGTCACTCTTTCCTCTAACATCTAGTTCTGAACCTGATCTCCATATCCTTTACTGTGTCCAAAAAATCCTGATCATCACTGGAATTGCTCCTAGCTCTAACCATACGGAATACAGTTACTACTTGCACAAAGAACTGCGTTACAAGCAGTAGCCTTTTTGTCTTCTCTCAATTAGGTTGTCTTTGATGTAAATCTCCACATTCAAAAAACAACTTTTATCCAAAGTGTAATTCAGAGTTAATGTAAGACTGTAAGGATTGTCATTCAAGTACTCCGAAAAGAGATTTGGGTCTTCAATGGAGCCTGTCCGAAACATAAATATATCATCACTGAAACGACCCCAATAGAAAATAGAATCTATCCATTGTGAACCATAAGAGCCCCTGTTAGAAATGGGGGTCTCTAGTTGGCAATGGTATGCACCTTTATCCAAGTAGTGACCCTTGCTTGTAGTCAGGGTAAGGGAGTTACTCCATTAGACAGCCCCTGCTCACCCCCTTGGTAGCTTGGCACAAGCAGACAGGCTTATCTCAGAGGCAGTGTGTAAAGCATTTGGGCACACATACAGTAATACAGTGACAACACTACAAATGGACACCACACCAGTTTAGAAAAATAAGTAATCTTTATCTAAATCAAACAAGACCAAAACAACTAAAACCCCCAATACATATAGCAAGATATTCCTAAAAATGGGTTATTCACACAAATAAAGTTTATAGCAGCAAATAACTCCACCTGGAACTATTATGAAGTCGTGACTGATGAAAATCTAAAGTATGACGCCGGCCGCCAGGTGTGCAGTGTCGTGCATGGAGTCACACAGACCCCCAGAGAACAGTACCTTGGCAAAAGATGAAAGCAAAGATGGTGTATGGTGTCAGGGAGATGATGCTTCATTGGCGTCGGGTAGCGTCGGTTCCTTATGACCACAGTGGAGCTGATGCATTGGTTCCTTACGACCTCAGGGGAGGTGAGGCCTCGGTTCCTTACAGCGATGCAGAGGAGATGAGGCATCAGGTCCTTACTGTTGTCAGTGAGGTGAGGTGTAAGGCCCTTACTGTTGCCGGGGAGGTGATGTCGTGGTGGAGGCGAGGCAGCAGTTCCTTACAACGGTGCAGTGTTGATGGATTTGGGAGGTCACCCACACCATGCATCGGTTCCACGATGATGCAGCACCAGTGACAGTGAAGTCGGGGCGGCGGTGCGAGTCAGGGTGGTGCGTCGTGAGCCTCATGAGCGGTGCCCTTGGCTCCGGTGCAGACAGCGGCCTCGGTGACGGCTTCGGAGTCGATACGGTGGGGCATCGGCAGGTGTAAAGGCTGCGGTGCCAGTTCGGCGGTGTGTCGTGCACCTCACGAGCAGTGCACACGGCTTCATTGCAGGTCACGGCATCGCTGGCCGGTGTTGGGGTTGCAATTTCCTTCTGTGACAGCTGAAACAGCAGCTCCAGATGCAGGAAGACAGAGATGATGAAGTTTCTGTGTCCCTGATATTTCAGAACAGGAGGCAAGCTCTACTTCAAGCCCTTGGAGATTTTCTTCAAGCAGGATACGCAGCACACAGCAAAGTCTTTGTCCTCTCCTTGGCAGAAACAGCCACTGCAGGCCAACCCCAGACAGCACACAGAAAAGGGGTAGTACTTCTCCTTCAGTTTTCCCAACTCTTTTCCTTGGCATTATTTATATTCCATTTCTCTTTGTTATCTGGTGGCAGAGGGACCCTGTGCTTGTCCAATCCAGTTCTGTCCTCTCTGGTCCAGCTTCAGAGCAGGAGGTGGAGAAAGCATTGTGTAAGGCAGACCAGGCCCATTCAGGTGCAAGAAAATCTCCTACCCCCTACTCTAAATACAACCCAAGTCTATTCAGCCCAGCCCTGACTCATCCAGGAAAGGCAGGACACACCTCAACCCCCCCAGAGGCTGTCTACAAAGAATGCACATCCCCAGCCCCTGTCACTCCAAAGCCAGACAGTCAATCCACAAACCTACAGAGGCACACAGGATGGTTAAGCAAGAAAATACCCACTTTCTAAAAGTAGTATTTTCAAACACATAATATAAAAATCATCTTTACTAAAAAATGCATTTTTATATTCTGAGTTTAGACATACTAAACTTCACCTTTCTACCTTGTCCCAATGGGAAGTTACATTTATAAGATGTTATAAATAAACTCCCATTCTATCCTATGGGACAGATTGCCTCTCAATAGTGAAAAACGAATTACACTGTAGTTCACTATCAGGACATGTCATACACACCAGGACATGTCCTATCTTTCACATACACTGCACCCTGCCCACAGGGGTATCTTGGGCCTACCTTAGGGGTGACTCACATGTAATAAAAGGGAAGGTTAGGGCCTGGCAAGTGTGTGCACTTGCCAGGTCGACATGGCAGTACCAAACTGTGAACAGACACTGCAGTTGCAGGACTGATAAACTTTTGCAAGGCTGCTTGTGTGGGTGGCACAATCAGTGCTGCAGGCCCTCTAGCAGCATTTGGCTTACAGGCCCTGGGCACACACAGTGCACTGTACTAGGGACTCAGTAGTAAGTCAAACAAGCCATTATGGAGAAACCAATCCCTATTCACAATTGCCAGTGGGAGCACTTGCACATTGGCACTGATCAGCAGTGGCAAAGTGCCCAAAGTATCTAGACCAGCAAAAACAAAATCTAGTACACAGCAAAAATACAGGAGGCAGAGGCAAAAAGACAGGGGAAAACCATGCCAAGGATGCCAGGTCTAACAGCCTCATATGTACCTTGCTTCATACCATCTTATGAAAAGACAAGTATCCGAAGGTGTGAAACGTGAACCCATTGCAGTTCTGCACTGTTGTATATAGCAATCCTTCTTAAACAAGAAAACATTATTGGATATAATAAGCTCCATCATTTCCAAAATCATCGGCATAAGTTCATAAAAGTCAGCAGATCCTTTTCCTCAAATAGCATTCAAGGGCCATCAGCCCGATTTGTGTTCAATGTTTGTTTATAGGGAGACTACATCAAAAGTCACTAAAATCACACCTGGTTCCCAATTGAGATCATAAAGTAGGTTTAAAATATGTATTGTATCCCTGGTGTAAGATGGTGGTCTCAGAAATATACCCACATACTCTGCTAAATGCCCAGTAGGTTCACCAATACCATATATAATGGGTCTACAAGGGGGAAAGCGGTGCTAATTTGCATACCTTTGGAAGTGTGTAAATACAGGGGTACCGGGACTTGTCTATTTTTACATGCTTGTCAAGCCAGAATTTTAATCTGCTATTAATGTTTCTAGTAATGCTTCCAATGGAGCTGACCTCCAATTTCTTATATTTTGTCTCTTGATTGAGTTGACATAAGCTCACTCTCATAATCATCTCTGCTCATAACCACAAGACTGCCTGCCTGCCTTGTCCGCTTCCCTAATTATGATACTAATGTCTATTCTGAGCTCAGCCAGAGCTGATCTTTCTGCATATGATAAATTGTTTCTGTTCAGATTATGGCCCTTGTTGTAATATTTTTCTGCCCATTTATCTAAATCACGTATGATTATATGACGGAACAAATCAATGCTGTTCCCACTTTCCTTAGTAAAGTCCCCATGTATATCTAGTTCAGTCAGTAAATCAATTATACTGTAGGGATTCCTATCCATTTCACTTATAGACATTAGAGTTTGAGTGTCATACACATCCTGGATAGAGAAAGAACTTACTGCCTCTATGTTCTGAATTGGCTGGACATAGTGTGATATTTAGCAAATTTTGTACCAAAGAATTTTTTTTACTTCAATTTCCTGACAAATTTATACAGCTCAATCTTGATTTTTTTCACATCACAATTAACAGTTGGTCAAAAACCAATTCCTTTACACAGAACGGAAATCATATATTTTGTCAAGATTTTCTTAGATAAATTGTTCACATTAACATCATCCCCACTGGAACCACCAGAATTATTTGCTTTATTATATACTATTGTTTCCTGTGTGGCCATGACCTGGTCTGTACTCCTCTTCTTTCTTTTTTGCAGTTTCTGCCTACCCTCCTACCTCTCCTTGTTTTACTTTGTCTAGGGATCCCTTGTAGTGTGGTTTGTGGCCTCATTGTCTAGATTGCTAAGTTAGCTTAGGTCAGGCTGCCATGATGCCTTTTTTGCACACGTTATTCTGTGACTTTGTTTTTCCAGACTCTGCTTGTGCCCGGCTATATTAGAACTGTCTGCCTTTTTGCCTTTCACCTTTTCTCATATTCCTTGTGGGTTTCGTCTGCACACCGTGTACAAGGTCGAAAAACAACATCCCTTGTTATTCCTGATTTGGTCAGCCCCTCGCACTTAGACATAACACGAAATACAGCTGCACTGGAGAAATTGGTGTGCTTTTAATATTGTGATCTCCCTGTTGGTGACACTTGGAGAAAAACCTTTCCAGGGAGAAGAGCTGTGCTTGTCTGATGATGTAAACCTTGCATCTAGATATTGAGGTATGGGGGTCCGCCTGACAAAGCCCAGAGGTCTTCTATTTTTATAATAAACTAGTTACTAGCACGGGGAGGGTGGTAAGGCAATTTAGCCCTATATTGTATTGTATACAGTATTTGTAGAGCGCAGCTATCACCCAACGGGTATCTTGGCGCTATAGTACATGAATCCTCATCAAGCAGTGGAGGGAAAAAAACAGGCGTAAACTAACAGGGCAGCTCCAGAGCTGTCAAGCTCTGGGAAACAGCCATGTTTTGATCTTCTTCCTGAACTGTAGAAGATCATGTAGCTGTCTAAATTCCAGAGGGAGGCTGTTCCAGAGCTTGGCAGCGGCCGAGCTGAACGCTCTGCCTCCTGACTTAGCTCTTCGAATTTTCGGGACTTTCACCAAGCAGGCGGTGGCAGAGCGGAGACACCTTGTTGGAGTGTACCATGTAAAGGTCTCTTGAAGGGGTGTGGGTCCCAGGCCATGAAGAGCCTTGAAGACCAAACACAGAGACTTAAACTGGATCCTCTGCATTATAGGCAACCAATGAAGCTCTGCAAGAGCCAGTGAACCTGACGAGCGTCGTGATTTCCTTAGTGCCAATTTGGCCGCCACGGTTTGGACTCTTTGGAGGCTCTCAATCAAGAATTTAGGGGCCTCTAACAGTAGAGCATTGCAGTAGTCAAGTCTACTGAGGATGATACTACCAACAACCAACGCTCTGGCCGTCTTTGGCAACAGCGGGAGGATCTTCCTTAGTGCTTTAATCAGGGAGAAACAGTTCCCCACCACCTTATTTACATGTATTTCCATGGTTAAGTTCGCATCAAGCATCACTCCCAAATTACGTACTGCTTTAGCCGGAGCCAGGGTGGACGTGGTTGGAGAAGGCCAAAGATTGTCCGGAAAAAGGGGAGGGACCTTCCCCATGGCGCATTATAAGACTTCAGTCTTATCTGAATTACATTGAAGTGAATTAGGGGCATATTATCAACCAGGCGATAGTCAATTATCGCCGCTTTAGCGTCCGTTTTCGGACGGAAAGCGGCGATAATTCTATCGCCTAATCAGCAAGGTCACGCTATCGCGTGAATCCCTGCACTATCGCCCTTTCCCCCAACGCCCATCCTGCATCTCTAATGAGATGCAAGGTGGGCGTTACTAAGCGTACTCCAGATGGGCTACATTGTAAATATCGCCGATGTGCACATCGCGATATTTACAAGGCAGCCCACAGGATGATAGCAGACGTTAGATTTTGGCGAAAACGGCCGTTTCGCCAAAATCTAACGTCTGCTATTATCCCGACTTAACCATCCCTAACATAGGGGTGGATTGTGCTGATACGACCACAGGGTCGTATCAGCAAGGTTATCGCCGTTTTGCAGGGAACATCGCTGGAAAACCAGCGATGTTCCCTGCAAAACGGCAATAACCTCGCTATCTCCGGAATTTTTATCGCCCTGGCGAAGCGTGTTGTTAATAACGCGCTACCAGGGCGATAATTTCCGGAGATAGCCAGCGATAAGAAATCTATCGCTAAGCACGGCCAGCGATAATTATCGCTGGCCGTTGATAATATGCCCCTTAGTTCTTAACCAGTGGGCAGTATCCTGCATGCAGTCATGAAAAGATGCCAAAGAAATCAACTGATTTCCCTCTAAGGAGAAGAAGAGTTGGGTGTCGTCGGCATAATTTACCACTTTCACACCATGCGCCTTCATAATTCCAATCAAGGGTCTCATATAGATATTAAAAAGAATAGGGCTTATCGCCGAGCCCTGAGGAACGCCATGGTGGATGTTGGAAAACTTAGACTGATACGGCGGAAGGGAGACCGCCTGACATCTGTCAAATAGATAAGAGCCAAACCACTCTAGGGCAGTCCCTGACACCCCGACTTCTTCCAACCTGGTCAGCAGAATACTGTGGTCGACCGTATCGAAAGCGGCAGACAGGTCGAGCAAAATAAGAATGCCCGATTGTCCCCTGTCTGCCCGCAATCGGAGGTCGTCTAACACGGTCACTAGGGCAGTCTCAGTTCCATGGCCAGGTCGAAAGCCGAACTGAACGTCGTCCAACCTGGAGTTAGATTCCAGGAACTGAGACAAGGTATTGCTGACCAGTTGTTCAATGATTTTAATCGGGTAAGGTAAGAGAGAGATTGGTCTATAGTTACCAGCGCAGGTCGGGTCAAGTGTCGTTTTTTTCAAAAGTGGAGTAACCACTGCCCGTTTCCAGCACGCTGGCACTGAACCAGAGGTCAAAGAGCTATTACAGATCTGGCATAAAGTAGGAAAAAGCTCAGGGCCCAGCTCCTTCCAAATTTTGTGAGGGAGAGGGTCTAAAGGGGACCCCGAAGATACACTCATAGCAGTCCTGTTAAAAATCTCTTCCGAGAATGGCTCGAAATAACTCAGAGAGGTCAGTCGACCTGACTCTGCCCTTTCATCCTTCCCTAAATCTCGTGTCTCCTTGATTTTAACAGTGAAGTCTTCTTTCTTAGGAGAATTATTCCTATACAGTCCCTCAATGATATTGCTTATTTTCTCCATGAAGAAAAACGCTAAGCTATCACACAAAGCTTGGGTTGGCATAATTTTAGACTGTGTACATTCCGGGACATTCATGTCCTTCACTATTTTGAAGATTGCTCTGGAGTTATTTTTTGAATTTAGGATGATATTAGCAAAGTATTCAGATTTGGCCACATCGATTCCCTTCCTATATTCCACTATTGCAGCCTTCCAGGAAGCTTTATCCTCATCCAAGTAAATCTTCCTCCATTTCCGCTCAGCCTTTCGGCAAATCAATTTTAAGGTTTTAAGATGATCATTGTACCAGCAGGCTGACGGCCTGCCAGTCTTCTTACAATTTTTTAAAGGGACAATCTGGTCGAGTCGACTTTGAATCTGGTCACAAAAGTCCGTATAATTGTCTTCCACTGTTCTATGATTATTAGAATCGTTTCCTAAGGAAAATATCGAGGAGAAATCGGTCTTTTTTTTTAGAAGTCCCTTCCAATCTCTACTCCTAAACATCCTTGTTTCGCTGGTGGCAGGCCGAACCCTTCTAGGGTCAAGTATCTGAAACTTGACCAGGTGATGGTCGGACCATCCAACCGGAAGGATCTCTACTGCTTCCATAGCATGTTCCTTAGAAAAAACCAGGTCCAGTATATTCCCCCCCTTATGGGTGGCTTCAATAATCCACTGGTGTAATCGCAGGTTCTCACAAGCCTGAATAAGATTGCTATATCCGGAGTCTAAATTTCCGTTGCACCATAGATTAAAATCACCCATGAGAAACAAGTTGGAGTGGGTAAGGGCCATATTACAGATGATATCTAACAGTCCCTGCAAATGGGGTGCACTCACCGCTCCTGGGGGTCTATAACAAATAATGCCCACCAGTAAGCAGCCTTTAGAGTCTTTAAGTGAAAAACCAAGAAGTTCGAAGCCTTCGACTTCGTCGATCTTTAATTGGGCGAGGTCCAGGACTTCCTTGAAAATAATCCCTACCCCACCTCCTCGTCCTCTAGCTCGTGGTTTATGTAGAATTTTATAGCCCGGAGTACAAGCCAAGCCTAATTCTACCTCCAATCCTGAGTGAGTCCAGGTTTCAGTCATGAAGAGAACATCTAGACAGTGAGAGTCAAGTAACAGTTGGATCTCCACATGATGTTTAGGCAGGGACCTAACATTGAGCAGTCCTCCCGCTATGGCATCCTTCCTGACAAAGTCAGCCTTAATGCCAGCTGTTCCCTCCAGACAGGGTATAGCAATCCTGTCACTTGCCGACTTGTCTATCTGTCTTAGCACCTCACTTGAGTAGCGAATCTTCTTACTAGAATCGTCCCCTACATCAAATCGGGCAGCATGGCTGGCGCTGTGCACGGCCAGTGCGCGGCTAGTGCGTGGACGGGCGCAGACAGGCTTGCCCTAGGCGCGCCTTCGGCGCAGCGCGCGTCCGCTGCACGGCCACGCCAGCGTCCAGCTTATGTAGATCTAGGGCGGGAAAAGACTAGACTGCTGACCTCGAAAAAGGCGGGTCCGCTCTCACAGACGGACACCGCGAGGACAGTCTAGAATCAGGGGTTTCAGGCAAAATTAGTCAGTGCGGTAGTTTCAGTTTCCAACTTTCAATTAAAACAGAGGTACAATCTTTAAAAAATACAAAGTGTGCTAATACGCAAATTCACAGTCCCCACACCACACAAGAGAATCACGTAGCTTAGCTGTGCGGCCACGCCAGCGTCCAGCTTATGTAGGTCTAGGGCGGGAAAAGACTAGACTGCTGACCTCGAAAATGGCGGGTCCGCTCTCACAGACGGACACCGCGAGGACAGTCTAGAATCAGGGGTTTCAGGCAAAATTAGTCAGTGCGGTAGTTTCATATCCACTGTCTTTATAAAATGCTGTCCCCGTTTGTATTCTATGGAATTGTAACCATGCTTACTATTTTATCGTTATGCATTATGCTGATAGTACTGGCACGTGTACTTTATCTTAGAGCACGATAGTTGAAATAAACATTTTAAACTATACTGTGTCTCTTATTACGCACGTTGTGGACAAGTATGAGTGAGTTATGAAAGAGTGTTTTTGCTCCCACGATTCCTGAGAGAGTCCGTGTTCTGGGATGTCTAATCATTGGTAGCTTTGCTGTAGTACGGAGAACGAATGAAATGCTAAAGCTAGTCGGATTGGGATTGTGGGTACTAAGGTGCATGGTTGGTACACCACTATACACCAAGGTCGCTTGAGTAGTGCTTGTGCTTGTCCACAATAACCTTCGCATACACTTCCGGAAACGTGTGTGAGGGTGATACCTCCTATATTGATGTTTTTATAGGTTCTTTCAAGCTTGAAGTTATTAAAAGGTGTTTATGTTAACCCTATATTGCGCTGCCTCACATTAGGTTGTCGATCATTCCTGGTCTTAATGGCGGATGTAAATATACCAGCACATAGCCGCGCTGCGCTCCGGGCTCATTTACAGGCTTATGGAGTGCCTGACGCGGGTGTCGCTCTCATCTTTGTGGTGCAGGCTGATCCGTCTCACCACTTTGAGGTGTTTTATTCTTGGGTCACTTTTCCGGCGGTGGATGGAGCTGACAATTTGTTTCATGTTTACGCTCCCACTGCCCTACCCAATGCTTATCGGCCTTATCAGGCTCTTGAAGTACCACTTAAGGCATGGCAACACCGTATTTGGTTTAATGGCGCCCTCCCACATCCGGTCACCCCGGTTCGTTTAGGCCCTTTATAAATAGAGGGGGCCACTTGGCCAGTCTTGGCCGGGTATACCCCACATTTGCGTTATTTGACGCTTGCGGTTGATGAACTGCACACATTGCATGCGTCTTTAATCCGCGTGCACAGAGCTTTGGTACAATATGTTACAGGCAACGTCCAGGGGGCCCCTCCTGGAATTGCGGCGCATCCAGCTGGACCGGGCGGTGTAACCATAAGTCCCGTCATGGTTAATTCGGTGATGGGCAAGCGCCCACAGAATAAGGATGATTTGCCTTATTGGCTTGCAGAAAAATTTGACCAGCTGGAGGCTGTTTTTCCAAATACTTCTCCTGTGGACAAACACAGGATTTTGACGATTAGCTTGCCGAAAGACTTAATTCCCGAGTTGGCAGAATGCAACAACTGGGGCAAGGTATTCGCAGCAGTATATGCGAAGTGTTTCGGCACCCCTTCCATGACGGTACTCCCCTCTGTAATTAAAAGAGTGCAGGATGAACATGGCCCTGAAGCGGCTGTGGAATTGGGGATGAGACTGGTGGGAGTGTTCGATGTGGTGGCTGATCTAATCCTTGCTAACGTCAAGGGTGATGCAGTCAACTTTCAAGTCGCTAATGCTTTGGCTTTGGTCCCAAAGCCGGACAAGCCACGCGAATTACCGAAAATTATTGCACAGGCTTATAAAACCATTGGCCGCAATAGTCTGGGGGTTAAGCCTTTTGCTAAAACGCAAACTCAATCCAACCCACAACCTAAAACTCAATCTGAGAAAGAAGAGAAACCGTTCTTTACTAAAAAGAACTGGAGGTTGAAGAAACAATCAAAACCAGGGTCGCGTGCCGCATCCCCGGTTTCCATATCTTCTGAACGCACTTATGATTTGCGCGATAGAGCAAGAATTAAATCTCCAGATAGATTTCAGGTCCCTGACCCGCATTCTCCTCGTTCTTCACAGGCACCATCGACCTCCCAGACTGGTGGAGGAGATCGCCAGGATAGAGGCAGGGGTCGTGAGGCCCCACAGGGACGAGACCAGCCTCGACAACCAGGCCGAGGGAAACCAGAAGAATTTCCACGTTCACACCCCCAGTTTCAGAAGAAAAAAGTTGCAGCTTTAACAGCGAGGTATGCCACAGATGGTGAGAACGAGACTCCTGAATTGGACGTGGGCAGTGACGCTGCTAGACAGCGCCGCGGAAGTTACCATAGTGCGGGAGGCACTGCGTCCTCATGTGGAGGCGACAGCAACTGACACATTCATTACTGTCGAGACAGCTGACACCCGAGTGGCACCCCCTGATAGACTATTTAATATTGTCATTCAAATTGAAGGTGACATTGAGCGTGTTATTAAAGGGATTTTTCGGGAAAATCTGACCTCTTCTTACGACATTTTGTTGGCAGAGGCGTATTGGCCGTCCCCATTCGTACTTGCTGCTCGTAGAGGGGAGGAGGTAATCCTTCCGAGCTTTTCTCATCATGTCCCCAAGGACAAAGTGGAGGCTCTCGCAGCTGAATGGGCTGGGGCCCTGGCTCCGGCGCTATACCGTAACCACGTGGGCTGGGATGAGGATTCTCCCGCCCATGATATACCATTGTGGTTTCTGCCACAGCCCCAACCCCAATATCCTCTCCGTCTGGAAGCTAAGGGTCCCATTTCAGACATTCTGACACAGTTAGAATATCAAGGAGTAATTGAAACATGCGTATCACCAATGAATAATCCCCTTTTTGCGGTTTCTAAACCGGATGGATCGTACCGCCTAGTTTTGGATTACCGACATTTGAACTCTCATTGTCGGACCTTTGCGGTGCAAAATACCCACAGCTCTGCGCTCGTAGACAGTCTTGTTCATAAAAAATATAAGACGACACTTGACCTATCCAATGAATTTTGCACGCACAATTTGTCCCGGGAGTGCAGCCAATGGAGCGCGTTCACTTCCGGTGGAAAACAATTCAAATTTCGGAGTTTGCCCATGGGCTACAAGAACAGCCCGCGTGTCTTCGCCGCCCGTGTGGTCTCTTTGTTGGACAGCATAGACCCATATGCGTATTCATACGTCGACAATATCTATTTGACAGACGACGAATTATGGCCGCATCTTTCCCGTGTGGACCGCATTATTCTTGAATTTGCAGCCTTAGGATACAAATTTAATTTTGCCAAATCTCACATCGCTGAATTCACTGTTTTGTTTTTGGGCTATGAGCTCAACAATGAAGGTAGGGGCTTAGCTCCCCATTTCTTGGAGAAGTGCGCGCTGTTGCGCCCTCCAACCACCCTGAAGAAGCTTCAGTCATTACTGGGATTTCTAAACTTCGGGCGTTCTTACATTCCCGATTATGCCCAGCGTATCAAGCCTCTGTATGCCTTGATACAACCTAACTTTTCGAAGTCATGCTGGCTTCCTGAGCATTCCTCTATACTGCACTCTTTGCAGTCTGATCTACTTGAATCTAAGTTCTTGTTGACTCGTGATAACCACACAAACCTGGTGATTAGAATTGTGCCAGGGGCAGTGGGTTTCACGTACTTAACGTTTAACGAAGGTGACACAGTACTGATTGCATACAAGTCACATCTTTACACTTCAGCGGAGTTGTGCTTTTCCTCTGTGGAGAAAGTTTTGACTGCGGTGCAAATGGCGATTCTTAAGGAACGTGCACTGGCACTGGGAAAACGCATTTTGGTGGTAACACCATATCCTGCCCTTGAGGCAGTGACGAAGGCAAGTGTACCAAACTCAAAGGCTTTGCACCCCCGTTGGATACAATGGGCTACATCTCTGACGTCCCCGGATGTCACTTTTATTTTTGATTCCTCTCTTCAGACACAGGAGTTCTTACAGTATGAATTTGTTCATCCTCCTCCTCTGTCTTTGCTGCCGCTTGAGGAGTACAGATGTATCATTTACACCGATGGTTCGGCGCAACCGGCCACGGGTTCTAAGCATGCTTATTCCGCAGCTTGTGCTATTGTTGCAGGTACTATGGTGAACGGTGGTTCAAATCGAGTGTGGGGCACACGCAGGCACTAGGAGACAGTACTGCGCAATTGACCGAGATGCATGCTTTGGTGCTCGCACTTGAGTTCGTGAATCCAGACATGACGACACTTATTGTATGCGATTCTTACTACTGTGTTCAATCTTTTAATGACAACTTATTCTTTTGGTCGCAAAACGACTATAGAGATGCTAAGGGCAGCACAATTAAGCATAAGATGCTTTGGGTTCGAGTGGCAGATCTTAAACAACGTCTGCCTCTCACACAGGTGATTCACACTCTTGGCCACCAGCGTGTGGGCGCACACGCGGTAAATAACAGTTTGGCAGTTGAAGCTGCCAAATCAGCAGTACCCTTGTGCTCAGTAGCAGCAGTTACAAGATCCATGGCTAAAATAGATAATGAGATTTTGGCAGCTATTGCTGCAACAAAGGAAGGTGCTAATTACCCACGGGGTTTCCCTTCCAAGTACTCTTATCACTTAAGTCCCGAACAGGTTCCTTACGTAACAATTCCAGATGTTGGTGATCGGCTGATTCCCAATGCGGACCACAGACCTTCCTTGATAACGGCCGCACACGAAGGCTTGGCTTCGGCCCATGCTGGCGTATCTGCAACTGTTTCCATCTTGCAGCAGCGTTACTGGTGGCGTGGTTTATATAAACAGATCCGTACTTACGTGCTTTCTTGTGACATTTGTCAGCAAATTAAGCCTTCAACGGTTACACGACCACCACAAACACAGCTCTGCATTTCTAACAAACCTTTTGGGTGTGTTTACCTTGATCACTGCGGTCCATTTTCTTCTGACACTGCATATAAATACATCTTAGTTGCAGTGGATTCGTGCACGCGTTTCATCTGGGTTTGGCCACAACGGAGTGCTGACGCTCGAAATGTCATAAGGGATTGCGTGTCTTTGTGGGAATTTTTGCCTGCAGCACTTTCCATTCCGACCAAGGTCCAGCGTTTGCCTCTAAGGCGTACAAGGACGCGATGAGGTCACTGGGGGTGCGGGTGCAATTTTCGTCTCCATATAGGCCTGAGGGCAATTAGATTGTGGAGCGAATGAACCGTGACTTAAAGCAATCCTTGACAGCTAGAGTCTTAGGTACTGGCAGGAACTGGCTGGCTCACTTGTACAGCGTGCAAAGTGCACTTAATAATCTCCCTAGAAGATCTCTGGGTGGGCGGACCCCATACGAAATGCTCTTTGGCATACAAATGTTTGTGCCAGACCTTGATGGTCTAGACATGGCGGCGAATGCCACAATCTTTGACGTAGATAATCATTCTACTATGTTGCAGGACTTACAAGAGGCCCGTGACAAACTTGCTAACGAACACTTGCCTTCAGCCACTGATGCTGCGCTGCAGATTCCGGTTGCCGGCTGGCTTCCGAAGGTTGGAGATCTGGTCCGAGAAAAGGTGGAGAGCAAAAAAGAATTTGGCCCCTCTTATCCATCGTGCACCGGTTCCTGTCCTTGGCTTGAAGGGTACTCGTACTGTCATCTTACCACCGCTTCCTGGTCGCAAAGACAACAGATACATCTCAGTGGACAATGTCAAGCTACAACATCTGGCCGATCCTGAATAGCGTGACACCTGCAGTATCATGTCCAGCCATTTCAAGGACTCCTGTTTGTGGCCCTCCCCCTTACACAGTCACTGATGTTGCCATTGAGATGGTCGATTTGCCTGATCGCCTGCTCGACTGCCCGGCTTCCTCCTGCAACGCGGAGACCAAGTATGCATACCCCGCAAACGAGTCGGTGGCTCATTTACCTACAACACCACTGAGCCCAACCCGTTTTTCCTTTGATTCGGATTCCACCTCATCACTTATCCCGTCCAGCTTCAGTATTTTTATATCCTGGTTCAGAGACAATTTTTTGGTCCCGCCGTGGACATACATCTGGTTGGTGCTATTCCTGATTTTCCTGTTCATGTCCATTGGCTTTGTGACAGTTTTTTTCTTGCTCATCAATGGTCATTATTTACCTGAACGCTCTGCAGTTAACTGTGTCGCTGGAACTTTGGCTCCACATTCTTCATCTCACATCATGAAGCGTGACCACACATATGTGAACATTTCAGCTTTCCCAGTCGCTGATGGCATCGTATGGGATGCAGTAATTTTCCAAATTCATGGACCCACCGAGATAATTAATGTACCGAATGTCCTCCGTGTTTCCATGGGTGATGTAGTAAAGAGTAATGTTCATTCTGACGATTGGGATGTGCATGCCATTGAATCATTATTCTCTGATTTGAAATATTATGCTGCTTTTAATGCTGAAGATTTGTACTTAACTTCTGCAAGTTATGCTGATTTATATTGTTACCAGCATTGGGGCAACCATTTTCTCCATAAACCAAGTACACTTCGGGGTGCTTTTAATTACACACAATAGGAAGGCTGTCCAACCCCTTTGCCGGGTAGTTCCCAAACACTTAAAAGTAAATTTACTTACTTTACAGACTTTGATAGATCAAACCCTGGGTCCTATTATTTTAAATTGAACGCTTCATCCACTCAGAAGGTCATGTTGACCCACACCAAATTGCTATATTCGAGTTCCTTTTTAAACGCATTAGCCGTGGGTGGTTATGAGCACTGGCTGGACACCATTGACTTAAAATCAATTTGGGGCACCAAATCATGGCAGGTCCGCGGTACGGAAGCCTTACACCGTGCATGCCTTATCCCGGCCCAGATTTTCTTTTTAAATAGTACGATCTATCAAACAACCTGGCTACTTCCAAACAATTGAATGCCCCCTCCTTTCCCGTATTGTCTTCCACTCCCGACGAAAGTTTGCATTTCAATATTTCCCTTGCCAATTTACAAACTTTGTTTCAAAACAATTTGTTTAATATCTCAGCGTTTGTTCAGTCACCCTGGTTGGCTTGGCCTGTAGCCTCCAATGCCTGCCAACTGCGTTTTCATGACTCAGCTCCTGGTTACAAACAGGATAGGCCAGATCCAAGGTTTTCTGACTCTCGTACTGTTACAACATATTCTGTTGGTAAATTGTGTAAACAGTGGTTGCAGCACTCTTCATTAGATTCTGTAAAACAACATTTATCCCTCCTATCAGGCAACATTGATCTGTCCGATTTTGTTCTAGGGCCTCGTGGTCCTCGACCTAAAAGGTTCATTTATGAGACTTACAATGAACTCTGGAAGCTTTTGCAAATTGAAGCTGCTTCCCGTTTACGGGAAATCGATCAAGCTAATCTAGAAAAAGTGCTTGCTGTTGTTGACAATAGTATTAATACCCTGTCTTCCCGCATTTACACATTAGAGAATATTGTTTCATCTGTTGTTGATATTGTACAAGATGATGTGTCTGTGTTATATCATGGTCAGAATCAATTGCGTTCGGTAATGCAGTTTGCGTGGACATTGCAAACATTGAAAATGGGCAAGGTTCCATGGCATTTTTTAAACACGTCTGCCTTGTTCTTGCCATTTAATTTATCTGAAAAACAACAATTCATGTCCATGAAAGATGCAACATACACTCTCTTACATATCGAAAAGATAGAGCCGTTACCATTCTCTGTGGCGGAGTTGGACTCTGCAGTGTGGCTAGTTCACGGGGTTATCGCTTTGCCTTTTTCTTTATTCGAGTTCAGTTCATGCATGAAACATTATCCTGTTGGCCATTTTCAGCCTTTAGGCAGTGCCTTCTTGCATGAACTTTGGTCCCTGCCTTTAATGTACAGATGCCTTAGGGACGGAAAGGAGGTTTTTCTCACGGGGGAGTCTTGCGATTCTACAGTAGGTCATTCCCTAATTTGTAAAAACATTAAATTGCACGGGGCTTGTAATGTTTCTGCTCCGAATCTTGCTTGTGTTTTAAAGGGCATTCCGGCTCCTGTTATATCCCCTACTTTCACTGTGCTTGCAAATGGTAGCTATCTGCTTCTGAATAATCAGGACTGCTGTGGGATGCAGGCAGGCATCCCCTACATTGTCACGGTTTCCCACCGTGTTGTGTGCTGCAAAAATGTGCTTTTTCCACCCCTGCAGGACATGATAGATAGTTCCATTTGGCCTTCCATATCTACTTTGAAGGCGGATTTCAATAAATTGAGCAGAATAAAGGCGCTATTATTGAACCAGGAGTTATGCTCACTTCCGCACGGGAGACCTTCGTCCTCCAGGTGGCTAGTACCCACAGTGAGATACAGGCTCTTTTGAACACAAACCTCCCGCAACATTTCGGTGAACTGATTTACCGCGTTTTCAATGCTTCTAATACCGAAGGTCTTGTGCACTTTTTTAAAGTTGTGGGCTCTGGCCTTGTTACCTCCTTTCAAACTATATTTGGTGTAATTCCGGCTTTTATTCATTCTATTTTTTCCAGCGTCTTTGGCGGCTTCCCGTTGCTCCTAGCCTTAGCTGCTGGAATATTACTTTTAATTTGTTTGCTGCGCAATGGCTGCACTTCTTGGGGGCCTACTCGACCACGGTCGACTCCGGATGCTCCGTAAACGCATGCTCCTCAGCTTCGGCATCCTACCTTTGGCGACACTTGGTGTGTCCTATAGACTTTCTTTTCGCTTTGCGTATTTCACTTGCGTGCAACCTGTGATGTCTTGTTTAAGATGTCCGTTCTCTTGGTCCTTGGATGTTTGCCTCTCCAATACGTCTCTGTCAGACCCGGATTTTGGCCTGTTGATGGGTCCCTTAGAGGCCCATGAACGGGACTGTTCCAGCTCTGGCTTAATGGCGCGTGCGGCTGCACTTGGAATTTTGGCGCAATGGGATATCTGGTCGGCTGCTCAATATCTCCTACAACGAAGTTATATTGAGTATCACGCAAGTTGTCCGCAATGCTGATCGCTGCTCCCTATTATGAGGAACATGTATGCAGTTTTGATTTGTTGAACTGGATGGCATCTCTTTTTTCAGACGACACCAATGATGTCCTCTTGGAAAGTGTGGCAGTTTTCGGCGCATACACTCTGTTGGATTAGGGCCTTCGCTTTCGACGAACTGCATTTCTGGATTTTTATTTTTTTTAGTGCCCTAATTTCTGGACCAATTGGAGATTTTTTTTTGTTTTGTCCGGAAGTTTTTTCATTCACTGTCCTTCATGGGGATTTTCGTAAATAGACGTTTGCATTCTGCTCCATCTATTTGAACTCTGTTTTCGTCCTATGTCGTGGCCTATGGACTGACCAGGGGAGGGTGTAGTGTGGTTTGTGGCCTCATTGTCTACATTGCTAAGTTAGCTTAGGTCAGGCTGCCATGATGCCTTTTTTGCACACGTTATTCTGTGACTTTGTTTTTCCAGACTCTGCTTGTGCCCGGCTATATTAGAACTGTCTGCCTTTTTGCCTTTCACCTTTTCTCATGTTCCTTGTGGGTTTTGTCTTCACACCATGTACAAGGTCGAAAAACAACGTCCCTTGTTATTGCTGATTTGGTCAGCCCCTCACACTTAGACATAACACGAAATACAGCTGCACTGGAGAAATTCGTGTGCTTTTAATATTGTGATCTCCCTGTTGGTGACACTTGGAGAAAAACCTTTCCAGGGAGAAGAGCTGTGCTTGTCTGATGATGTAAACCTTGCATCTAGATATTGAGGTACGGGGGTCCGCCTGACAAAGCCCAGAGGTTTTCTATTGTTATAATAAACTAGTTACTAGCACGGGGAGGGTGGTAAGGCAATTTAGCCCTATATCCACTGTCTTTATAAAATGCTGTCCCCGTTTGTATTCTATGGAATTGTAACCATGCTTACTATTTTATCGTTATGCATTATGCTGATAGTACTGGCACGTGTACTTTATCTTAGAGCACGATAGTTGAAATAAACATTTTAAACTATACTGTGTCTCTTATTACGCACGTTGTGGACAAGTATGAGTGAGTTATGAAAGAGTGTTCTTGCTCCCGCGATTCCTTAGAGAGTCCGTGTTCTGGGATGTCTAATCATTTGTAGCTTCGCTGTAGTACGGAGAACAAATGAGACGCTAAAGCTAGTCGGATTGGGACTGTGGGTACTAAGGTGCATGGTTGGTACACCACTATACACCGAGGTCCTATTTTCCTGTGCATAGCTCTGTATATGTGCAGAATCCCCGCAACACCCTTTTGCCTATTTCCCATCCAGATCCTTTTTAGTTCTTCTAAAAAAGGACTATTATTCTGTACTGAGTTGGACTGGCCATACCTTGGATCAAGTGTTTCTTCACCCTCACTGCTTGAAATGATGCTGAAAATTGAGCCACTCATACTTTTCTGACACTTGACTGGTGCCCCTTTGGATTTCGTTTTATTATCAATCAATCGGTCAAACTTTCTGGCAAAAGTAAAAACCCTGCCTGATTTATAAGCATTTTTGTTCCTTCTGAGTTTTCTTAGTTTCCTCATTTTTATATATCTTCCTGATATGTCTTTAATATATTGTTGCAGAGTAACCCCATACCACCATCCAGCAAGCTCTGCCTTTTTCAATTTCTCCAACCAAATACATTTGTCTTTACAGCCCTCAATTTTTGAGACAAATTCATTTTTGGCAATTTGGCACCAACCTGTAAGCTTCTAAATTTGTTGTGCAACCCAGGAAACAGGCTGCAGCCACCAAATGGTTATGACAAGTATATGTCAACTTTCTAAAAGTGGCATTTTCTGAATTGTGACTTAAAATCACACTTTACCATTAAAGAGGGTTTTAAATTACAATTCTCTGGACATCATAAATGATATCTCTACCTGTTCCGAACCAGAGGGTATCACTTATTATATGTAATGTGATAACCCAATGTTATCTAATGCGAGAGGTAGGCCTCATAGTAGTGAAAAATAAATTTGTGAATTTTTCACTGTCAGGACATGCAAAATCTAAAAGTAAATTTCCAACTTATGGGCTATTCAGGGCCTGCCCTAGGGGTGACTTATATGTAATAAAAATGGAGTTTTAGACTTGGCAAAAGGTTTATTTAGCCATTTCAAATTGGCAGTTTAAAACTGCGTACAGTCTGCAATGGGAGGCCCAACACATGTTTAAGAGGCTACTTAAGTGGGTGACACAATAAGTGCTGTAGGCCCACTTAACTGAACGGTCTAGAAGTGTCCAGGAGAAGGGGCGGATTTAGTAGTAGTCTTGCTCAGAACAGCTAGATGGTTTTTAAGAAGCACTAGCTTTTCCCCTTTAGAGAACGTAGCTTTTTGAACTTGGTAAGACACGAAACTAATACATTTGTAAAAAAATTATTTTACAATGTATTAATTTAGTAGCCTACATCTCCCAGAAGTACCAGGGAATATTGTATGCGGCCAATAGGACCGGGACCCGGAAATTGAAAAGAGTCTCCGGATTAGATGAAGTATCAGAACAGGCTGTTAGAATAGCGATTGTCGGACGCTGCTACGCTGGATTCATACATTTAAAGGTATGACCAAGCAAGGAGTACTATTTCTGTTCTGTGATATATATCTGAGAACGCGGCCGTCACACGGTTCACTCTCAGGAATCCTTTGCTACAACTGAGATGTTCACGCTGGCATAGGCATTTGCAAACCATTGAATGGATTCATGCTAGCCTAGTGGATTGTTTGCACAACTAAATGGGCATAATAGCTGCCGAGACTCTCAGTAGTATTTTTTGAGACACGTGACTAATTAGAAACACCTCACAGCCTTTTACGAAGGATGTCACAGCAGCCCTTCATTCATTTTTCATAAAATAGCACCATTGCCAGAACAGTCGCTCGGTCATTTACTATGTACTAATTCAGTAGCCTTTGATGCTTGCAAGTACCCGTAGAAACAGATTTTGACATCATGCAAAAATACTAGCAAGATAGCGTTCGCCCACCAATGTAGATTAGGAACCAAAAAGCACAAGCAATTGAAGCAGCAATGTTATAAGCAAAATACTTTTGGAAGAGGCAATTTTGACAACTTATGGACTTATAAGCATATATCAACTTATATGCGAAATAAAGTTCATCTGCGTTTTGAATACAATATCACTCATAAAATGGTTTTCGAAGTTATTTGCTGTGTCCCTTACTAAATTATTAATTTTCTGCATAGACACGAAAGAAGGACAGACAATTGGCAGCGTCCATTTGGACGACCAACAATAACGCTTAAGGTATGCAATTTTACAACAGAGAAATGATATCGAACTGAATAGTAAGGAGCCTCCTTATAATTAAAGCTTTTTCTGTCCCTTGAAGTTACCACTTCTACTTCCAAAGCGATCGGGAATGACCGAAAAAAACACCACCTTATGGCATTGAAGTAAGTTTGCTATACCAATTTGTTGGTGAGCTGGAGTAAATAAAAAGGCAATTGATAAGATTACACATAAGACTGATGTCCCCCTTTTTTCCCTTCCCCCTCCCCCTTCTTTTCCCGCCTTTTTCTTTTTTCTTATTATTGTTGTCCAGTCAAGTATCACATTGAAGATGTGTTCTGATTCGGCTTGAACAGATGAGATCGGCTGATCTCAAAAATTAGGTAAACCTTTTTAATTTGTTGAAACTGGGAACAGGGAAGTTGTTTTGGTTTTAATATTTTCCTTGACACAGAAGATAACAGAAGTTTAATTCTCTTTATCTTTGTAGCTTTTGGTCCTGAAGAGAACCCTACTAATTGGAAATTGGGTTCGAAACGCGTCGACCGTGGTTATCCCAAACAAGTGCAAATCTAACAAAATGAGAGTATCCCTTATTGTTTTCAATTGCAAGCATTAGTAATAGGAATTTAATATGTCCATTTCTGGAACTTAATAGGGATTGTGAAAATAGAGCACTGTTTGGTTCTTGCCCAATTATAAGGTTGTAAAATTGCAAGCAACGGTATAACACCTGTTTGGGCAAGTGTGTTTCGTAATTATTGTGTCTTAACTGTTTTTGTCTTTGTCTTTACGTATGTGACAATTTGTTATTAAGTGTCATATGTCATTTTTGTCTGTGTTTAAACGTCATTAGAAAAATATTGTCACATATTAGTTGTTATTGTAAAATGTGGTTGTGGTGTTTTATATTAATCTATCTGAAAAATTGTAATGATTTTTGAAAAAAAGTTTTAAAAGAAAAAGTCTTCTAAAAAATGAAATAAAAGATACATTGAAACTGATGGTTCTGGGTTGCATAAAGTTGTTAATATGTGCCCAAACGAAAAATAACTGAAAAAATATCAGTATTGGCATGTTGGTTGTTGTTTCTAGTAGGCCCACAAGTAGCATTTAATTAACCAGCCCTGGGTATATGTTATGCCACTTTACTAGTGACTTATAAGTAAAGCAATCAAGTGTAAGCCAATTTTGCGATGTTTTAGGAAGTGAGCACAAGCTCCTTAGCACTGGTTAGCAGTGGTAAAGTGCACAAAGTCCTAAAACCAACAAAAATGAATTCAGCGAAACAGGACGGGAGAAGGAAAAAGGTATGGTGGTGACCCTGCAAAGAGTCCAACAATGGCTGATATTGCTAATTTATGTGGAGCATCATTATTGTCTATTAAACCATACACAAGTGATATTTTTGCATAGTGCACATCCTGAACTCATTTATGTTCCTTTCAGGACACGCAACTACTGTTTACCTGCGAGAAGAGCTCGGAATTCAACAGCAAGGAGATCAATATTTGCCTATCAGAGGTTTTCCACTGGCTCCAGAAACACCAACTGAAGTGCAATACTGAAAAATCTGAGATGATGTTCTTTGGCTCTCGGTCCTGTGACTTATGGCATCACTGGTGGCCGCAAGACATGTCCCCTCCCACCTCAGCTGTCCAGATTGTAAAAAACCTTGGCGTCAAATTTGACGACTCTCTCTCAATGAAGGCCCAGATTCACTCAGTGCCCGGGACTTGTTTTGGGATACTGAGGATGGTGAGAAACTTTCTCCTGTTACTTCCGGTTTCTCACAGGAAGACGATAGTCCAAGCTTTGGTGGTGTCGAGATTGGACTATGCCAATGCCTTGTATCTCGGCCTCCCTGAATCTCTACTCAGCCCCCTTCAGGTGGTCCAGAATGTGGCGGCCAGAGTTACTCTTTTGGCAGGACCGAGAACTCACTCTACTCCCCTCCTGGCCTCCCTGCATTGGCTACCCATTAGGAAACGGATCGCCTTTAAATCATTGGTATTGGTTTTTAAGGCCTTCCATAAAATAGGTGCCCCATATCTTGCGGACAGAATGCAGCACTATAGCCCGTGCCGTACTCTGAGGTCATCCGCCAAGTCACTGATCATCACACCCAGAATTCGGCTTTCTCGGAGAGGAGGTAGATCCTTTCAAGTGGTGGCTTCTCGCCTCTGGATCAGCCTGCCCTTCGCACTGAGGCAATCCCAGGATCTCCTCACATTCAGAAGGAAACTTAAAACTTGGCTTTTCCAACAGCAGCCTTAGGCCGAGGTACTTGAGCTCAGCTTTGCGGGTCGTTATTTGTCAGCGCCGGGACACTCCTGGAGTAGCCGTGCGCTTAATAAATACCTGCTAACATAACATAACAGTCAATATGAGGCAGAGTGAAGTAAACTGATGAGCTTAGGACCACACACTTTTGACAAGAGGGGGAGATGGGATTTGAACCCGTCTTTCCTGGTTACGCAGGTTGCAACTGAATGAATCTCTCCTGAGCTCTCCATTTTACACCCTAAAAGGATTACATTTTTTGTTAAAATATTCTGTGAACCAAATTAGTACTAAATTTCAATAAATACAAGTTTGAATGTTAATTCTAAATTATCTCTGTTTTAGAAACACAGTACAAAAGTAATGTTTTTTACTTCACACGCTCAGCTGTCCTGATTACAATAGTTTTTGTTCTTTAAGGAGGGTCAAGGGCAGTGCCAGGGGAGAATGACTCAGCCATATTTTGGCTCGCCAGTTCTCATGAGAAAAAAGCCAGCCCAGAGCGAGACATTGGAACTGAGCCAGTCCCAGGCTTTGCTTTACTTGCCAAACTCTGCTGAAATATAGGGCTGTGTTACCAGCAAAAACTTAATAAAACTCATCTCTCAGTTCATCACCCCCTGTGGTCTTGTTACTACTACCAACTAATGAGACTGTCCTGAAAAAGAGGTAAAACTACGACAGAACAGCTGTGCGTGATGATGTTTGGTTATAAGCATTCTGAATGTGTTTGTTCTTTAAATCTGTTTTAAAGGCAGTTTCCATCAACTAGGGTTCAGTGTTGCTGGAAAGAGTGGGAGCATACTGCACACTCTTA
Organism: Calotriton arnoldi; assembly: GCA_963921515.1. Taxonomy (NCBI): domain Eukaryota; kingdom Metazoa; phylum Chordata; class Amphibia; order Caudata; family Salamandridae; genus Calotriton; species Calotriton arnoldi. The sequence goes on from CAWUFW010013937.1 coordinate 317,884, forward strand.
AAAACTAGTGTCAAATGCTAACTATTATAGACGCTGGTAAAGCACACTACGGAAACCATAACACTATTAAATGTAAATCTTTACTGTAAAAATGTAATTGCGCCATTGTTTTTAACAAATAACGAAAATAAAGGATCCAAGTGCAATTTCCTCTAGAAGCTCAGGAGGTATCCTCTCAAGCCTCCAGAGACCTTATGACATCTGCCAATGTCTTCTCTGCCCTGCATAGATCAAACCAGTATGATGTGCAAAAAAACACAATAACAAAGATGTCATTTTAAATCATAAACAAATCAAGGTGTGAGAATTAACCACAGTGATTCAATAAAAGCAAATGTTATGCAACGGTTATTGAAAACATATGTGACTGTATATTATGCATTTAAATCAGCAGTAAGGTTCATAGAAAATAACACATTGTTTACACAAGCAAGTACACTGTGATTGCACAACAATATTTTATGCATGACAAGCCGCAGAGTTGTGCATGGTTTCCAGAACTGTCATGTCTTTTAGGATAGTTTCATCATGTACATACCAATTATATACATTTTGTCCCATCCACACAACATAACGGTTCTACACAGGTGACCTTTTACCTAGTAGCTTACTTCTGTCTCTTCGACACCAGGCTCTCGGTACCCTATCTTAATCCCTGTACCTGACGTACATAAACATGTCCTCAAGCACAGCAGATTTATTTTGTATCAGGGTCACCGCTTTTTTCATGCATGGCCAACAGCCAGCTGTGTATGAGTGTTTTTGTTTAGAAAAGGATTAGCAAAGGATTAGTGAATGTTTTCAAAACATATCGATTCTAGAAGAAACCCTGGAGTGACCACTTTAGTATAAAAGACCCTCACTCCCCCTTACAAGAGAGAGGAGAATTCCTTCTAGGCTGGACCGAGACTCTGCAGGCTGATCCTTCGACAGACAGAGACCTGACATCCCTTGCGGGGTGTCATCCTCGACGCAAAGACAGGGTCCTTCATTCTAAACCACCAGGGGAGGGGTTAGCACTTCCCCGGGGGATTCTTGGCTCCATTAGGATACAAGTTAGCACTTACATACACATGCTTCACCTACATATCTAGGCTAGGTACATTTAGGTAGGATACGCATCGTAGGAGTACGCCAATGCTATTGTTTTATATAATCTGCTTTTATTAATCTTATTAGCACTATGGTAGAAATGTATCTGCTATTTACGATATTGGTACTAGCGATATCGTTTGTCTGCTACTGTCTATTGATTGTTGCAGCTAATATGTTTTACACTAGCCTGACGCTTGACCAATAAATACTTATTGAAACCGTTCCAATCGTCAGTCTATGTGTACTCTGAGAAAAGTAAGCACAAGTGACTGAGCGAAAAGATACCGTATTGTTTTCCAAGATACCTTAGGAATCAGGGTTGTCATGTTCAGTGGTTGCCAGTAACTACCTACTCTGCCGTAGAATACAGGGGGTGGTAGTGGCACCGAAGAGCTAGCTGGTCTAAATGCTGACTCATCCTGTGGGGGTGTCTAGATTCTGTCTGCACACCAAGTTTAGGTCATCCAACGCGCCCAGGTCCTGGGGGGTCCTAGGAACTGCACGACATGGTACCGCCAACATTGGTTTGGTTCTTATATTAACAGTAAAATCTGAGTAGTTCAGTCGTGCTTTCCCAGAAAACCCTACTCACATTTTTCAGAGACATCTGAAATGGGAAGGAATATCTGCCTCAGCTGAGCAGGTAAACCCTGTGTATTGGTTGAAGGTTTAGACAAGCTTGTAAGGATTAAAGGTTCCCATATTGTGCCAAAAACCCTTTCTCTTAAACCTTTACTTTCATCTCCCTTCAAAATGACTGAATCTGGAAGTAGCAGAATTTGCTAGCGCTCTTCACATTACAGAAAACTGCAGACAGGCAGTAACTCTGAAATGGTTAGAACATGGAGTACCTGCAACAGGTGGCCATATTACTTTCGTGATTGAGGCACACGAGGTGTTCGGATCAGAGGTATTCTATTCCTGGGTGAAATTTCCACCTGCAGATGCACAGACACAACTATTCCATGAATACATTGAAGTGGACTCACCGGAAGAATACATCCCATCTGAGGACATTGAAGTCCCGTTAACTTACCAGCAACATAGACACTGGTTTAAAGGCGCCCTAAAACACACAACTTCAGTCGTAAGACTCGGGTTGCTCAACGTAGGAGGAGCGACATGGCCGGTTTTAGCGACTTACACTCCACATCCTGAGATAGACACACTCCCAGTAGGGGAGGTGCGTACACTTTATGAAAAAGTAGTCAGGCTATACAGACACATTGTCCAGTTCGTCATGCGAACACTCACATTACAACCTGCGAGATCTGCTCCACCTGGAACTGTTCAGACCCAACACACACCAACAATTAGCCCACAGACACTAAAAGCAATCATGGGTGCGTTCCCATCAAAGAGGGATCAAGTACCATTCTGGATCTTCCAAAAGATAGCACAGTTGGAAGCAGTATTTCCCCATATGGGTCCGCAGGAAAAATATAGAATGTTAACCCCTTCGCTGCTTCTGTCGGCCAACGGCCATCACGAGCACTACCTCCGTAGTGCTGTGCACGTCCGTTGGCCGACGCGGCCCCGCCCACTCAATAAAACCGCCGCACCGCGGCGGAATTGCCGCCGCGGTTAAGCGGTTAACAATTTGCTTGCCAATGGGAATGGTTCCCTCACTTGAGGATTGTACCACATGGGGAACAATCTTTGCTGCAGTCTACATTCGAATAGACGACACCCCGACCATATCGGTTATTCCTGAAGTATTGAAACAAATACAAAATGAGTTCGGGGCAGGACCTGCCTTGGACTTGGAGATGAAACTGATGAGTAATTTTGACCAGGTCTTACCAATTATGCTGAGCAACATCAAGGGGGAAGCAGCAGCAGTGGCTATACACCAACGCTTAAGGGAAACAGCTCCTGCAAATCAGGAGCATGCATTTCCTGAAAATTATCGAGGAAACCTATGCTTCACTAGGTAGAGATAGTTTGGGAGCCAAACCAGGGAAACCACAAGTGCTGAGTAATTCTGATAAGGATAACTCAAAGCAAGCACCTAGCTCTTCTAAAAAGAAATGGGAAAACAATCAAAATCAATCAAAGAATAACAATAAAAGAAACACTTCAGGATCAAGGGGTGAGTCTCCCCAACGTGAGTCCTCTGAAAAGAGGTATAGCCTTAGGAATCATGATAACATTAGGAAACCTGACAGGTCTCAGGATACTGATACACGTTCCTTTCGTTCCTTTTAGGGTTCAACGAAAAACTCGGAGAGGGAAGGATGGTCTGAACAAAAGACTGAAGAACGATCAAAGGGAAAAAGGGAAACACATCGCAATACCGATTTCGTTATCAAACAGGAAGACCAACATAAAGCAAAGCCTCAATTCAAAAAGATGAAAATAGCTGGCTTAAAAAGTAGACATGCCAAGGTTACTGAGGACTCAGCTTCTGAATGGGGAATTGGCTCTGACGATGCTAGACAGCGCGGCAGAACTAACAATAGCTCGCCAGAACCTGAAGGAATTTCTGGTGACAGCAGTATTGAAGGTGGAAACACCTGATACAAGATTGAGTGCCCCACACCGTCTACACAAAATTAATCTCCAAATAGAAAGGTACATCTCAGGAAAAATTAAAGATCTCTTTTGGGATAATTTGACATTTGGATATGGCATCCTGTTAGCAGAAAGAGATTGGCCACCTGAATTTATAATGGATTGCCCAAAGGGTGAAAGCGTCTTTTTGCCTGCCTTTTCCAACCTCATTCCTGTTTCCTTTCAACACTCATACACACAGAAGTGGGCGCAAGCGCTAGCTCCGGCATTACACCCCAACCATGTAGGGTGGGACATGGAGTCCAAACACCACGAGATCCCATTAAAAACTACTCCAACTCCACAGAGCCAGTACCATATTAAAAATGAGGTGAAGAAACAGGTCAAAGAAATCTTAGACCAACTAGAATACCAAGGTGTCATTGAAACTTGCACCTCACCAATGAACAACCCTTTGATTCCCGTCATGAAACCTGACAACACATATCGTTTGGTTTTAGACTACAGACATTTGAACACATGCACAAAATCATTTGCAGTTCAGAACACACACAGTGGCGCATTAATGAATAACATTGTGCGGAAGAAATACAAAACAACACAAGATATTTCAAATGAATTCTTCTGCCAAAATATAGCTCTTGAAAGCAGATATTTGACAGGATTTTCTGCCCTCGGCACTCAGCGCCAATTTTGTCGTCTGCCCCAAGGCTATAAGAACAGCCCCGGGTTTTTCTCGGCAAGAGTGTCAGAGCTATTACAAACTTGCAATGAAGAGGCAGTGTCCTACGTAGATGATATTTATCTGACGGACAATGAATTACTTGAACACTTGTGCTGGGTGAACAACATAATTGTTGGTTTTGCCAATAGGGGCTACAAATTTAACTTCACAAAATCAAAAATTGCCCTATTGTCCTATTTTTTGGGATATGAGCTGTCAAGTGAAGGAAAAAGTCTGGCCAAAATCTTTTTGGAAAAATGCGCGCTAATTCAGCCTCCAAAGACTCTGAAGAGTTTACAATCCATTTTGGGATTTCTAAATTTCGGCAGAACATACATTTAAGACTATGCAGAAAGAGTCAAAGCTTTCTACGATCTAATAAGACCAGATTTCACAGCAAATAAATGGACTAAAAAACATAAAGACACTCTACATTCAGTTCAAGCTGACATGATATCTTCAAAACACTTGCAGACATGAGTAAACGTCCGCAACCTGGTAATACGAGTCATCCCCGAGTAATCAGGGTTTACCTACATCACGTTCAATGAAGGTGAGACAGTTCCAATCGCATTACAAATCTCATTTGTACACGAATGCTGAAAATCGATTTGCAGGTACAGAAAAAATACCGACGGCAATACAGACTGCTGTAGGGAGAGAAAGAGCACTAGCACAGGGGAAACGCATTATCGTTGTAAACCCAATACCGACTTTAGAAGAGGTAACCAAAGCCAGCATTCCAAATGCAAAGTCATTGCATCCACGATGGATACAATGGGCTAATTCTATCACTGTAACAGATGTAGAATATAGATACGACCCTACACTGAGAACACAAGCATTTCTACAGTACTAACAAGAATACCCTCTCCCGAATTAAATATTGCCTCTAGATCAGTATGAATACATAATCTACACTGACGGTTCTGCTCAAACCGCCATTGGAAGTAAATAGCAATATAGCGCTGCGTGGGCTATAGCGAAAGGTCGTATGCGGGATGGTAAGTTCCATCCCAGCAATACGACTACGCAATCTCTGGGAGATTGTACAGCGCAGCTGGCAGAACGGAAGGCCCTGATACTGGCACTACAGTATACTGATCGGGAATCCCCCACACTAATAGTGTGCGATTCATTTTCCTGTGTGCAATCTTACAATGAATGTCTTCACTACTGGGGCCAGAATGGGTTTAAAGACGCCAAGGGTTACACGATAAAACATAAATTGTTATGGGAACAAGTGGCAAAGCTGAAAGCATGCCTGCTACGGGCTCAAGTTATTCACACCTTGAGTCACCAGCGTGTTGGCGTACATGTTGAAGGGAATTCACTGGCTGATGAAGCAGCCAAGGCTACAGTGCGAACTGCTGCAGTTGCCGCAATCACTTGTCCACACACGAGATTAGACGGAGATATACTAGTAGCTATCAATGCCACAAAGAACGGCTCTGCCGTCCTGCCAAAAGGCTTTCCACTTAAGTACTCCTACAAGTTAGATGCGCATAACACACCATATGCTCACATTCCAGGAGTGGGGGATAGGGTAATACCACCAGAGATCGCAGATTAGGTTTAATTCTAGCTGCACACGAGGGTCTGGGCCCTGCACACGCAGGAGTCACTGCAACAATTTCATTTTTGAAGCAGCGTTACCGGTGGTCGGGCTAACAAAACAAACAAAGGACTATGTCCTGAAGTGCGATATTTGCTAGCACTTGAAGGGTTCCACTATTCACAAACTACCACAAACATCATTACTGATTCGGACAGACATCTCACATGTGTCTATTTGGACCACTGCGGCCCCTTAAACTCAGACAGGGCTTACAAGTCCATCTTGGTGGCAGTGAATTCATGCTCTAGATTCCTATGGATTTGGCTCCAGCGCTCGGCTGATGCTCAAACTGTTTTAAAGGAATTGCGAGTCTTCATCGGGACATATGCAATTGGCACGTTACATTCCGACCGTCGCCCTGCATTTAGCTCTCGGGCTTACAAGGAAGCCATGGAAAGCATGGGTGTGACCTTGCAGTACTCCCCCCCTACCATCCTGAGGGAAATTCAGTGGTGGAGAGGAAAAACCGGTACCTAAAACAATCCTTAACAGCTAGGGTATTAGATGTACGTGGTAGTTGAGTGAATCACATATACAGGGTCCAGAGGGCACTAAATAATATGCCAAGAAAATCCTTGGGAGGCCGTACCCCTTATGAAATCCTGTTTGGGACAAGAATGTGGGTACCTGATCTCGATTGTGCCAGCACAGTGGCAGATGCAAAACCATTTGAACTGAATGACCGTTTGGCTGTTTTACAGGAACTCAATGAATTTGGGGCGTTACAAAGCAACGTGCAAGTCAAACGCACCGCCACTGGGGAAGTGAAACCAGTTCCGGCAAGACCTACCTGGGTCCTGCAGATTGGGGACCTGGTCAGGGAAAAGATTGTGGACAGAAGAGAGTTTGGGCCATCTTACAGATCACCTGTATCCGTCCTGGTGGTTGTGGGAACAAGAACAGTACTTCTTCCTCCTCTTGCCGGCAAAAAAGAAAAAAAGATTTGTCTCCATTGATCTGATCAAACCGCACCATGTGGCCGATTCTCAACAGTAGGCCGCGTGGGGTCCTGAGTAGCTACAGATCTCCTCTTGCTACTATACAGGAAGTTTGGATGGAAAGACTAATAACCTTTCAAGACTCCACTACACAACGTGAAGGAGTGCCAAATAATGGAACACAAATCTTTCCAGTTGAAATTGAAACACATCAAGAAGCAACAATGCAAGTTGCAATTCAGCCCAACAATGATGTCTACATTAATGTGCCTTCAGACGACACATCGGCCAGTTCTACAAAACCTACAGAGCTACAAAAGATAGATCGAACTGCGTCTGGCTACTTCATAAATTTCGATAACTTCTCCTCAGATCCAAGTGAACCTGATCAAACGCCACCCGTTTTAAAGGAAGAGAAATTTCTACAATTCTATCTTTTACTCAAAAAGGCTTTCTTAGTGTCACCTTGGTTGCAAATTCGGTTTGCAATAGGGGTAGTATACCTGTTAATTTGGATTGGCACAGTGACTGTCTTTTTTCTGCTTCTGAATGGACATTATCTCCCAGAACGCTCTGCAGTACAATCTGTGAACTTGGTCTTGAAACCACATACGTCATCACACCGTGAACAGAGTGACTTGTCCCTGGTGAACATTACAGCAATTCCAGTACCTGATGGTATAGTTTGGGATACAGTTTCATGTGATGTATTTGGCCCCACTGAACATTTAAAAACTGCACACGTGTTCAAAATTTCTTTAAATGATTTCATTACCCCCAGTACACTATCTGATGATTGGGACATTGAAACTGTAAATACTATTCTTTTAGATTTAGAACAATCTGCTGTATTTTCTTACAGGGAATTGTATGAAGATACAACTGACTATGATACCATGTTTTGTTACCAGCATTATGGTCATCATTTTTTGCATAGAGCAAGTGTACTACGCACTGCTAACACTTACTATCAATGGGAACATTGCCCGACACCACCAAAAAGTAGTTCTGCCACATTCGCACAGAAATTCGCATACTTTTCAGGGTTCAATACATCAGACTCAGAATTGTTTTACTAAAACTTGCACAGACTAATGCAACAACGAAAAAGATTATGCTGACTAATACTAAACTGATATATTCAGCTCCTTTTATCTCCCAACTGTCTATACAGGGTTTTGACTACTGGAGAGACACCATAGACACGAAATCTATCTAGGGGACAAGAGAGTGGCAGGTTCAGGGAACTGAGGCGGTATTTAGAGCTTGCCTCATACCATTACAGATGATTTTCCTGAACAGAACAGTGCAACAGACTACCTGTTATGGGTTTGAAAAATAAAAGACCTGAGAGCACAGAGAATCCCCTCACCCACACCCATTATGGGAATTTCAAATAACACACTAACAAGTGAGGGGACACATGGTATAAGTACGTACAATTCATCATCTTCTGATTAGAAGGGTTGGTTGGTTTGGCCTGTAGACACGAATATGTGTAACTCAAGATTCAAAGGTACCATCGAAGGGTTAGTATCCATAGGCCTGACCCACGCTATGTACACACAGACGACCCAGGGGTAGTAACTTCCTATAGTGTCGGGAAGTTGTGCCTAGATTGGCTAAAGACCTTGACACTATCACAGGTGAAACAACACTTGTCCCTTCTGTCAGACAACATGGATCTTAGGGATTTCTTATTAGGTTCCAAGAAACCACGTAGTAAACGCTTCTTGTATGCCATCTATAATGAGGTTTGGAAGGTCTCTCAACAGGATGCTGCTGGGAGACTATGTGAGATAGATTGACTTAACCTGGAAAAGGCCTTAGCTGTGGTAGACAATAGCATGACCACACTTTCGTCTCGTATTTATTCACTGGGCAACATTGTGTCCTCAGCTATCGACATAATGGAACTAGATTTGTCTATTCTACAACATGGACAGTCTCAGCTACGCGCTATTATGCTTTTAAGCTGGACGCTTCAATCATTGCGTTTTGGACACGTTCCATGGCGATACATTAAAGACACAAGTCTGTTTTCAGCTCACAACCTGACTGACAAACAAATGCCCATGGCACGCAGAGATGCGAAGTACACCATGCTGCTCATTGAAAAACTAGAGAAGTTACCTTTTACTGTAGCAGAATCACCATCTACGAAATGGTTAATCCATGGCTATGTCACACTGCCAATCACAACATTCCAATTCCAATACTTCCTGAAAGATTACCCAGTAGGCAGGTATGAAGAGTTGGGCGAAGGGTTCATACGAGAAACCTGGGAGTTGCCATACACATATAGGTGCAGGAACCAGGACAAGCAAGTTTTCTTGAGTGGTTCAAACTGCAAAAAGTCCTTGAGTGGGTCTTTAGTGTGTAAAGAAGTATTGCTTCATGGAGCGTGTAATGCGACAATAGAGAATTTGTCCTGCTACCTGAAGGGTTCCCCAGCTGCTGTAATTCTTCCAGTATTTGAGTTGCTTTCTAATGGGAGTTACTTGATGCTGACTGACCAAGGCTGTTGTGGAATGAAGCCAGGCATCACTTATCTAGTGACTGTAAACTATGGGTTATTTGTTGTAAGCAAGTATTGTTTCCCCCAGCTCGCACAGTTAGGGAGGCACTACTATGGCCTTTACTGAATGTTTCCAACATAGGGTTTGATTCTCTGAGCAGACTGAAAGCCATGCTGTTTCAGCAAAATGTGGCCTTAACTTCAGCCTGAGAGATCTTTGATCTCCAAGTAGCAAGGTCCTCGGCAGAGATACAGACTCTGGTCCATCCGAACTACCCACTCCATTTTGGAGAAATGGTCCATCGTATCTTTAACATGTCTGATACGCGGGGGATAGTACACTTATTTAGGAGCATTGGATCAGGTCTGATAACCACCTTTCAAACCATTTTTAGAGTGATTCCCGCATTCATACACTCCGTACTTGGAAGCGTTTTTGGAGGGCTTCCTTTGGTCCTGCTTTCAGTAGCGGGCATCCTGGTTTTAATTCTATTGCTTTGCAATGGATGTCAATGTCACTCGAGACATGGAGAGAACACTGCTGGAGCGACGTTGTCGTGAGCGATTGGTGTTCTTTATGGGTATATTTCGGCTTCGAGAGCTGAGTGAGCATTGGTTCCTGTCTTTCAGACCAGCCTGGCTTGACTGCATTCTGCCAGTGTTCCGCTGCCTGTTTTGCGGATTCAGACGAGTGTTGGACCTCTGTCTGACACTTCCATCGGTTGCGCCGTCGGACATAGACATGCTCCTGGCACCTTTACGGGTCCATATGCACAGTTGTCCACAGCGTATTCCCATGTTGATGATGGCGTTCATAGAGCCTCCACATGACGCTTCAGCTCCTGATGGAACGGGGATCAGCTCCACCACGGATGTGCAGGCATTAGTCCCAGGCACACAGGCATCTAATTCTTCTCCGACGGCTCCACCACGGATGTGCAGGCATTAGTCCCAGGCACACAGGCATCTAATTCTTCTCCACCTCTGCTCACTTGATATCATACTGGAAGTACTGGAGGGACTGCCTCCTGCGGATGCCATGTTCAGTGATATTGAGTCTTCAGCACAGGATTCTTAAACAATCAGGCCTCTCCTGTGCTAGGAACCGTTTGGCAAATTTTTAAACATGTACCAAATTGAAGGTTGAACTGACTTTGTGTTATTCTTGTCTGCTCCATCTGAGCATAGTGGCTTTCAAGTTGCTCAGAAAAACAATGAAAATATATTCAAACATATAAAGGACCTTTTATGAACGCTTTTTAGGGAAGAATGCTTTTACTATAGACCTTGCTTTTATGGACATTTTTTAAGACTTTTTAAGTGCTTTTTGCTAAGTTTTAATATACATGATTTTTATGCCTTTTTATAGCATTTACGTTAGCATTACCTAGCTGACCTTTTGAGGAGTGGGTATCATGTCCTTTAGGATAGTTCCATCCTGTACATACCAATTACATACATTTTGTCCCATCCACAAGACATAACGGTTCTACACAGGTGACCTTTTACCTAGTAGCTTACTTCTATCTCTTTGACACCAGGCTCTCGATACCCTATCTTAATCCCTGTACCTGACGTACATAAACATGTCCTCAAGCTCAGCAGATTTATTCTGTATCAGGGTCAACACTTTTTTCATCCATGGCCAACAGCCTGCTGTGCATGAGTGTTTTTGTTTAGAAAAGGATTAGCAAAGGATTAGTGAATGTTTTCAAAACATATTGATTCTAGAAGAAACCCTGGAGTGACCAATTTAGTATAAAAGACCCTCACTCCCCCTTACAAGAGAGAGAAAAATTCCTTCCAGGCTGGACCGAGACTCTGCAGGCTGATCCTTCGACAGGCAGAGACCTGACATCCCTTGCGGGGTGTCATTCTCAACGCAAAGACGGGGTCCTTCATTCTAAACCACCAGATGAGGGGTTAGCACTTCCCTGAGGTTTCTTGGCTCCATTAGGATACAAGCTAGCACTTACATACACAAGCTTCCCCTACATATCTAGGCTAGGTACATTTAGGTAGGATACGCATCGTAGGAGTACGTCAATGCTATTGTTTTATATAATCTGCTTTTATTCATCTTATTAGCACTATGGTAGAAATGTATCTGCTATTTACGATATTGGTACTAGCAATAACGTTTGTCTGATCCTGTCTATTGATTATCGCAGCTAATATGTTTTACACTAGACTGACGCTTGACCAATAAATGCTTATTGAAACCGTTCCAATCGTCATTCTATGTGTACTCTGAGAAAAGTAAGCACGAGTGACTGGGCAAAAAGATACCGTATTCTTTTCCACGATACCTGAGGAATCAGGGTTGTTTTGTTCTGTGGTTGTCAGAAACTACCTGCACCGCTGTAGAATACAGGTGGGTGGTAGTGGCACCAAAAAGCAAGCTGGTCTAACGGCTGACTCATCCTGAGGGGTGTCTAGAGTCTGTCTGCACACCAAGCCCTCAGTTTAGGTCATCCAAAATGCGCAGGTTCTGGGGGGTCCTAGAAACTACACGACAGAACATTGCACATGCAAATCAGTTTGGTATGCATGGGAGCCAGCAGATTATGCTTGCCATTTTGTATGGCAAACAAGCATGTTATGCGTAGAAACAAATACAACTGACATTCAAATCATCATATCCTTTCAAACCAATTGGTTGTGCATTTATATTCTGTAATAGTAACTAATGAAGGTGAACCAATTATTTATGGCTAAGAGCCCATTGCTATTTGCGGGTGGGCGTTATTAGTTGATCCACCATGGAGGGGTGGCGGTCTGAAGAAGTGGGGTATGAGCAGAAGTGGTCATGGGGTATTCGATTGATGGGAGGGGGCATAGTAAGACCCTTCAAATGTGGGATGGCACCTAGTGGCCACCTCTTTGTTCCCTGATGTGCTGCGATATGGAAGTCGCTGGCTGAATTTTGCCACCCACCCACCACAACATGGCTACATTAGGTCCCATTGTAGCTGAATAATGGCACTGAGTCTTGAGGGGACTAGGTTGCCCAGTTGGACATCTCCTTCAGGAGAAGCCTTTCAGGGGAGAGGCTGGTTGGAAGAGGGTCTGATGTGCTGGTGCACCCACACTTCTAGCCCTACCTCGGGTACCCTGGAGATTATGTGGGGCATGATCAAGAGTCACAGGATGCCCCAGCAGGGACCAATGCACTTTGCGATGTCTGGAGTTGTCAGAAATGTTTCATGTGGCACTTTGTCTCACCTGGTCTTTCTGTTCTATGCTGTCCCCAAATGGGGATGTTGCTCGAATATGAAATTACCTTGAAAATACAAAAACAATTGGCATTTGGCAAAACAGGAACAGTTGGTTTAATCAAACTCTACTGCCAGGAGCACAGTTAAGTCGGGGTCTGAGGACTGTCTCAAAGTACAATTGTTTTAAACTTCTTTTTATACATTTCTCAAAGCATTATTAAACAATTCATGGATCCTGTTTTGGGAGTGGAATGTGGGCCTACTCATGAAGCCATTAATTCCTCCCTCCTTATGACAAATGCAGGTGGGTTTCGACCTTGCGTGGACACAATGAGGGCCAGTGGATAAGGTATCCAGATTTCAAACATGGGAGCGAGTGATCACTATATGTGTTGTGTGTGCATTTTTCTTAATTTTCGCAGACCTAAGTTTGTTCGTCATCTACTGAATATTTTTGAACAACCAACCACTCAAAACACCCATATTAGTGCACTCCCCCTGAGTTATTTTTACAAGCCACTCAACAATCCTCAAAGGGACTCCCTGTTTTGCCTCTGATAACAAATAGGTTTAACTCGTTATCTAACCTAGATACACAGGACTGACAATTATCAACCAGGGACGCTCAGCTTTCCCAGCAGTCCCTTCTGGAACAGCCCCTTGCCAGTACAGTTATAACCATTACTGATAACGGCGAAAGTCCGCCCACTAGTATTAATAATGGAGCTGATTTGAACATCCTCAGCTGGAATGTAGCAGGACTGCACTCTAAGCTCGACGACCAGGATTGGTTGCGCCTGGTCAAAGACCAAGATATTGTCATGTTCCAAGAGACCTGGGCCACACACGATTCACACATTGAAGGGTTTCATTGCACTTGTGTCCCGGCATCCAGCCACAATAAAGGTCGACCATCTGGGGGCCTTCTTATTGGTCTCAATGTAGCGACTGGTGGTAGCTATAAGATACTTCCAACAAACAGCCCTAACTTCCAAGTAATACTTTTTAAGAGAAGAGTCTCTCTTTATTTGGTTAACTTTTACAATAATGATTTTGCATCAGTCCCCAACAAGAGTTTTATTGAGCTTTTTGATTTTATTTCCAATCTAGATTACCAGGCATCCGGTTGGAATACTATTGGGATTATTCTGGCTGGGGATTTTAATGCAAAATTTTATGACAGGCATTGTGTCACGGAACCACACACTACGGGCCCTTCTTTTCGCAGGGGAGCGGAACTGACAGCTTTATTGAGCTCGCTCAATTTAGTTAATGTCATGGAGCAGTTGGGTACATCTCATGCCACCAATAACCATCACCCGACCTTCAGAGGCAGGGGACATTCGTCCATAATAGACTTTGTTTTCATCTCTCCTCTACTGACGGATTATTTAATTACTGCAGAGGTTGTTGCCACTATTCAGGGGGATCACAACCCCATTAGAACCGCTTTCAGATTGGCACCCCGACACATGTTCCCAATTGAATGCGGGGCTAAAGATTTAACTCCATCTACCGACAACCTAACACTGTCATGGAGGGGTATTGATAATGGGGATCTGTTTAAATTACTTGTGAAGGACAACTTACTCTATATTACCTCCTGCTTGTCATCTGAAGCTCCCCATCAGGAGGTAGTTGGTGGTTTTTCTAAACTCTGTCAGGCAGTTAAAACTCTTCTGTTAAAGCCCGTTTCCTTGAAGAAACCGGGCCCTAGATGGTTTGATTCTGCATGCTCTGCTGCCAACAGGAACTTGCGTATGGCTTTGTCAGCTGACCCCAGGTGTTCCCATGATGTAATACAGGCTAGACAGATGTATAAACTAGCTATTACTAACCGGAAAGAGGCACTCGTAAGGGATCGTTGGGAAGCCCTATCGCAGGCTGCTACGGAAAAAGGGGTAACTTATTTTGGACTGCTGTAAGGGATCTTAGATCCATGGGACAGCTATTAACACCAATTAGCTGCACAATCTCGAGCCAGTCCTGGGAAAATCATTTTTCAAATATTTATGCCACCCCGCAGGGAGAGATTGAACAGCTGGAGTATAGTCTCCCCAACACTCTTCAAATCACACTCCCTGAAATAGAAGAGGCTATCCATCAGTCTATCGGGAATAAAGCCCCTGGCCCGGATGGGTTACCGATTGATATTATCAAATGGATCCCGGACTTCTGGGCTCCCCTTCTCCTGAATGTTTTTAATCATTGTATGTTGGGCCCGCTCCCTGATACTTGGGCAAAAAGTATTATAGTTCCAATATTTAAAAAGGGGGATAGGTCACAGCCCATTAATTACAGACCAATATCGTTGATTGACAACACTGTTAAAATACTGGGCAGAGTCCTATATAACAAGATCCTGGAATGGTCAGAGGAATATGGCATTTTAGAGCGCTGCCAGTTAGGCTTTCGTAGGAAGGTTGGTACCATCGAGCAATGTCTGAACCTCAGCCTTGTGATTGGGAAATATACCATTGCTCGTAAAACTCCTGTCTACCTGGCCTTCATGGATTTGTCCTCAGCTTTTGATTTTGTCAACAGGTCAAAGCTGTGGGCTATCCTGTTGGGCCATGGTTTAGACGCTCCCTGGTTCATTTCCTGGCTTATCTTCATAAGGACCTTCAGGCACAAGTGAGAATTGGTAGAGGTGGTGAGGTCTCAGGGCCTATCAAGGTAGGAAGGGGGGTCAGGCAGGGATGCGTTCTGGCCCCCTTCTTTTTATTATTTATATTAACGGCCTGAACAAATCATTGATAGGTGCAACCAAAGATGTGCCTATGATTAACGGCAAACCTTTGCCGGTGTTACTTTATGCTGACGATGCGGTGCTTATAGGTCGCACCCCAAACTCATTGCGCATTTTAGTACAGTCGTTTGTTAAACATATGGACAGTCTGGATTTAAGAGCTAATTTAAAAAAATCATTTTTAATGTCTTGTGGCCCACAAAAACGCTCCCTTACCTCTATCTCCGTTGGCAGCCAAAAATTAATATGCAGTGGTAAATTCCCCTACCTTGGTGTGGTCTTTGCTGCGAACGGCTCCTGGACTGAGCATCTTTCTCAGTCCAGGAGCAAGTTCTCAAAGACCATCAACTCCATTTTTAGCTTTCCCCGTCCCAAGAACACTGGCGTTATTTTAGCTATCTTAAAAAAATTTAAATTGCAATGCGTCCCAGTAGCTACTTATGGAGCGGAGATTTGGGGCACCACAAACAGTTCCTGCAATCAGCGGGAAGAAAACAGATTCTGCAGGAAACTGTTGGGCGCCCCAATCTCGACATCTCATTATGTTTGCCATAAAGAATTAAATTTAAATTATGTCACTGATTTTATACGTGCTCGCCCGGCTCTCTTTTGGCTGTCTGTCTGGAAGAATGAGGAAGCTATTCTGACTAGAGATATCATCATGGACTGTTTGAAGTGTGAGAAAGGGATGGATATCCCCTGGCTATCCGGAGTTTATCAGAGCTTATGCAGTATTAATCAGGGTTGTATTTTTAGAAACCCTTGTAAAGCTGAAACACTACGGAAAATAGATCTTAGGAATGCACTTTACCTATTTTACAGTACCGAGCGCATAGCTCAGGAATCACAGAAAACCCTTGTCTCTAGTTATATGTCACTAGTCCAATATTGTTATCCCCTACCAAACTACCTCACCTTACCTATGAGTCACTGGGAAAGAAGTCTGTTATTCCGTCTCAGAGCAGGGACACTCAAGTTTGTATTATGTTTTCCCCTTGGTTATCATCCCAAAATTGATTTGGTACCCTGCCCATGTGACGGAATTAGCGGACAGACAACCCTGCACTTTTTATTCTTTTGCAAATATTATATGAAATATAGCAAGGGGACACTCTATCCCTATTTTAAAAAAAGGAAACCTGTTAGCCTGGATCTGGCTTATACAAGCATGCTTGGTATGATCGATGAGGAGCTTGTATTCCGCTTAAGTACTTTTCTGAGAGCTGCGATCCGGGCACGTCAGTCCATGTCAGACCCTTGAATTCTTAACTGTGATTGGTTATGTTGTAAATAATGCATTTTATTCATCATATTCTAAGATGTGAAATTGTGTCTGATAATTTTAACAGTTTTTTTTTATGGTTGTACTTTTATGGATATACTGCCTATCCGAATAAAGATTATGAATATATGAAAGGACCTTTTATGAACGCTTTTTAGGGAAGAATGCTTTTACTATAGACCTTGCTTTTATGGACATTTTTTAAGACTTTTTAAGTGCTTTTTGCTAAGTTTTAATATACATGATTTTTATGCCTTTTTATAGCATTTACGTTAGCATTACCTAGCTGACCTTTTGAGGAGTGGGTATCATGTCCTTTAGGATAGTTCCATCCTGTACATACCAATTACATACATTTTGTCCCATCCACAAGACATAACGGTTCTACACAGGTGACCTTTTACCTAGTAGCTTACTTCTATCTCTTTGACACCAGGCTCTCGATACCCTATCTTAATCCCTGTACCTGACGTACATAAACATGTCCTCAAGCTCAGCAGATTTATTCTGTATCAGGGTCAACACTTTTTTCATCCATGGCCAACAGCCTGCTGTGCATGAGTGTTTTTGTTTAGAAAAGGATTAGCAAAGGATTAGTCAATGTTTTCAAAACATATTGATTCTAGAAGAAACCCTGGAGTGACCAATTTAGTATAAAAGACCCTCACTCCCCCTTACAAGAGAGAGAAAAATTCTTCCAGGCTGGACCGAGACTCTGCAGGCTGATCCTTCGACAGGCAGAGACCTGACATCCCTTGCGGGGTGTCATTCTCAACGCAAAGACGGGGTCCTTCATTCTAAACCACCAGATGAGGGGTTAGCACTTCCCTGAGGTTTCTTGGCTCCATTAGGATACAAGCTAGCACTTACATACACATGCTTCCCCTACATATCTAGGCTAGGTACATTTAGGTAGGATACGCATCGTAGGAGTACGTCAATGCTATTGTTTTATATAATCTGCTTTTATTCATCTTATTAGCACTATGGTAGAAATGTATCTGCTATTTACGATATTGGTACTAGCAATAACGTTTGTCTGATCCTGTCTATTGATTATCGCAGCTAATATGTTTTACACTAGACTGACGCTTGACCAATAAATGCTTATTGAAACCGTTCCAATCGTCATTCTATGTGTACTCTGAGAAAAGTAAGCACGAGTGACTGGGCAAAAAGATACCGTATTCTTTTCCACGATACCTGAGGAATCAGGGTTGTTTTGTTCTGTGGTTGTCAGAAACTACCTGCACCGCTGTAGAATACAGGTGGGTGGTAGTGGCACCAAAAAGCAAGCTGGTCTAACGGCTGACTCATCCTGAGGGGTGTCTAGAGTCTGTCTGCACACCAAGCCCTCAGTTTAGGTCATCCAAAATGCGCAGGTTCTGGGGGGTCCTAGAAACTACACGACAGAACATTGCACATGCAAATCAGTTTGGTATGCATGGGAGCCAGCAGATTATGCTTGCCATTTTGTATGGCAAACAAGCATGTTATGCGTAGAAACAAATACAACTGACATTCAAATCAGCATATCCTTTCAAACCAATTGGTTGTGCATTTATATTCTGTAATAGTAACTAATGAAGGTGAACCAATTATTTATGGCTAAGAGCCCATTGCTATTTGCGGGTGGGCGTTATTAGTTGATCCACCATGGAGGGGTGGCGGTCTGAAGAAGTGGGGTATGAGCAGAAGTGGTCATGGGGTATTCGATTGATGGGAGGGGGCATAGTAAGACCCTTCAAATGTGGGATGGCACCTAGTGGCCACCTCTTTGTTCCCTGAT
Organism: Calotriton arnoldi; assembly: GCA_963921515.1. Taxonomy (NCBI): domain Eukaryota; kingdom Metazoa; phylum Chordata; class Amphibia; order Caudata; family Salamandridae; genus Calotriton; species Calotriton arnoldi. Next base: position 336,329 of record CAWUFW010013937.1, read on the forward strand.
GTGCTGCGATATGGAAGTCGCTGGCTGAATTTTGCCACCCACCCACCACAACATGGCTACATTAGGTCCCATTGTAGCTGAATAATGGCACTGAGTCTTGAGGGGACTAGGTTGCCCAGTTGGACATCTCCTTCAGGAGAAGCCTTTCAGGGAGAGGCTGGTTGGAAGAGGGTCTGATGTGCTGGTGCACCCACACTTCTAGCCCTACCTCGGGTACCCTGGAGATTATGTGGGGCATGATCAAGAGTCACAGGATGCCCCAGCAGGGACCAATGCACTATGCGATGTCTGGAGTTGTCAGAAATGTTTCATGTGGCACTTTGTCTCACCTGGTCTTTCTGTTCTATGCTGTCCCCAAATGGGGATGTTGCTCGAATATGAAATTACCTTGAAAATACAAAAACAATTGGCATTTGGCAAAACAGGAACAGTTGGTTTAATCAAACTCTACTGCCAGGAGCACAGTTAAGTCGGGGTCTGAGGACTGTCTCAAAGTACAATTGTTTTAAACTTCTTTTATACATTTCTCAAAGCATTATTAAACAATTCATGGATCCTGTTTTGGGAGTGGAATGTGGGCCTACTCATGAAGCCATTAATTCCTCCCTCCTTATGACAAATGCAGGTGGGTTTCGACCTTGCGTGGACACAATGAGGGCCAGTGGATAAGGTATCCAGATTTCAAACATGGGAGCGAGTGATCACTATATGTGTTGTGTGTGCTGTGTCCTGGTTGGCTGAGTGTTCCTAACCTCATATGGCATCTAACTTTTTGATGTTTTGGGAACGCGCACCTGAGAGATTGGGGCCAATCTCCCAGGACCATTGCTGTGTCTCTGCCTATTCATGGGACTAATCTGGGATTTTTCTATTTGCTCATTTGTCCTGCTGGTTACGTGCCAAATCACCTGTGATCTGTTAATCAGTAGACTCAGGCCTAGGGCCCAGGGCCTGCCTGACCACGTATCTCTTACTCGGGTTGATGGAGAGGTCCTATAGGGAGATTTCGACAACAGTGATTTGATTTCACTTTTATACATACATGTGTCATTGCATACATAAACATCAATATTACCAGGGATATGTGCAATTTTGAGTTCAGGTTTGTGATGTCGTCATGTGGCTCGACGCCTTTAGGTAAGTGTAAATGTGCTCTAATTATGTATGCTTATTTTACCCAGATCTGTGACTGGGGCTGAAAAGTTTCAGTGCTCTGTCCATCATTTCCTTGTGTTCACTTTTTTCGCCCTAAATTGGCAGGGTATGCCCATACGTGGGTCCCTTGCTCACTTTGCCACTGGATTCAAACTAGCCTGGCTGATGAGCAGAGTTACCCGAAACCGGTCCCAGGATGCTTGTTTCCGGTCCAGAGAAGACCTGGCTTGGCAGTTCGTGCTGAACTGTTCCCATAAGGAACAAGGTCAAGACTGATTTGCATATGGCTGGGTCTGAACTGGAGTGGCAAAGTGAGCTAAAGAATGATGATAGATTTAACCCAGATCTGTGACTGGGGGTGAGTGTCTGAAACGTTTCAGTGCTCCGTCCATCATTTCCTTGTGTTTGCTAATTTTATGACACATAAGCCTGCACCAGCAGCCTCACTCCGCAAGAACATTTCAATTCGGAATTATTTTTTTCTGGATTATTGCCTATTCGGGGATTTGTTATGATTTTCCACTGGGCAATTAGAAGCAAAGCATGAAATTTGGCGGGGCTGCATTACAAACTTGTCAGCGGCCTCTGGCACTTCTGCAGTTGCTTGCTTGTCCGTTGCTGGGGAATAGGGACACGGCAAGTGAATGACATATGAGCTGGCACACTTCTCTCACTTGTCAAATGTGACTGGGGTGAGTGGTGGTGCTGGTTTCTGTGCTATGATAATGGAATCACCCAAACGCTCTTCAAAGAGGAATAATACTGAAATCTCTTCAGAGGAAGAGCTGCCCCAGGTGTCTGCTCCTGACCCTCTTCAGCCTGGTATAGCTATATTTCATGATATGATAAGTAAAGCGGTAGCAGCCGCTTTTGCTGTGAGAGAAGCTCCACCCTCACAGAATGAGTAAAGTGGTCCAAGATGTGGATACAGACATCTAAGAAGAAGAAGGGGAGCTGAGAGGGAGAAACATCCAGGGAGCCCTGCAAAAGGAGGTTTTAAATCATCTAAGGGAGATTCCCTCTTTGCCTGCTACCTCCTAAGGGGAAAAGGATATTTTTTTCTCACAGTATTGATGAAAGGATCCAGATTGCCTTCCCATCCATAATGCGACTTTTGTCAAGAGAATGGCCAGACTTGGAAAAGCCTAATTTTCCAAGATTCCTTTCAAAACGTTAAACACTCAAAAAATTCCAGGAGGAATTCCCCATGAATATCAAGGTGGACTATCTGATGGCAAGGCTTGCTTTGAGTGAAACCATATTTTCGGAGGAAGCTGCTCCTTCTGAGGCAACTGATAAACAAGCATTGTGAAAGCCAATAGATCTGGTGTTGTCCACCAACCTTTTGGCTTTGGCAATTCTTGTTTTGTTCTGCAAATGATTTTGCAAAACCGTTAATGTAGGGAAGCTGCCTGGCCCTCATCAATCTAAACAAAAACATTGGCTAAAGGCAAAAATATTTTTTGATTCGAAACAAGCACACATTACCTTAGGAGTCCCTGGCACTGAAGGGAGCTACATGATGGACCTGACACTTAGAGGTAAGCTTACATTTTGTGTAAGTTTAAACTTTAAGTCAAATTTACAAACGACATGCAGAGTTTTGCAACTTTGCATGTCCTGTCTTTGGATGTGTGGAGATTTCTCCATACTTACATGTGCAGAGACTCCACAGACAGACAGACGGCCAGACAGCCAGACAGACAGACAGACAGACAGATAGATAGATAGATAGATAGACAGACAGATAGATAGAAATAAATGACAGCTTCAATTTCTGATATAATTGGTAAATGTCGCTATAAGCACAACATACAAGAGCACTGAAAGAAAACTAGAAAGGCAGACAAGCAGGACATAGAGACTAAATTTGCTTAAAAGTAAAACTCTAGTCCTCAATTAAAATACATACCAGCATGACATACAGTGCAGTTATAAATGTACTTCATTGCTGTATATTAAAAAAGGAAAACTTTGTAAAGAACAGTTTCAAATTAACCCAATATAGTTTGCTGTAAAATAGCAAGAGTCAGATTAACAAAGGGCACTTAAAAAGGAATTTAAAACTGCATTAGCAGGAGAAAGGAACTAATAAAGCTGGAATGTGCCTTGTGCTCACATCTGGTAGGTAGATGCCTGCTATCACATTAGGCTCTACATGCAAAAGCAACACTGAAGTAAAAACAAAAACATTGGCACTGAGGGGAACTACCTCATGTATGGATGTGCTCTAATGAAAGGATTAAAATTAGTCACTGAGAGTGAAGTTAGCCATTGGTTGAAGTAGGCTGACCATATGCCCCCTGTTGTAAGCTGTAGAGGACTGAAAAAAACTTGAATGATACAACAACAAACCAATAAATGAAGAAAGGTGGGTGAAAGCCCCTTTAAGTAAGTGTTACCCATATATTTTAAGTGAAATCAAAAGGCATTAGACCATCAAGTTGTTCAGGAAGGTTATTAAATTATTTTTTTGACAGAATTATACAATATTTTTTTGATCAACTCTAAAGCCTCGTTGCCCTCTAAAGCTGCGGAGTCTAAAGGAAGGAGAACAAGACCTCCTAACAAGGGCACTGTTATCCCAGTTATGGAACACGAAAGAAGGCTGGGCTGTTACTCCTTGTTGTTCTTGCTGCAACAAGTATGAGCATAATTCTGTCCTGTGCTGGACTTAAAAAGAGTCAATAAATACATACAGTAATAGCAATCACAATCCTCTAGTGGTGCAGTTTAGATGGTTTGACTGGGGGTAAACGGCTGTTAATCTTTATAAGGAGCCTCTGAAGCTGCAGGACCAAGGCTGCAGGCTTAAGTATGGGAAAATTGTACCAGAGGATTTTTTAAATGAATGATTTGGATACGGCAAGCTGATTTTGATAACTGTTTATTAACAGATGCCTCAGATCAGATCATATTAGACTCCTTTTCTAACATTTGTAAATAAGTGTAAATGGCACTTACATTAATGCCGAAAAGGAGGAGACATACAGGCCTCTGAGTTGTTCATCAGCTCATAAGGATCTGATGAAGGTCTTACACTAAGAACCGAGGGAGAAGGAGTTAGTGATGGAGGCCAGAAAACGGTTCAATTGGCCTTGCAAGACCCAAAAGGAAGTCCTTAAAAGGGAGACATGGGATGAGTTAGTGGATGCATGTGGGTCGGGGAAAGTTCTGCTTTTGGGACTATTGTGAATCAGTGCCTTTTTAATGAGGCAGCTGTACCAGAACAGATTCATACCATTACTGCACAGGTTTGGGTTAACCATTTTGATGCTATTTATGCCAGGGTTAACACTGTATCCACTAGCCCAATAGAGGATACCGCCTCTGACAGTGATAGCCCTTCAAAGTTCGACGTCAGAGAAGTCGCCAAAGCTATTGTGTCCCTTCCCTCAAACAAAGCTCCTGGGCAAGATGGGGTACCTGGGAACCTTTATAAGTCATGTGTGGATTTATGGCCCCTTTGGTCACCCTTCATCTTAATGAGGCAGCACGAGGTCATCTTCCCTCCTCTTGGCAGAGGTCTGTCATCTTACCTGTGGTAAATAAAGGAAATCACTCAAACAAAGCCTGCTATCATCCCATCTCTCTAGTGGATGCTAAAGTGAAGGTTATAGGGAGAGTATTGTTAAATAGATTGATGGACTGGGCAGAAAATAGGAAAATTAATTCAGACATCCAATATGGTTTTAGATCAGAGAGGGGTATGATTGAGCAAAATCTTTGGGCCCGTTTCACAAAGGCAATCTGAGACAAAAGTCTAACTTTACGACTTTTGGTATTCACAGAGGTCATTTACGAGTCGTATCTTTACGTCCAGAGACAAGCCGCAATTTCTGGCTGCGCCCGTTCTCTCCGGATCGGGCCGTACTCTCCGGCTCGGGTTGGATGAAGTGTAATCAATTGGCCGGAATGCAATTTTTACAAAAAAGAGGATCAGGAACGTGTGATAAATGGTGCAGGAGGTCATGAAAATCAGTTTGAGCAGGTAAAAGGGTGTGGCCGGACACTTCATCATATCCCAGAAAAGTTTGCTCCTTTGCATCATGTTACATCCAGTCCACAATTTGCGCTCCCCTGATAGTATTGCCCGAGCCGGAGAGTACGGTCCGGGTGCAGAGAGTACGATAGAAGCCAGAGATTCTTGCCCGACTGCAGATGTAAAGATACAACTCGTAAATTACCTCTGTGAATACCAAAAGTAGTAAAGTTAGACTTTTTTCTCATATTGCCTTTGTGAATTGATCCCCTTAATCTTTATTTATTAATCACCAAGTATATTAAGGTGAGGATGAAGGCAATACATTTGGCTTTCATGGACCTCAGCACAGCCTTTGATACAGTTGATAGAGCTACGTTGTGGACTGTGCTGGACGACATGGGGGTCGCAAAGGCTCTCATTCATTTCTTGATAGATTTGCAGATTTTAATTGATTGTTTTGTTGATTTTATGAGCAATCTAGGCCTGAAGACTAATTTAACCAAAACCTATGTGATCGTGTTAGGGCCTAAAAGCATGAATACTAAACCCCAGATGATAAGGGGACAGCACATTAGTAGGACGGACACATTCTGCTATTTAGGTATTTGGCTAGATGAAAGATTAATTTGGGACCCTTTAGTTAGTTCCCGTTTGCAGTCTTGTAACAGAGTGGCTCATTGTACTGACGCTTTTTCAAGAAGATTGGGACGCGCACATGTCAAATCAATATTGGCTATTTATAGAGCCAAATGTGTATATACTGTGTCTTTTGGGGCAGAGATTTGGGCTATAAGTCCTGTACTTTCAACCAGGATGCTGAGAATACATTTTTGAGGAGGTTTCTGAGGTTACCACAGTCAGACACTTCAGAAACTGTTCCCGAAGAACTGGGAGTAGGTTTTATCTCAGATTATATTCAAATCTGCCTAATATTACTATGGTTGTCAGTATGGCTCAAAAAAGACCTGGATTTTTTAAAAACAATTCTAAGGGACTGTCTGGGGTTGGGTTATCGCCATCAAATTCCATGGATACAGTATATTAAATATCTGTTGAGGGAGCTGGATAGGCCAGAGCTGTTTTCCCACCCGGAGTTACTTACGAACACGGACGTGCAGTGGGTGAAGGAGGCTTATTGGGTCCACATGCAGGTAAAAAGGCAGTGAGGGCTTTATCTGAAAACACGTGTAAGCACTTTGAGATGGTAAAACTGTCTAGTAAATGTGAATTGTATATAACAATAGACATGCCAGTATTTCATAGGCACCTCCTATCTTATTTTCTCCTAAATTTGTTTCTACATTTGTTGGTTGGTTGGTTGGCATAGACCAAAGGATCCTTCAATGTGCACATGTGATATGGCTGCTGCACTCAACACTTTACACATTGTTTTTATTTGTCTGAAGTTTATGAATCTGCACTATAAGTATATCTGCCTTTTATTGCTGCCACTGGACTTTAGAAAAGTGAGGCCAGTCTTATTATATTTACAATTTTTAGAGAATTATACAGTTTGTTTTTAAGTATCATGTTTTTTGGCTGGAATTTGTCGCTCTTTCCGATGAATGTTTTTAAATGTGGTGTGATGATTTGAACTACTTTACACTGTATGCGCATTTATGATAGATTATGATAAATCAAATAAAGTGAATTTTGACTGACTTTTTCGAGTCAACAAATACATACCATATCAGCGGTTCAAAATGGAGACCTTGCTATTTATCCTGCCATTAGTGACACCTGGAATGTGTCTCGCTTTCCTGGACCCCTAAGATGAGCATCTGCATGTCCCCTTTCTCTAAAATTCTCAGAAGTAGCTATGGTTCAGTGTTTTTGGAAATCATTTTCAGATTTTGTGTGCTACTTCTGGATTAGCATCAGCCCAAGGCAAAAGTCACAATTTCTTCCAGTACACTGAAGCTGTATGAAAGACATTGGAGGCATGTTAACTCTGGGCGTTTTTCAAAAGGGGTGATCGCTTCTACATGTGAGGGTTCTGTAATTCTTGAGAGATGGACTTTTTATCATTTTCCACATTGAGTAGCCAATAGAGAGTTACCAGGGCATTAGAGGCTCTTCTACTGAAGCATTTGATTCTCTAGCTTCTCGGCTCTTGAGGAGTTTTTTTCCCAAAAAAACAGTGGTTCATGCTCATGCTCCCTCCTGGGATCTGCCATTGGTTCTTGCAGCACTTCATTGTCCTCCATTTGAACCCCTGGAGTCAGTCTTATTAGAGTTCTTGGCCCTTAAAGTATTTTTTTTCTTGTTGCAATCTCTTTGGAGCATAGAATGGGTGAGATTGGGGCCCTACTAGCTATTGAACCTTTCTTGAGATTTTTCGAGGACAAGGTGATTCTTAGACCAGACCCCTCATTTCTTACCAAGATTTCTTCTTCTTTTCACTTATCTCAAGGTTTAGTTTTACCTGCATTTTTTCTTTCTCCTTCCACTGTGCAAGAAACTCTTTGTCGTCTACTGGATGTCCATAGGGCTCTTTCCATTTATCTATGGAGAACACTTTGATACAAAGTCGGTCCACCAGGAGTGTGTCTTCTTCATGGCCAGGTTTTAAGGGGGCTTCCCTGAAGGACATGTATCCCACTGCAACTTGGTCCTCGCTAAATACTTTAATTTCTCACTATAATTGTGAATGGGTGAGGTTGTGTCTTCTTCTTTCGATTCAGTGGTTTTGTCCACAGCGCAAACATTTTCTGTTCTCATTTAATAAATCTGCAAATACAAATGTTATACTCTTGGTGTGTTTTCTGAACAATTGTTTACTTGAGTTGGCTATTTGCTTAATCTGCGAGGACTGTGATGAGGAAAATTGATGAGGAAGGTAATGCTCGGATTACTTACAGGTAATCTTCATTACTCCGAGTCATAGTCTTCTTCATCACAGTCCTACTTACAGTCCTTACCCACCTTCCTTCCCCTTGTACAATATTTTGGAAAGTGGTAAAAATTGTACATTTGGTGTAAATATTAATGGTTGGTTATAACAGGAAGTTCTTCTGGCCCCTCTTTCATAGGTCACATGATAAGTGTTATGACACCAGAGTTAGTCAAGGCCAATAGAAGGTTTTTTTATATAGGTGAAATCTGTGCTGTAGAGATCAGTAGCTCAATCTGTGAGGACTGTGAGAAGGATTACTATGACTCATAGAAATAAAGATTACTGGTAAGTAATCCCAACTTTTACACATACGCTCCAAAATGTACAATCACCAATACATATATCCACACATCAGTGTGTTGTTGATATAATATAATAACTTGTTTTTGAGACAGTGTTTTATACTTCTCTTCCATTGTTTCAGTGTAGTGTAATTAAAAGTCATTAATATTAGCCAATTTATGATACTGAATTTACTAACTCTGTACAAATCAAAGCGGGATTTAAACTCATGAACTCCAAACTACAGCATTTGTCAGCAGCAAACGTTCTGCTCAATGAGTCAACTCCATTGACATGGATACCGTTTGATTTCTCACACAAACCATTGTGCTTGATATGCGTACCTAAAGTTTATCTATGAATTAACCACATTTTTGATACCATAATCCTGTGTTTTTGTTTACAAACGTGCATAGTACAATGCAAAACGATTGGGTGAAACAGCGCAGCGTCACAAAGACACATCCAATATGAGATATATATATATATATATATATATATATATATATATATATATATGTATGTATATATATATATATATATATATGTATGATATATATATATATATATATATATATATATATATATATCAAGGAACGGTTGCTTCTGCAGCAAGGGCGCACTCGAGAGACAAGAAATCATGCACAGGTAGGAACGGGCACTTCAGCAGCCTGACGCGTTTCGGGTATGTATCCCTTAATCATAGGCTTGACTCCAAACAGTTGCTTTGACACCGGACTTTATTTAAATACACGTCCTCCAATGAGCTACTCAGATGAGTCCCAGCGCCTGCTGGGTAATGTAGTCCCTGTAACCTGCATTTACCCTAATGGGGTTGGAAACAAAAGTCAATATTAGCATTCAGATGAATAATAAAGTGTCCGTTCATGCCCAAAATCCACGCATGTCTCCCCACAAAATATATATATATTCACTGAAAAAACCACAGGTTTCAGGGACGTTATAGTTAGTTGGACATTTCACTCGTACAAAACCAGAGAAATTCGGCCGTTATAGTTAGTTGAGCTAACTATAACTCGCGCCCCGTAATGCACTGCTGATGATGTCACATATTACATCATTCATGACATAGTCAGTGACATCACTGATGACATCTCAAATGACATCACTGATGATATCACTGATGACATCATCCAGTGAGTGTGTGTTTCTGTAAAAGTATAAATATGTTTTATATATATATATATATATAGGCCAAGGTGTATTTAAGAATGAGTGGGTGTATAAGTGTCTGAATGAAAGATTTAGTAGGTGCATGACTGACTGTATAAGTGAGTGATTAAATGTGTCTTACTGAATGCATGGGTTAGTGACTGATACAGACATTCACACAGTTTAGTTTGTCAGTTGGTGTGTAAGCGGTTGCATGGGTTGGTGAGTAGCTAAATGAGGGTCTATATGGGTTATTGATTGGTTGTCTGAGCATCTGTAAGGGTGCCTGAGTGTCTGTGTGGGTGGATGGGGGGTGTGACTCTGTGTATAGATGTGTGAGTGGGTGATTCACTGGGTGTATGTGTTCAAGAGTGCATCTGTGAAGGGCTGTATGGGTGGGGGAGTGTGTGTATGGGTGTGTTGGTGGGTGAATGGATGCCTCAGTGGTACATGTGTGAGTAACTGCATATGTGAAAGGCAGTATATGAGAGTGTTGGAGTATATAAATGACTATATGTGAGAGTGAGTGATTGTGAGAGTGGCTGTATGAATGAGTGTGTGCTTGTATCAGTGATTGTATAAGAGAGTAAGTATGTGTTAGTATCTGTATGAATAAGTGAGGTGGTGTGTGTTTAACTGTATAGGTGAGTAAATGGGAGTGTGATTGATTCTTTGCGTGACTGACTAGGTGTGTGAGTAACTCTATGGATGAGTGGTGGTGTGTGAGTGTCTGTATAGGTGTATGCGTACATATGATAGTGCTGTATTACTGAGTGACTGCATCTATGAGTGGCTGTATGGGTGAATGAGTGGACGTGTGTGTAGACCAAGGAATCAGTGAGTGGGTATGTAGGTACTGGTATTGGTGTGTCCATGGTTTCAAAAATGGTAGTCTGTATTTTAGAATGGGCCTATCAAAGGTTATATTAGGGTGTGAGGAGGTGCATCAGATTATCACGTGGATGTTGTCATCAGTGGTGTCATTTGAGATGTCATCAGTGATGTCATCAGTGATGTCACTGACCATGTCATGAATGATGTAATATGTGACGTCATCAGCAGTGCATTGCAGGGGCGCGAGTTATAGTTAGTTGAACTAACTATAACGGCCGAATTTCTCTGGTTTTGTACGAGTGAAATGTCCAACTAACTGTAACGTCCCTGTAACCTGTGGTTTTTTCAGTGAATTTCTAAGGTTTTTTAAATGCTAATTTCTAACTATAACGTCCCTGAAACCTATGTTTTTTTCAGTGACTTTCAAAGGTTTTTTAAATGCTAATTTCTAACTATAACGTCCCTGAAACCTGTGGTTTTTTCAGTGAATTTCAAAGGTTTTTTAAATGCTAATTTCTAACTATGCCTACAAAGGTAGGACATGTGCAGAAAGAGGAAGAAAGGCCCAGAAAGAAGCAAGAGAAATGCAGAAAGAAGCAACAGAAGTCCAGAAAGTCGAAGAAAGGTGCAGAAAGAAGCAAGAGATGTGCACAAAGAACCAACAGAGGAGCAGAAAGAGTCTGTTGCAAAGTCATCCTGTGCCCCCAACTTTTTGCTGATGGGTACTGGTGGTAACTGACTATGACTAACCAGGCCCAGAGCCAGTGCTATGGTGAAAGACACTTAGAATACAGTGAAAACACTTACATACACTATGGTACACTATGGGTTGGTGTAACCCTGTAATTGGCATGACCTCCCCTGTATGCCCCTAACACATAATAGGGCATTGGGATTAAAATTACCTCTAACTAAGAGGTGCAGAAGGAGGCAAGAGAAGTACAGAAAGAAGCAACACAGGTGGCAAAAGAGGCAAGAGAGGTGCAGAAAGAAGCAAGAGCAGTGCAGAAAGAACCAACAGAGGTGTAAAAAGAGGCAAAAGGGGTGCAGAAAGGGGTAGGAGAGGTGCAAAAGAGGCAAGAGAGGTACAGAAAGAGGCAGGAGGGGTGCACAAAGAAGCAAGACAGGTGCAGAAAGAAGCATGGAAAGTGCAGAATGAAGCAACAGGGGTGTAGAAATAGGCAAGAGAAGTGCAGAAACAGGCAAGGGAAGTGCACAAAGAGGCATGAGAATTGCTGAAAGAAGCAAAAGAGGTATTGAAAGAAGCAAGAAAAGTGCAGAAAGAGGCCATTGAGGAGCAAAAACAGGCAGGAAAGGTACCAAAAGAGGGAAGACGAGTGCAGAAAGAGACAACAGGGGTGCAGAAAGAAGCAAATGAGGTGCAGAAAGAAGCAAAAGACGTGCAAAAAGAGGGGATAGAGGTGCAGAAAAAGGCAAAAAAAGTGCAGAAAGAGGCAAAAGAGGTACATAAAGAGACAACAGGGGTGCAGAAAGAAGCAAGACAGGTGCAGAAAGAAGCATGGAAAGTGCAGAATGAAGCAACAGGGGTGCAGTAAGAGGCAAGAAAAGTGTAGAAAGGAGCAAGTGAGGTGCAGAAAGAGCCAACAGAGGTGCAAAAAGAGGCAAGAGAAGTGCAGAAACAGGCAAGGGAAGTGCACAAAGAGGCAAGAGAATTGCTGAAAGAAGCAGCAGAGGTGAAGAAGGAAGCAAGAAAAGTGCAGAAAGAGGCAAGTGAGATGCAAAAACAGGCAGGAAAGGTACAGAAAGAGGGAAGACGAGTGCAGAAAGAGACAACAGGGATGCAGAAAGAAGCAAATGAGGTGCATAAAGAGGCAACAGACGTGCAGAAAAGGGGAAGAGAACTGTAGAAAAAGGCAAGAAAAGTGCAGAAAGAGGCAAAAGAGGTACATAAAGAGACAACAGGGGTGCAGAAAGAAGCAAGACAGGTGCAGAAAGAAGCATTGGAAGTGCAGAATGAAGCAACAGGGGTGCAGAAAGAGGCAAGAGAATTGCAGAAACAGGCAAGGGAAGTGCACAAAGAGGCATGAGAATTGCTGAAAGAAGCAAAAGAGGTGTAGAAAGAAGCAAGAAAAGTGCAGAAAAAGGCCATTGAGGAGCATAAAAAGGCAGGAAAGGTACCAAAAGAGGGAAGACGAGTGCAGAAATAGACAACTGGGGTGTAGAAAGAAGAAAATTAGGTGCAGAAAGAGGCAACAGACATGCAGAAAGAGGGAAGGGAGGTGCAGAAAAAGGCAAGAAAAGTGCATAAAGAGGCAAAAGAGGTATATGAAGAGACAGCAGGGGTGCATAAAGAAGCAAGACAGGTGCAGAAAGAAGCATGGAAAGTGCAGAATGAAGCAACAGGGGTGCAGAAAAAAGCAAATGAGGTGCAGAAAGAGGCAACAGACGTGCAGATAGAGGGAAGAGAGGTGCAGAAAAAGCCAAGAAAAGTGCAGAAAGAGGCAAAAGAGGTACATAAAGAGACAACAGGGGCGCAGAAAGAAGCAAGACAGGTGCAGAGAGAAGCATGGAAAGTGCAGAATGAAGCAACAGTGGTGCAGAAAGAGGCAAGAGAAGTGCAGAAACAGGCAAGAGAAGTGCACAAAGAGGCAAGAGAATTGCTGAAAGAAGCAACAGAGGTGTAGAAAGAAGCAAGAAAAGTGCAGAAAGAGGCAAGTGAGATAGAAAAACAGGCAGGATGGGTATAGAAAGAGGGAGGACGGATGCAGAAAGAGACAACAGGGGTGCAGAAAGAAGCACATGAGGTGCAGAAAGAGGCAACAGATGTGCAGAAAGAGGGAAGAGAAGTGCAGAAAAAGCCAAGAAAAGTGCAGAAAAAGGCGAAAGAGGTACACAAAGAGACAACAGGGGTGCAGAAAGAAGCAAGACAGGTGCAGAAAGAAGGATGGAAAGTGCAGAATGAAGCAACAGGGGAGCAGAAAGAGGCAAGAGAAGTGCAGAAACAGGTAAGAGAAGTGCACAAAGAGGCAAGAGAATTGCTGAAAGAAGCAACAGAGGTGTAGAAAGAAGCAAGAAAAGTGCAGAAAGAGGCAAGTGAGGTGGAAAAACTGGCAGGAAACGTACTGAAAGAGGGAAGACGAGTGCAAAAAGAGACAACAGGGGTGCAGAAAGAAGCACATGGGGTGCAGAAAGAGGCAACAGACGTGCAGAAAGAGGGAAGAGAGGTGCAGAAAAAGCCAAGAAAAGTGCAGAAAGAGGCAAAAGAGGTACATAAAGAGAAAACAGGGGTGCAGAAAGAAGCAAGACAAGTGCAGAAAGAAGCATGAAAAGTGCAGAATGAACCAACAGGGGTGCAGAAAGAGGCAAGAGAAGTGCAGAAACAGGCAAGAGAAGTGCACAAAGAGGCAAGAGAATTGCTGAAAGAAGCAACAGATGTGTAGAAAGAAGCAAGACAAGTGCTGAAAGAGGCAAGTGAGATGCAAAAACAGGCAGGAAAGGTACAGAAAGAGGGAAGACACGTGCATAAAGAGACAACAGGGGTGCAGAAAGAAGCAAGAGAAGTGTAGAAAGGAGCAAGTGAGGTGTAGAAAGAGCCAACAGAGGTGCAAAAAGAGGCAAGAGAGGTGCAGAAACAGGCAAGGGAAGTGCAGAAAGAGGCAAGAGAATTGCTGAAAGAAGCAACAGAGGTGTAGAGATAGCAAGAAAAGTGCAGAAAGAGGCAAGTGAGATGCAAAAACAGGCAGGAAAGGTACAGAAAGCGGGAAGACGAGTGCATAAAGAGACAACAGGGATGCAGAAACAAGTAAATTAGGTGCAGAAAGAGGCACCAGACGTGCAGAAACCGGGAAGAGAGGTGCAGAAAAAGGTAAGAAAACGGCAGAAAGAGGCAAAAGAGGTTTATAAAGAGACAACAGAGGTGCAGAAAGAAGCAAGACAGGTGCAGAAAGAAGCATGGAAAGTGCAGAATGAAGCAACAGGGGTGCAGAAAGAGGCAAGAGAAGTGAAGAAACAGGCAAGGGAAGTGCACAAAGAGGCATGAGAATTGCTGAAAGAAGCAAAAGAGGTGTAGAAAGAAGCAAGAAAAGTGCAGAAAGAGGCCATTGAGGAGCAAAAACAGGCAGGAAAGGTACCAAAAGAGGGAAGACGAGTGCAGAAAGAGACAACAGGGGTGCAGAAAGAAGAAAATTAGGTGCAGAAAGAGGCAACAGACATGCAGAAAGAGGGAAGGGAGGTGCAGAAAAAGTCAAGAAAAGTGCAGAAAGAGGCAAAAGAGGTACATGTAGAGACAACAGGGGTGCAGAAAGAAGCAAGACAGGTGCAGAAAGAAGCATGGAAAGTGCAGGATAAAGCAACAGGGGTGCAGAAAGAGGCAAGAGAAGTGCAGAAACAGGCAAGGGAAGTGCACAAAGAGGCAAGAGAATTGCTGAAAGAAGCAAAAGAGGTGTAGAAAGAAGCAAGAAATGTGCAGAAAGAGGCAAGTGAGATGCAAAAACAGACAGGAAAGGTACAGAAAGAGGGTAGACGAGTGCATAAAGAGACAACAGGGGTGCAGAAAGAAGTAAATTAGGTGCAGAAAGAGGCAACAGACGTGCAGAAAGAGGGAAGAAAGGTGCAGAAAAAGGTAAGAAAAGTGCAGAAAGAGGCAAAAGAGGTACATAAAGAGACAACAGGGGTGCAGAAAGAAGCAAGACAGGTGCAGAAAGAAACATGGAAAGTGCAGAATGAGCAACAGGGGTGCAGAAAGAGGAAAGAGAAGTGTAGAAAGGAGCAAGTGAGGTGCAGAAAGAGCCAACAGAGGTGCAAAAAGAAGCAAGAGAGCTGCAGAAACAGGCAAGAGAAGAGCATAAAGAGGCAAGAGAATTGCTGAAAGAAGCAACAGAGGTGTAGAAAGAAGCAAGCAAAGTGCAGAAAGAGGCAAGTGAGCTGCAAAAACAGGCAGGAAAGGTACAGAAAGAGGGAAGTAGAGTGCAGAAAGAGCCAACAGGGGTGCAGAAAAAAGCAAATGAGGTGCAGAAAGAGGCAACAGACGTGCAGATAGAGGGAAGAGAGGTGCAGAAAAAGCCAAGAAAAGTGCAGAAAGAGGCAAAAGAGGTACATAAAGAGACAACAGGGGTGCAGAAAGAAGCAAGACAGGTGCAGAGAGAAGCATGGAAAGTGCAGAATGAAGCAACAGTGGTGAAGAAAGAGGCAAGAGAAGTGCAGAAACAGGCGAGAGAAGTGCACAAAGAGGCAAGAGAACTGCTGAAAGAAGCAACAGAGGTGTAGAAAGAAGCAAGAAAAGTGCAGAAAGAGGCAAGTGAGATAGAAAAACAGGCAGGACGGGTATAGAAAGAGGGAGGACGGGTGCAGAAAGAGACAACAGGGATGCAGAAAGAAGCACATGAGGTGCAGAAAGAGGCAACAGACGTGCAGAAAGAGGGAAGAGAGGTGCAGAAAAAGCCAAGAAAAGTGCAGAAAAAGGCAAAAGAGGTACACAAAGAGACAACAGGGGTGCAGAAAGAAGCAAGACAGGTGCAGAAAGAAGCATGGAAAGTGCAGAATGTAGCAACAGGGGTGCAGAAAGAGGCAAGAGAAGTGCAGAAACAGGTAAGAGAAGTGCACAAAGAGGCAAGAGAATTGCTGAAAGAAGCAACAGAGGTGTAGAAAGAAGCAAGAAAAGTGCAGAAAGAGGCAAGTGAGATGGATAAACAGGCAGGAAAGGTACTGAAAGAGGGAAGACGAGTGCAGAAAGAGACAACAGGGGTGCAGAAAGACGCACATGAGGTGCAGAAAGAGGCAACAGACGTGCAGAAAGAGGGAAGAGAGGTGCAGAAAAAGCCAAGAAAAGTGCAGAAAGAGGCAAAAGAGGTACATAAAGAGATAACAGGGGTGCAGAAAGAAGCAAAACAGGTGCAGAAAGAAGCATGGAAAGTGCAGAATGAACCAACAGGGGTGCAGAAAGAGGCAAGAGAAGTGCAGAAACAGGCAAGAGAAGTGCACAAAGAGGCAAGAGAATTGCTGAAAGAAGCAACAGATGTGTAGAAAGAAGCAAGAAAAGTGCAGAAAGAGGCAAGTGAGATGCAAAAACAGGCAGGAAAGGTACAGAAAGAGGGAAGACAAGTGCATAAAGAGACAACAGGGGTGCAGAAATAAGCAAGAGAAGTGTAGAAAGGAGCAAGTGAAGTGTAGAAAGAGCCAACTGAGGTGCAAAAAGAGGCAAGAGAGGTGCAGAAACAGGCAAGGGAAGTGCACAAAGAGGCAAGAGAATTGCTGAAAGAAGCAACAGAGGTGTAGAGATAGCAAGAAAAGTGCAGAAAGAGGCAAGTGAGATGCAAAAACAGGCAGGAAAGGTACAGAAAGCGGGAAGACGAGTGCATAAAGAGACAACAGGGGTGCAGAAAGAAGTAAATTGGGTGCAGAAAGAGGCAACAGACGTGCAGAAAGAGGGAAGAGAGGTGCAGAAAAAGGTAAGAAAAAGGCAGAAAGAGGTAAAAGAGGTACATAAAGAGACAACAGAGGTGCAGAAAGAAGCAAAACAGGTGCAGAAAGAAGCATGGAAAGTGTAGAATGAAACAACAGGGGTGCAGAAAAAGGCAAGAGAAGTGCAGAAACAGGCAAGGGAAGTGAACAAAGAGGCATGAGAATTGCTGAAAGAAGCAAAAGAGGTGTAGAAAGAAGCAAGAAAAGTGCAGAAAGAGGCCATTGAGGAGCAAAAACAGGCAGGAAAGGTACCAAAAGAGGGAAGACGGGTGCAGAAAGAGACAACAGGGGTGCAGAAAGAAGAAAATTAGGTGCAGAAAGAGGCAACACACATGCAGAAAGAGGGAAGGGAGGTGCAGAAAAAGGCAGGAAAAGTGCAGAAAGAGGCAAAAGAGGTACATGAAGAGACAACAGGGGTGCAGAAAGAAGCAAGACAGGTGCAGAAAGAAGCATGGAAAGTGCAGAATGAAGCAACAGGGGTGCAGAAAGAGGCAAGAGAAGTGCAGAAACAGGCAAGGGAAGTGCACAAAGAGGCATGAGAATTGCTGAAAGAACAAAAGAGGTGTAGAAAGAAGCAAGAAAAGTGCAGAAAGAGGCCATTGAGGAGCAAAAACAGGCAGGAAAGGTACCAAAAGATGGAAGACGACTGCAGAAAGAGACAACAGGGGTGCAGAAAGAAGAAAATTAGGTGCAGAAAGAGGCAACAGACATGCAGAAAGAGGGAAGGGAAGTGCAGAAAAAGGCAAGAAAAGTGCAGAAAGAGGCAAAAGAGGTACATAAAGAGACAACAGGAGTGCAGAAAGAAGCAAGACAGGTGCAGAAAGAAGCATGGAAAGTGCAGAATGAGGCAACAGGGGTGCAGAAAGAGGCAAGAGAAGTGTAGAAAGGAGCAAGTGAGGTGCAGAAAGAGCCA
This sequence comes from Calotriton arnoldi, assembly GCA_963921515.1. Classification (NCBI taxonomy): domain Eukaryota; kingdom Metazoa; phylum Chordata; class Amphibia; order Caudata; family Salamandridae; genus Calotriton; species Calotriton arnoldi. The sequence continues at coordinate 353,987 of CAWUFW010013937.1, forward strand.
ACAGAGGTGCAAAAAGAGGCAAGAGAGGTGCATAAACAGGCAAGAGAAGAGCATAAAGAGGCAAGGGAATTGCTGAAAGAAGCAACAGAGGTGTAGAAAGTGTAGGAGAGTAGGATCTGCCTCTTATGTTGCCCCCACTTTTTTTCTGATGTTTACACTGGTTTCTGGCTATAGTCTGGCTGGGTCCCTGCCAATCAGGGCCCCAGCCTCTCTGTTCTCTCTAAATGACTTGGAGTGCCCTCTAGGTGCACTAGTGATTGGATACTGTGGTACCTTATGAATGCCTAGTATATGGTACCTTAGGTACCAAGGGCATAAGTACTTCACAGGCCTACCAGGGGCTGAAGCATGTATTATGCCACCCCTGGGAAGCAGACTAAATCTGACACCACAGGCCTGCTACTGCAGCCTGGGTGAGGTGGTGCTAGCACTCCTCACTGAGATATAGGTTTCCTATATCTCTCCTGCACACACATTTAAAACTATCAGTCACCCCTAAGGCAGGCCCTATCAATCCTGAGGGCAGGGTGCTTGGTTCCTATGTGAGAGGGTGCCTCTGCCTGAGCAGGGCCCCTCTGCAGCTCTCAGAGTCCATTCTCTGGGGCTGTTTGTGGATGCGGTTAAACCATATACTCTTAAGTGCATTATATCCTCGCGGTAGAATGCTAACTTTGGAATGGCTGCATCAAAACATGTCGTGTTTGGTGTCAAACATCTTGGAATACTACTCTCCCCGCCAGTTCTGGCGGCGGGGTAGCATTCCACCCTTCTAGAGGGATCAGACATGTACCTACTGTGGAAACGCGGTAGAATCCTGCAGAGCCCTGGCATCACAAAATGGATGCCACCAGTCACAGACACTGGGCTGCCCTCCTGCTGATGACCGAAACTCGCAGTGGAGGAAGCCCAACAATAGGCATCCTGTCACAGGGAGGTGTACCCACCTCCCAGACAGGGTTTAGTGTATTGGGGCTGGGTGGGTGCACTCTTAGAGTGCTTTGAAGTCCAGCACTGGGGAGCAGAAGGCTCCTCTGTGCATATGCCAGTTCAAACCGGCTCAGGGGCTACCTACCCCTGCTCTGGCGCGAAACTGGACAAAGGGAAGTGGGTGTAGCCACCCACTCCCCTGACCCTCCCATAGGTGGGGTCATAGAGCTAGTCCTTCCCTTCTTTACAGTATAAGATAGGGAACCCTTGCCATTGCAAATTAGATATCCCTGTGTAGGAGAGTAGGATCTGCTTCACATGGGTACCCCCACTTTTTGCTGATGCTTCACTGTTTTTCGACCTTAGTCTGGCTGGAGCCCTGCTAATCAGAACCCCAGCCTAGCTGCTTCCTCTCTAAAATGGTTTCCATGTGCCTTAGGCACATCTCTGATTGGAATCTGGAGTGCCCTTATAAGTCCCTAGTATATGGTATACTATGTACCCAGGGCATAGGTACCTCAGAGGCCTGCCAGGGGCTGAAGCATGTATTATGCCACCCCTGGAAGGCCAGCCAAAAGGACACCACAGGTCTGCTACTGCAGCCTGGGTAAGGTGGTGCATGCACTCCTTACTGTGATATAGGCTACCTATATCACTACATACATACACACATATAAACCTATAAGTCACTCCTATGGCAGGCCTTATCAATTCTGAAGGCAGAGTGCGTGGTTCCTATGTGAGAGGGTGCCCCTGCATGAGCAGGGCCCCTCTGCAGCGTTCGGAGACCCTTCTCTGATGCTGTTTGTAGTGCAGCCTGACCATATACTCTTAAGCGCATTATAACCTCACGTTAAATGCTAACTTTGGGATGGCTGCACGGAAACATGTCGTGTTTGGTGTCAAACATCTTGGAATACTACCCCCTGCCAGTTCTGGCGGCGGGGGTAGCATTCCACCCTTCTAGAGGGAAAGACATGTACACACCGGTATACCCGGTACTGACTTTCCAGAGCCCTGGCATCACAAAATGGATGCCGCTGCCACAGACACGAGTCTGGCCTCCTGCTGCTGACCGAAACTCCGGCAGGGGAGGCCTGGACAATAGGTTTCCTGTCCCAGGGAGGTGTAACCACCTCCCCAGACAGGATAGTGTGTATTGGGGCTGGGCAGGAGCACTCTCTGGTGCTTTGAAGTCCTGCACTGGGGGCACACTTGGTGTCCCTGTGCATACCCCAGTTCAAACCGGCTCAGGGGCTTCCAGCCCCTGCTCTGGCGCGAAACTGGACAAAGGGAAAGGGGTGTAACCACCCCTCTGCCCTGACCCTCCCATAGGTGGGGCCACAGAGTATGTCCAACCCCCTACCTTAGTATAAGTAGGGGACCCCAGTCCTTAGGACTTTAGATTAACCTGGACGAAACTCTGACACAGAATCCTGGACCTTCGACGCTCTACTTCAAGATTAGAGGACTGAAGAATCTCCCTTGGGGTCAAGGAGTGACTCCCTGCTTGGCAGGCACCAAAGAAGCAATTGTCCGGTCTGCATCGCTGAAGCTCCCGTCGGACGCCGAAGTCTTTGCATCACCAGAGGTGGATTTCCAGACTTCCCGAGGCTGCCCTGAGTCCCCAGCAAAGCTGAGGCCCGTAGCTGTCGTGGGTAACGTGGAACCGTGACCCCTGGACACCAAACGCATTTGCAAGTGCATCCTCTTCTGGGTCTCCCACGAAGTCGTGCTTTGGGCTCTGAGTAGCCCCAGCCTCCAGCACCAACTGCACCGAAGATCACTGGCCTCCACTCCACGAGTGTCCTGTGAGCCAGCTCCACGTGCATCGTCTTGAGGCTCCTTTGCGGTCGCTAGTCCGTTGGCTAGTAGGCCCTCCCGAAGGCCAATCTTTTTCTGCTTGGGCTCCCTGGTTGCTCCAGGTGTGCCCTGACTTATCCTTGCTGGGTGAGTCCCCCAGACCTTGCTGGTCTGCAACATTGTCCTTCTTCCATTTCCACGAGACTTGCCGTTGCCAAGGCTTGTTGGGTCCAATCCGGTCGCCAACACGCCTGCAATCGACAAACATCATGGGATAGCTCGAATCCAGCTCCTGGTTGTCGTCGACGCCTCCTGGACCTCGTGGCTGAAGAGTCAAGACGACCATCAACCTACCTGAAGCACTCGACATCGGTGGGCATCTGCTCATCGCCTTCCTGGTCACTGGCTAGTGACCCAGACTCTGTCCCCTCTGCTTTCAGGTTCTTCAGATCTTCGATCCACCTTTGGATCCACCCGAACACTTTCGACTTGGCCGCCAGCAGCACTTTGCAGCAGATCGCCATTGAAAGCGACGACGAAACCCGACCCCGAAAGACACCTATGCACCCGGCTCCCCTGGGTGAGGTAACTCGAGTACTCCGGTGCTCCCGTGGGTATTGACACTAGAACAGCCTAGTTCTCAAAGGGTTTGCTCCAAGTCCTCCTCTAAGTGTCCCTTTCTTTTAAATTCTAATCGCGACTTTTCCCATAGAAGTTAACGGCGGTTCGCGGCTGTGTTCATACACTGCACGCGTCCCCCGTGGGTCCCCTGTGTCACTACCTTGGGTGGTTCCTTGTGGTCCAAGCACTTCTACAGGCTCTAGGCCTTGGGTCTAGCTCAGTCGTGGTTCTTATACCACTTTATTGGTATATGGTTTGGTACGCCCCTGGGGCTCAAACGTGTATTTGTGCTATTACTGTAGATAACTAACTTATAATTTATGTACTTCGAACTCTAGCCTCATGAAGAGACTAGAGGGGTGTGTTTAGTAATAAATACATATATTTTGAATATATACCTGGTGTGGTCCTCTTTCATTTGGTCACTCAAGAGATTATAGACTGGTAAAACAAGCTGCTTTACATTCCTTCAAGACTTAGCCTGAAGGCTGCTCTCCATAGCTACCACTAGGATAGCTTTCAATAAAGGTTGTCTTTAACCTATCTCCAATAAGGGGTTGTTTGGACTGGTGCAAGGTGCCCACTATAATTAGTGGACAGCATATGCCAGGCCAACTTCTCACATTGGTGTGCAGCGTGTGGGATTCCAGCTTGCTATTGTTTTACCAGATAATCTCAATTGAATTGATCAACTGAAAACCACTAAGGGTACCTAAGGCACATATAAATCAAGCTTAGTAATACAGTAAGTTCTACTGAACTTAGAGTTGTGTGTTAAGGGATAGCACACCCTTTCTACAACTCAAGAGAGTTTAGTAGGCCACACTAGAGTAGGTAGTGCATACACCACACCTCACTAGTAATGTCTTCAAAGCCAGGACCCAGTGAGTCCTTGCCAGAAGCCAGTGGGCTTCTTCCCTCCAAGTATGATAAACTCCCATTCTTGGAATTGAGAGCATTATGCAATACTAGGAAGTTGAAGGCAGGCAAAAGTGCTAGCACCCAACACCTCAGGGAGGTGTTACTAGCTGATGATCTCAGCAGGCCCCTAGGGTCTGAAGGGGTAGGCAAAGAGGGTGGGGCAGAAGATGAGGAAGGGGCCAGGGGTGAAGAAACCCAGGCCCCCCCTCTGAAACTGGCCAGGAAGGTGAAAATGACCTTGTCCTGGAAAACCCAATTCCTCCTGTGGAGGAGGAGGAGGAGGATCAGACTGACCTCCCTTTGTCCCCCAGGAAGAGTTCTGAGTGTGCCCAGAAGGTCTAGGTCTCCTTCTCAGGAGTCTAACCACTCTGACACCTCAATAGGGACCTCTGTCTCCTCTCATAGGAGGGAATCCTCTCATGAGAGGAGAAAGAGACTGATTCAGTATGAGCAAACTCAGCTTGAACTCAGGAAACAGCAATTGGCTATAGACAGGGAGTCCCTAGATCTCTATAGAGAGAGACAAAAGTTGGGACTAGAGTCCCATGGTGGCAGCAGTTTCCCAAAGATAGGGAAAGGTCTTATGACCATAGAAACCTGAGCAAGATTGTCCCTCCCTACCAGAGTGGGGATGACATCCACAAATGGATAACTGCTCTAGAGAGGGCCTGTAAAGTACAGAGGGTCCCTCAGGAGCAGTGGGCAGCAATCTTGTGGCTCTCCTTTGCAGACAAAGGTAGAGACAAGCTCCTCACTGTTAGAGAGGAGGATGCTGATAATTACAAAGTCTTGAAGAGTGCTCTAATTGATGGGTTTGGCCTAACCACTGAACAATACAGGTTAAAGTTCAGGGATACCCAAAAGCACAGACTCAAGACTGGGTGGACTTTGTTGATTGTTCTGCCAAGGCTCTGGAAGGTTGGTTATTGGGCAGTAAGGTATGTGACTTCACAGGATTGTACAATCTGATCATGAGGGAGCAGATTCTTAATAACTGTCAAAATCAGCTGTTGCATCAGCACCTGGTAGACTCTGATCTGACCTCTCCCCAAGAATTGGGAAAGAAGGCAGACAAATGGGTCAGAACCAGGGTGAAGCAGAAGGTACAGAACCAAGGTGGTGACCCTAAGAAGCAAGATTCGAAAACCTCTGATAAGGGTGGGGAGAAGGGTAAAGATCAAAAGTCTTCACAAGGCCCCCAAAAATCTTCTTCAGGTGGGGATTCACAGTCTACCAAAGGGAAAGGCCAAAGGAAACCATGGTGCAAGGTCTGTAAGCAAAAGACCCACTGGACCAGTGATTGCACCAAGTCCAAAGACTCTACTCCAGCCCCCACCAATGCCCCTAAGGCACCTGCTCCCCTAGTGCAGTTACAGTTGGTGGTGGGACTACACAAGCCAAGGGTTTAGTAGGGTTGACCCTGGGTAAAGAGATGAGCTCTGACCTAGTCAGAGAACTCACTCAGGCTGTCCTAGTCTGTGATGGAGGCATGGATATGACCTCCTCTGTGAGTCCCAGTAATCTGGGCAAGTACAGACAACAGCCCTTAATCAATGGAAGAGAGGCTTTGGCATTTAGGGACACAGGGGCAAGTGTCACCATGGTGACACAAGACCTTGTGAATCCTGGGCAGATTATACTTGGTGAAATGTACCAAGTGACCAATGCTAGCAACGTCAGAACAGACCATACTCTGGCAGTTGTTAACTTCTCCTGGGGAGGGGTAACTGGCCTTAAGAAGGTTGTGGTAAGTGCAGACCTACCCGTTGAATGCTTGCTTGGCAATGACTTAGAAACTTCAGCTTGGGCAGAAGTGGAGCTCAGGACCCATGCAGAAATGCTGGGCATCCCTGCAGATGTGTTTGCTGTGACCAGGTCACAAGCCAAAATGTCTAGCACTGAACAGGCCTTGGATTCTGGAATAATGGACCAAGTGCCCTCCAAGAAGAGGAGTAGTAGGGTAAAGGCAGTGCCTTCCCCTTGGCTCAGAAGGAAGATCAGTCCCTTGAGGGGGATGATCTCAGTCCTGAGGAAGGAACTGTCCCAGAGGAGCTTGAACCTGACCAGGTTGAGTTCTTGGGGACAGGGGTACCTTCCAGGGCAGATCTGAGCCAGGAGCAGCAGAGCTGCCCCTCTCTTGAACCCCTCAGACAGCAAGCTGCTGCTGAGGCTGCTGGGAAAGCTAGTGGTCCCCATACTGTGTATTGGGATGATGGACTCTTGTACTCAGAGTGTAGAGACCCCAAGCCTGGTGCTACCAGGAGGTTGGTTATACCTCTGAAGTTCAGGGGCTTCCTATTGACCCTAGCCCATGATATTCCCTTAGCAGGTCACCTGGGCCAGAACAAGACTTGGGACAGAATTGTCCCTCACTTTCACTGGCCCCACATGTCTGAAGACACCAAGGAGTTTTGTCGCTCCTGTGTAACCTGCCAGGCCAGTGGCAAGGCAGGTGGCACTACAAAGGCCCCCTGATACCACTACCTGTGGTGGGGGTTCCCTTTGAAAGGGTGGGGATTGACATTGTTGGTCCCATGGATCCCCAAACAGCATCTGGGCACAGGTTTATCCTGGTGGTAGTGGATCATGCCACCAGGTACCCAGAGGCTATTCCCCTTAGGACCACTACAGCACCTGTGGTGGCAAGGGCCCTCCTGGGAATTTTCTCAAGAGTGGGCTTCCCTAAGGAGGTTGTATCAGACAGGGATGCAAACTTTATGTCTGGATACTTAAAAGCAATGTGGAAGGAGTGTGGAGTGACTTACAAGTTCACCACACCCTATCACCCACAATGCAATGGTTTAGTTGAGAGATTCAACAAAACCTTGAAGGGCATGATTAAAGGGCTCCCAGAAAAGCTTAGGCGAAGATGGGACATACTCTTGCCCTGCCTTTTATTTGCATACAGGGAGGTGCCTCAAAAGGGGTTGGCTACAGCCCTTTTGAACTTTTGTTTGGTCACCCTGTCAGGGGTCCACTGTGCTTGGTGAAGGAAGGATGGGAGTTACCTCTCAAGCCCCCAAAGCAAGACATAGTGGACTACGTACTTGGTCTCCGCTCCCGGATGGCTGAGTATATGAAAAAGGCAACTAAAAACCTTGAGGCTAGCCAGGAACTTCAAAAGCCTGGCATGACCAAAAGGCTGTACTGACTGTTTACCAGCCAGGACAGAAGGTGTGGGTGTTGGAGCCAGTGGCCCCAGCAGCTCTCCAAGACAAATGGAGTGGACCCCATACCATTGTTGAACAGAAGGGTGAGGTTACCTACTTAGTAGACCTAGGAACACCCAGGAGTCCCCACAGGGTTCTCCATGTCAACAGGTTAAAACCATATGTGGACAGGGCAGACATGGGCTTGCTCATGGCTACTGATGAGGGACAGGAGGAAGAGAGTGACCCACTCCCTGACCTGCTCTCACAGAACCCTGATGATGGGTCAGTGGATGGTGTAGCCTTGGCAGGCAGCCTCACTACCCAGCAGCAGACTGATTGCAGACAGGTGCTCAATCAGTTCAGACACATATTCTCACTGACACCCAGTCAGACTACCTGGTGCACTCATGAAGTGGACACTGGGGACAGTCTGCCTATTAAAAATAAGATTTATAGGCAACCTGACCATGTCAGGGACTGTATCAGGACAGAAGTCCAGAAGATGTTGGATTTGGGAGTTATTGAACCCTCAGATAGCCCTTGGGCTAGTCCAGTGGTCCTTGTGCCAAAACCTCACACCAATGGTGGGAAAAGAGAGATGAGGTTTTGTGTGGACTACAGGGGTCTCAATGCAGTCACTAGGACTGATGCCCATCCAATACCAAGGGCAGATGAGCTAATAGACACTTTGGCCTCAGCCAAGTATCTAAGCACATTTGACCTGACAGCTGGCTACTGGCAGATCAGACTAGCTGATGATGCAAAGCCAAAGACAGCATTCTCAACCCCTAGTGGGCATTATCAATTTGTGGTGATGCCCTTTGGTCTGAAGAATGCACCTGCCACTTTTCAGAGGTTGGTGAATACAGTCCTTACAGGTCTGGAAGCCTATAGTGCAGCATATCTAGATGATATTGCTGTCTTTAGCTCCACCTGGGAGGATCACCTGGTCCACCTCAGAAATGTTTTACAGGCCCTGCAGAAAGCAGGCCTGACTATCAAGGCCACCAAGTGCCAGATAGGGCAGAGTCAGGTTGTGTACCTGGGCCACCTTGTGGGTGGAGGCCAGGTTCAACCACTGCAGAGCAAGATCCAGACCATCATGGACTGGACTGCTCCAACTACCCAGACTCAGGTGAGAGCCTTCTTAGGCCTGACTGGGTACTATAGGAGATTTGTCAAGGGGTATGGATCAATAGTGACACCCCTGAATGACTTAACTTCCAAGAAAATGCCCAAAAGGTTCAGTGGACAGTTAGCTGTCAAAAGGCATTTGATGACCTGAAGCAGGCCATGTGCACTGCTCCCATTCTACAGAGTCCTGATTACTCCAAGAAGTTCATTGTCCAAACAGATGCATCTGAATTGGGGGTAGGGGCTGTACTGTCACAATTGAATGATGAAGGTCAGGATCAGCCAGTAGCTTTTATTAGCAGAAGGCTGACCCCTAGAGAGAAACGTTGGTCAGCCATTGAGAGGGAGGCCTTTGCTGTGGTCTGGGCTCTGAAGAAGTTGAGGCCATACTTGTTTGGTCCTCACTTCCTTGTTCAAACAGACCATAAGCCCCTCTTATGGCTAAAACAAATGAAGGGTGAAAACCCCAAACTGCTTAGGTGGTCCATTTCCCTACAGGGGATGGACTTCACAGTGGAACATAGACCTGGGAGTAACCATGCCAATGCAGATGGACTCTCTAGGTACATCCACTTAGAACATGAAGACTTAACTGGGCAAGGTTAGTTTAATGTCCCTACATTTGGGGGGTTGTGTAGGAGAGTAGGATCTGCTGTCACATGGGTACCCCCACTTTTGCTGATGCTTCACTGTTTTTCGACCTTAGTCTGGCTGGGGCCCTGCTAATCAGAACCCCAGCCTAGCTGCTTCCTCTCTAAAATGGTTTCCATGTGCCTTAGGCACATCCCTGATTGGAATCTGGAGTGCCCTTATAAGTCCCTAGTATATGGTTTACCATGTACCAAGGGCATAGGTACCTCAGAGGCCTACCAGGGGCTGAAGCATGTATTATGCCACCCCTGGAAGGCCAGCCAAAAGGACACCACAGGTCTGCTACTGCAGCCTGGGTAAGGTGGTGCATGCACCCCTTACTGTGATATAGGCTACCTATATCACTACATACATACACACATATAAACCTATAAGTCACACCTATGGCAGGCCTTATCAATCCTGAAGGCAGAGTGCGTGGTTCCTATGTAAGAGGGTGCCCCTGCATGAGCAGGGCCCCTCTGCAGCGTTCGGAGACCCTTCTCTGATGCTGTTTGTAGTGCAGCCTGACCATATGCTCTTAAGCACATTATAACCTCGCGTTAAATGCTAACTTTGGGATGGCTGCACGGAAACATGTCGTGTTTGGTGTCAAACATCTTGGAATACTACCCCCGCCAGTTCTGGCGGCGGGGGTAGCATTCCACCCTTCTAGAGGGAAAGACATGTACACACCGGTATACCCGGTACTGACTTTCCAGAGCCCTGGCATCACAAAATGGATGCCGCTGCCACAGACACGAGTCTGGCCTCCTGCTGCTGACCGAAACTCCGGCAGGGGAGGCCTGGACAATAGGTTTCCTGTCCCAGGGAGGTGTAACCACCTCCCCAGACAGGATAGTGTGTATTGGGGCTGGGCGGGAGCACTCTCTGGTGCTTTGAAGTCCTGCACTGGGGGCACACTTGGTGTCCCTGTGCATACCCCAGTTCAAACCGGCTCAGGGACTTCCAGCCCCTGCTCTAGCGTGAAACTGGACAAAGGGAAAGGGGTGTAACCACCCCTCTGCCCTGACCCTCCCATAGGTGGGGCCACAGAGTATGTCCAACCCCCTACCTTAGTATAAGTAGGGGACCCCAGTCCTTAGGACTTTAGATTAACCTGGACGAAACTCTGACACAGAATCCTGGACCTTCGACGCTCTACTTCAAGATTAGAGGACTGAAGAATCTCCCTTGGGGTCAAGGAGTGACTCCCTGCTTGGCAGGCACCAAAGAAGCAATTGTCCGGTCTGCATCGCTGAAGCTCCTGTCGGACGCCGAAGTCTTTGCATCAACAGAGGTGGATTTCCAGACTTCCCCGAGGCTGCCCTGAGTCCCCAGCAAAGCTGAGGCCCATAGCTGTCATGGGTAACGTGGAACCGTGACCCCTGGACACCAAACGCATTTGCAAGTGCATCCTCTTCTGGGTCTCCCACGAAGTCGTGCTTTGGGCTCCGAGTAGCCCCAGCCTCCAGCACCAACTGCACTGAAGATCACTGGCCTCCACTCCACGAGTGTCCTGTGAGCCAGATCCACGTGCATCATCTTGAGGCTCCTTTGCGGTCGCTAGTCCGTTGGCTAGTAGGCCCTCCCAAAGGCCAATCTTTTTCTGCTTGGGCTCCCTGGTTGCTCCAGGCGTGTCCTGACTTATACTTGCTGGGTGAGTCTCCCAGACCTTGTTGGTCTGCAACATCGTCCTTCTTCCATTTCCACAAGACTTGCCGTTGCCAAGGCTTGTTGGGTCCAATCCGGTCGCCGACACCCCTGCAATCGACAGACATCGTGGGACAGCTCGAATCCAGCTCCTGGTTGTTGTCGACGCCTCCTGGACCTCGTGGCTGAAGAGTCAAGATGACCATCAACCTACCTGAAGCACTCGACATCGGTGGGCATCTGCTCATCGCCTTCCTGGTCACTGGCTAGTGACCCAGACTCTGTCCCCTCTGCTTTCAGGTTCTTCAGATCTTCGATCCACCTTTGGATCCACCCGAACACTTTCGACTTGGCCGCCAGCAGCACTTTGCAGCAGATCGCCACTGAAAGCGACGACGAAACCCGACCCCGAAAGACACCTATGCACCCGGCTCCCCTGGGTGAGGTAACTCGAGTACTCCGGTGCTCCCGTGGGTATTGACACTAGATCAGCCTAGTTCTCAAAGGGTTTGCTCCAAGTCCTCCTCTAAGTGTCCCTTTTCTTTTAAATTCTAATCGCGACTTTTCCCATAGAAGTTAACGGCGGTTCGCGGCTGTGTTCATACACTGCACGCGTCCCCCGTGGGTCCCCTGTGTCACTACCTTGGGTGGTTCCTTGTGGTCCAAGCACTTCTACAGGCTCTAGGCCTTGGGTCTAGCTCAGTCGTGGTTCTTATACCACTTTATTGGTATATGGTTTGGTACGACCCTGGGGCTCAAACGTGTATTTGCGCTATTACTGTAGATAACTAACTTATAATTTATGTACTTCGAACTCTAGCCTCATAAAGAGACTAGAGGGGTGTGTTTAGTAATAAATACATATATTTTGAATATATACCTGGTGTGGTCCTCTTTCATTTGGTCACTCAAGAGATTATAGACTGGTAAAACAAGCTGCTTTACATTCCTTCAAGACTTAGCCTGAAGGCTGCTCTCCATAGCTACCACTAGGATAGCTTTCAATAAAGGTTGTCTTTAACCTATCTCCAATAAGGGGTTGTTTGGACTGGTGCAAGGTGCCCACTATAATTAGTGGACAGCATATGCCAGGCCAACTTCTCACACCCTGGACGACGCTCTGAAGAAGAATCCTGGACCTTCGACGTTCCACTACCTTTGGAAGACTGAAGAATCTCCCTTGGAGTCAAGGAGTGACTCCCCTGCTTGGCAGGCACCAAAAACTACAAATGACGGTTGCAAACTATGCCGCTCTCGCTAGAGTCCGAAGTCCCTGCAGCCCAAAAAGTGGATTTCCTGACTTTGCAAAGGCCATCGTGAGTCCCCAGCGAAGCTGAGGCCAGTGGACCCCAAGAGTGATGAGGAACCGTGACCCCTGGGTTCCGTGCACTATTGTCGAGTGAAACCCCTTCACAACATTCTATGAACTTATGCTTTAGAACACGTGTGGTCCTAGCCTCCAGCAGGAACCCCTTCGAAGATCAGAGGCCTACCATGTCCCGAGTGACCGTGGGCCCCTTTTGAGCAAATCCTCCCGAGGCGTATTTGCGATCCCTTGCCAGCCAACTTGTGGGTCCCCTAAAGGCTTTCTTACAGAACCAAAGGGCTCCCCTGGTTGCTCCAGGCCTGCCCTGACTTACCCTCGCTGGGTGAGTCCCTCAGACCTTGCTGGTCTGCGCCATTGCCTTTTTACACTTTCCCCAAGACATGCTGTTACCAAGGCTTGTTGGCTCCAATCGAGTCGCTGACACTGCAGTAAGCTGCAGACATCGTGGTACACACCGAATCCAGCTGCTGGTTATCGTCAACTCCTCCTGGACCTCGTGGCTGAAGAGTCAAGGCACCCGTGAACGACCTGAATCTTGCGACGACGGTGGGCATCCATCTTCCTTGCCCCGAGTCACTGCCAAGTGACTTTGAACACTGTCCCCTCTGCTTTCAGGTCTTCCATCTTCTGAATCCAGCCTTGGATTCCACCGGACACTTCTTCGGACTTCACAAGCAGCAAGTCTTCATTGTCCTCCATTGAAAACGACGCCGTGACCCGACACCAAAGGACACCTATGCACCCGGCTTCCCTGGGTGAGGTAACTCCAGCACTACGGTGCTCCTGTGGGTGTTGGCCCTAGAACTACTTTCCCTGTAAGTGACTTGCTTGTAGGTTCTCCCGAAGTATCCTAAAACTCTTAATTTCCAACCGCAACTTGCCCCATTGAAGTCAACGGCGATTCGCGCCTGTGTATCCACACTGCACGCGTCCCCCGTGGGTCCTTTACTTACCTGCCTTGGGTGGTTTCGTGAGGCCCCAGCACTTCTGAAGGCCCTAGGCCTTGTCTCTTTGCAAGTCGTTGTTTCTAAGTCTCTTTTAGTATATGGTCTGGTACGCCCCTAGGGCCCCAGCCATATTTGTGCTTAATTTATTGTGAAACGTTGATTTGTGCATATGTCCTTGACTTCTAATCTCATAAAGAGATTAGTAGAGAGTTGTTAGTAATAAATACATATATATTTGATATATATACCTGTGTGGTGTCTTTTCATTTGGTGATTCAAGAGATTGTGTGGTAAAACAAGCTGCTTTACATTCCTTCAAGACTTAGCCTGAAGGCTGCTCTCCACAGCTACCACTAGGATAGCTTTCTTTAAAGGTTGTCTTAAACCTATCTACCATAAGAGTCGAATTGTACTGGTGCAAGGTGTCCACTTTAATTAGTGAACAGCATATACCAGGTCAACTTCTCACATTGGTGGGCAGCGTGTGGGATTCCAGCTTGCTACTGTTTTACCAGAAAAACGCTATTTGAATTACTAACTGAAAACCACTATAGGTACTTAAGGTACATATAACGTCAAGCTTAGTATCAATAAGTTCTACTGAACTTAGAGCTGTGTGCCAAGGGATAGCACACCCTTTCTACAGCTCAAGCTAGTATCAGTAGGCCACAAACTAGTGTAGGTAGTACAACACTGCACAACACTAGAATGTCTTTTAAAGGGTGGAACCAGTGGATCCACTCAGCCGCAGTATAAGGACATGGCTTTCTCTGACTTGAGAGCCATGTGTGTTGAAAGACACCTGAAGCTAGGACAGAGTCCCTCCACACTACACCTGATAGATCTGCTGACAGCAGATGATCTTAGATTGGCTCTAGGAGCTAATGGGTCTGAATCAGTGAGTGGGTCAATTACAGTATCTGGGTCAGATGATGAAAATCAGAATGACCAAGACTCTGTGATTGAAGGGCCAGGCCTCAAGGGGCCTGAAAAGGGCAGAGGAATTCTCCCTAAGAGAGCTGACAGAGTGGATGAGAGGCCTAGGTCCCCTTCCAGGGAATCTGACCACTCTTATCACTCTGGCAGAGAATTTGTCCAGCAGAGTAACTCATACTTTCCCATAAGAGAGACCTCCTCTGAAAGGATGTGCAAACTGCTACAGAATGAGGAAGCAAGAGTTGCCCTCAGAACCAAGCAGTTGGCACTGGATAGAGAAGCCCTGGAGCTCCAGAGAGCTTCTAGAAGAGAGGGGTTAGAACCCCTTGGTGGCAGCAACAGTGTCCCTAGAGGTAGAGAATATATTCCAGACCATAGGAACCTGAGCAAGGTTGTTCCTCCCTACCAGAGTGGGGATGATATCCACAAGTGGATAACTGCTATGATGAGGGCCTGTAGAGTACAGCAGGTCCCCCAAAAGCAGTGGGCAGCAATCTTGTGGCTCTCCTTTTCAGATAAAGGTAGAGACAAGCTCCTCACTGTTAGAGAAGAGGATGCTGATGACTATGAAGTCCTGAAGAGTGCACTGATAGATGGGTTTGGCTTAACCACTGAGCAGTACACGATGACGTTCAGAGACACCCAGAAGGCACAGACTCAGGACTGGACTGACTTTGTTGATTGTGCAACCAAGGCTCTGGAGGGTTGGCTGGTTGGCAGTAGGGTTACTGATTTCAAGGGATTGTATAATCTAATGATGAGAGAACAGATCCTTAATAATTGCCAGAACCAGTTGTTGCATCAATACCTGGTGGACTCAGATCTGACCTCTCCCCAAGAATTTGGAAAGAAGGCAGACAAGTGGGTCAGAACCAGGGTGAGGCATAAAACCCAGAACCAAGGGTGTGACACAAAGGAGCAGGATTCTAAGGGCTCTGAGAAAGGTGGGGATAAGTCAAAAGACCAGAAGTCTTCACAAGGGCCCCAAAATCTGCATCTGGTGGGGAGTCACAATCCAACAAGGAAAAGGCCAAAAGAAGTCCTGGTGCAAATTCTGTAAACAGAAAGGGCACTGGACTTCTGATTGTAACAAGTCCAAAGACCAAACCACCACCACTCCTGCCCCTAAGGCAACTGTTCCCCCTAGCTCAGCTACTGGTGGAGGTGGTACTCAGAATAAGGGTGTAGTAGGGTTGACCCTGGGTTCTGAAGTGGACTCTGACCTAGTCAGAGTACCCACTCAGGCAATGCTGATTTGTGATGGAGACCTTGATATGTCCTTCCTAGTAAGCCCCAGTAATCTGGGCAAATACAAACAGCAGCCTGTAATAAATGGCAAACAGGCTTTGGCATTTAGGGACACAGGTGCTAGTGTCACCATGGTGGCAGAGGATCTTGTGGACCCTGGACAGATCATCCTGGGTGAAATGTACCAGGTGACCAATGCAAGCAATGTCCAGACCAACCATAGTCTGGCAGTTGTGAATTTCGCCTGGGGAGGGGTAACTGGCCTCAAGAAGGTTGTAGTCAGTGCAGACCTCCCTGTAGAATGTCTATTGGGCAATGATCTAGAGGCTTCAGCCTGGTCTGAAGTAGAGTTATGGACTCATGCTGAGATGTTGGGCATTCCTGCAGAGGTATTTGCTGTGACCAGGTCACAGGCCAAAATGCATGACACTGAACCAGCTCTGGATCCTGGAACAATGGACCAGATGCTTCCCAAGAAGAGGAGCAGTAGGGTTAAGGCAGTGCCTTCCCCTCTGTCTCAGATCACAGATTCACTTCTTGAGGGAGGTGAAGCAGATCCTGAAGAAGGAACTGCCCCAGAGGAACTTGAGCCTGATCAGGTTGAGTTCTTGGGAGCAGGGGGCCCTTCTAGGGAAGATCTGTGTAAGGAGCAACAGTGCTGCCCCTCTCTTGAACCCCTCAGACAGCAGGCTGCTGCTGAGGCTGCTGGGAGTGCTTGTGGGTCCCATAAAGTTTATTGGGATGAGGGACTCCTATATTCTGAGGGTAGAGATCCAGCCCGTGGAGCCACCAGGAGGTTGGTAATACCTCAGAAGTTTAGGGGGTTCCTCTTGACCCTAGCACATGACATCCCTTTAGCAGGTCACTTGGGCCAAAACAAGACCTGGGACAGGCTTGTTCCACATTTTCATTGGCCACATATGTCAGAGGACACAAAGGAGTTTTTCGCTCCTGTGTCACATGCCAAGCCAGTGGTAAGGCAGGTGGCACAACAAAGGCCCCCTGATACCACTACCTGTGGTGGGGGTACCCTTTGAAAGGGTAGGGATTGACATTGTTGGTCCCCTTGACCCTCAAACTGCATCTGGGCACAGGTTTATCCTGGTGGTAGTGGATCATGCCACCAGGTACCCAGAAGCAATTCCTCTGAGGACCACCACAGCCCCTGTGGTGGCAAGAGCCCTCATTGGAGTTTTCTCCAGAGTGGGTTTCCCAAAGAAGGTAATCTCTAACCCTGGGCGTAGTTCGCGAAGTAGCGCTACGCGAAGCTACGTGAAGTGCACCTCGCACTACGCGAGCTACGCATAGCTACGCGAACTGCGTAGTGCACTTTGCAAAATGCTGTTCGCACTGATTGCACAGTGCCGGATGCTTGTCCGCACTGTGCAATCATTGAAAACGGCATCTTGCACAGTGCGAGCTGTCTTTACTGCCGCTCGAGTAGATTTTTACTCGAGCGGCAGCTTTCTCAACGCGGACTGGTAGTTTCTCATCGCGAGCGGTCGCGAGCATGCGCAACCACTCGCAATGAGAAACCTGACCTCCCGCGTTGAGAATCTCGCCGGGAGTTTTTTTCACGCTCGCGATCGGCAACTTGATGTTGCTGATCGCGAATGAGAAAAGTCTCGCCGGGATGTCATTTTGCTTGCTCGCGGTCGCCAACTTGACGTTGAGGACCGCGAGCAAGCAAAAAATGACCGTTACGTTACGCTACGCGTGTTTGCACTGTGCTACGTGCAATTCGCGTAGTGCGAAGTAGCGCAAACTTCGCAAACTACGCGAGCGTAGCGTAGTGCTTTGCCCAGGCTTAGTAATCTCTGACAGAGATACAAACTTCATGTCAGGATATCTAAAGGCAATGTGGAAGGAGTGTGGTGTAACTTATAAGTTCACCACCCCCTATCATCCACAATGCAATGGGTTAGTTGAACGTTTCAACAAAACCCTGAAGGGAATGATTAAAGGACTCCCAGAGAAGCTTAGGCGGAAATGGGACCTTCTTCTTCCTTGCCTGTTGTTTGCATACAGAGAAGTTCCACAGAAGGGGGTTGGCTACAGTACATTTGAGCTTCTGTTTGAGCATCCTGTAAGAGGTCCATTGTGTTTGGTTAAAGAGGGCTGGGAGTTACCTCTCAAACCCCCCAAACAGGATGTGATGGACTATGTACTTGGTCTCCGCTCCCGGATGGCCGAATACATGAAAAAGGCAACCAAAAACCTGGAGGCCAGCCAAGAATTGCAAAAAGCTTGGCATGACCAAAAGGCTGTGCTGACTGTGTACCAGTGTAGGAAGGTGGAATCTGACTATATGGTTGCCCCCACTTTTTTCCTGGTGTTTTGCTGGTTTATGACTTAGTTGGACTGGGACCCTGCTATTCAGGGCCCCAGTCTATCTGCTCTCTCTAAACGACATGGAGTGCACTCTAGGTGCACTAGTTATTAGATACTGTGGTGCCTTATGAGTCCCTAGTATATGGTACCTTAGGTGCCAAGGGCATAGGTACTTCACAGGCCTACCAGGGGCTGCAGCATGTGTTATGCCACCCCTGGGAAGCAGTCTAAATCTGACACCACAGGCCTGCTACTGCAGCCTGGGTGAGGTGGTGCTAGCACCCCTCACTGAGATATAGGTTTCCTATATCTCTCTTGCACACACATATAAACCTATCAGTCACCCCTAAGGCAGGCCCTATCAATCCTGAGGGCAGGGTGCTTGGCTTCTATGTGAGGGGGTGCCTCTGCCTGAGCAGGGCCCCTCTGCAGCTCTCAGAGTCTATTCTCTGGTGCTGTTTGTGGATGCGGTTAAACCATATACTCTTAAGTGCATTATATCCTCGCGGTAAATGCTAACTTTGGAATGGCTGCATCAAAACATGTCGTGTTTGGTGTCAAACATCTTGGAATACTACCCCCGCCAATCTTGGCGGCGGGGGTAGCATTCCACCCTTCTAGAGGGATAAGACATGTACCTGCTGTGGAAACGCGGTAGAATCCTAAAGAGCCCTGGCATCACAAAATGGATGCCACCAGTCACAGACACTGGGCTGCCCTCCTGCTGATGACCGAAACTCGCAGTGGAGGAAGCCCAACAATAGGCATCCTGTCACAGGGAGGTGTAACCACCTTCCAGACAGGGTTTAGTGTATTGGGGCTGGGTGGGTGCACTCTTAGAGTGCTTTGAAGTCCTGCACTGGGGGAGCAGAAGGCTCCTCTGTGCATATGCCAGTTCAAACCAGCTCAGGGGCTACCTGCCCCTGCTCTGGCGCGAAACTGGACAAAGGGAAGTGGGTGTAGCCACCCCTCCCTTGACCCTCCCATAGGTGGGGTCATAGAGCTAGTCCATCCCTCTTTTTAGTGTAAGAGGGGGAACCTTGCCATTGCAAAGCAGATAACCCCTGGATGACGCTCTACAGAAGAATCCTGGCCCTTCGACGTTCCACTACCTTTGGAAGACAGAAGAATCTCCCTTGGAGTCAAGGAGTGACTCCCTGCTTGGCAGGCACCAAAAACGACAACGACGGTCGCAAACTACGCCGCTCCCGCCGGAGTCCGAAGTCCCTGCAGCCCAAGAAGTGGATTTCCTGACCTCTCCCAGGCCATCGTGAGTCCCCAGTGAAGCTGAGGCAAGTGGACCCCACGAGTAACGAGGAACCGCGACCCCTGGGTACCGTGCACTATTGTCGAGTGCAACACCTTCACAACGTTCTACGAACTTGTGCTTTGGACCACGTGTGGTCCCGACCTCCAGCAGGAATCTCTCCAAAGATCAGAGGCCTACACTGTCCCGAGTGACCGTGGGCCCCTGTTGAGTGATTCCGCCCAAGGTGTCTTTGCGATCCCTTGCCCGCCGGCTTGTGGGTCCCCAGAAGACTTCTTAAAGAAACCAAAGGGCTCCCCTGATTGCTCCAGGCCTGCCCTGATTTACCCTCGCTGGGTGAGTCCCTCAGACCTTGCTGGTCTGTGCCATCGACTTTTCTTCATCTCCCCGAGACTTGCTGCTGCCAAGGCTTGTTGGCTCCAATCGAGTTGCTGACACCGCAGTCAGCTGCAGACGTCGAGGGACCCACCGAATCCAGCTCCTGGTCGTCGTTGACACCTCCTGGACCACATGGCTGAAGAGTCAAGGCACCCGCAACCGACCTGAATCAACCGACGACGGTGGGCATCCATCTTCCTTGCCCCGGGTCACTGCCAAGTGACTTTGAACACTGTCCCCTCTGCTTTCAGGTCATCCTTCTTCAGAATCCAGGCTTGGATTCCACCGGACACTTCTTCAGCTCCCGCAAGCAGCAAGTCTTCTTTGTTCGCCATTGAAAACGACGCTCGCGACCCGACACCAAAGGACACCTATGCACCCGGCTTCCTGGGTGAGGTAACTCCAGCACTACGGTGCTCCTGTGGGTGTGGGCCCTAGAACTACTTACCCTGTAAGTGACTTGCTTGTAGGTTCTCCCGAAGTATCCTAAAACTCTTTCTTTCCAACCGCGACTTGCCCCATTGAAGTTAACGGCGATCCGCGCCTGTGTATCCACACTGCACGCGTCCCCTTGGGTCCTTTACTTACCTGCCTTGGGTGGTTTCGTGAGGCCCCTGCACTTCTGAAGGCCCTAGGCCTTGTCTCCCTGCAAGTCGTTGTCCCTAAGTCTCTTACTTAGTATATGGTCTGGTACGCCCTAGGGCCCCAGCCATATTTTGTGCTTAACTTATTGTGAAACGTTGATTTGTGCATATGTTTGTCTTCTAATCTCATAAAGAGATTAGTAGAGAGTTATTTAGAAATAAATACATATATATTTGATATATATACCTGTGTGGTGTCTTTTCATTTGGTGATTCAAGAGATTATATGGTAAAACAAGCTGCTTTACATTCCTCCGAGACTTAGCCTGAAGGCTGCTCTCCACAGCTACCACTAGGATAGCTTTCTTTAAAAGGTTGTCTTAAACCTATCTACCATAAGAGTCGATTTGCCCTGGTGCAAGGTGTCCACTTTAATTAGTGAACAGCATATACCAGGCCAACTTCTCACAACCAGCCAGGACAGAAAGTGTGGGTGTTGGAGCCTGTGGCCCCAGCAGCCCTCCAGGACAAATGGAGTGGCCCCCATACAATAGTTGAACAGAAGGCAGAAGTCACCTATCTGGTGAATCTTGGAACTCCCAGGAGCCCCCTGAGGGTGCTCCATGTCAACAGATTAAAGCCATATGTTGACAGGGCTGATATGGGCTTGCTCATGGCAACTGATGAGGACCAGGAGGAGGAAAGT
This sequence comes from Calotriton arnoldi, assembly GCA_963921515.1. Lineage (NCBI taxonomy): Eukaryota > Metazoa > Chordata > Amphibia > Caudata > Salamandridae > Calotriton > Calotriton arnoldi. The sequence continues at coordinate 374,552 of CAWUFW010013937.1, forward strand.
GACCCTCTCCCTGACCTGCTCTCACAGAACCCTGATGATGGGTCAGTAGATGGTGTTGCTTTCGCAAGCAGCCTCACTGACCATCAGCAAACTGAGTGCAGACAAGTTCTGCAACAGTATAGACATATGTTTAGCCTGACCCCTAGTCAGACTACCTGGTGCGCCCATGAGGTGGACACTGGAGACAGTCTGCCTGTCAAGAGTAAAATCTACAGGCAACCTGACCATGTCAGGGACTGTATCAGGACTGAAGTCCAGAAAATGTTGGAGCTAGGTGTAATTGAGCCTTCAGATAGCCCTTGGGCTAGCCCAGTAGTCCTGGTACCCAAGCCTCATACCCAGGGTGGTAAGAAAGAAATGAGGTGTTGTGTAGACTACAGAGGCCTCAATGCAGTCACTAGGACTGATGCCTATCCCATACCGAGGGCAGATGAGCTGATTGATACTTTGGCCTCAGCCAAGTATCTAAGTACATTTGACCTAACAGCTGGCTACTGGCAGATCAGATTAGCTGATGATGCAAAAGCCAAAACAGCATTTTCGACCCCTAATGGGCACTACCACTTTGTGGTGATGCCCTTTGGATTGAAAAATGCACCTGCCACTTTTCAGAGGTTGGTGAATAAAGTTCTGGCAGGGATGGAAACTTATTGCTCAGCTTATCTGGATGATATTGCTGTCTTTAGTTCCTCCTGGCAGGATCACCTGGTCCACCTCAGAGATGTTTTGGAGGCTCTGCAGAAAGCAGGCCTCACTATCAAGGCCACCAAGTGCCAGATAGGGCAGAGTCAGGCTGTGTACCTGGGCCACCTTGTAGGTGGAGGCCAGGTTCAACCTTTACAGAGCAAAATCCAAACCATAATGGAATGGGTTGCTCCAACCACCCAGACACAGGTGAGAGCCTTCTTAGGCCTGACTGGGTACTATAGGAGGTTTGTCAAGGGATATGGATCTATAGTGACCCCCTTGAATGATCTGACCTCAAAGAAAATGCCAAAAAGGTTCAGTGGACAGCTAGCTGTCAGAAGGCATTTGAAGACCTAAAGCAGGCCATGTGCACTGCCCCCATCTTACAGAGTCCAGACTACACCAAAAAGTTCATTGTCCAAACAGATGCTTCTGAGCTGGGTGTGGGAGCTGTACTGTCTCAACTGAATGATGAAGGTCAAGACCAGCCAGTAGCTTTTATTAGCAGAAGGCTGACCCCTAGAGAGAAACGTTGGTCAGCTATAGAGAGGGAGGCCTTTGCTGTGGTGTGGGCCCTGAAGAAGCTGAGGCCATACTTGTTTGGCACTCACTTCGTAGTTCAGACTGACCACAAGCCCCTCCTATGGCTTAAACAGATGAAAGGTGAAAACCCAAAAGTTTTGAGGTGGTCCATTTCCCTACAGGGGGTGGACTATACAGTGGAACATAGACCTGGGACCCAACATGCCAATGCAGATGGACTCTCAAGGTATTTCCACTTAGAACACGAAGACGCAACTGGTCAAGGTTAGTATAGTGTCCCTGCGTTTGGGGGGGTTGTGTAGGAGAGTAGGATCTGCCTCTTATGTTGCCCCCACTTTTTTCTGATGTTTACACTGGTTTCTGGCTATAGTCTGGCTGGGTCCCTGCCAATCAGGGCCCCAGCCTCTCTGTTCTCTCTAAATGACTTTGAGTGCACTCTAGGTGCACTAGTGATTGGATACTGTGGTACCTTATGAGTCCCTAGTATATGGTACCTTAGGTACCAAGGGCATAGGTACTTCACAGGCCTAACAGGGGCTGAAGCATGTATTATGCCACCCCTGGGAAGCAGACTAAATCTGACACCACAGTCCTGCTACTGCAGCCTGGGTGAGGTGGTGCTAGCACTCCTCACTGAGATATAGGTTTCCTATATCTCTCCTGCACATACATTTAAAACTATCAGTCACCCCTAAGGCAGGCCCTATCAATCCTGAGGGCAGGGTGCTTGGTTCCTATGTGAGAGGGTGCCTCTGCCTGAGCAGGGCCCCTCTGCAGCTCTCAGAGTCCATTCTCTGGGGCTGTTTGTGGATGCGGTTAAACCATATACTCTTAAGTGCATTATATCCTCGCAGTAGAATGCTAACTTTGGAATGGCTGCATCAAAACATGTTGTGTTTGGTGTCACACATCTTGGAATACTACCCCCCCACCAGTTCTGGCGGCAGGGGTAGCATTCCACCCTTCTAGAGGGATCAGACATGTACCTACTGTGGAAACGCAGTAGAATCCTGCAGAGCCCTGGCATCACAAAATGGATGCCACCAGTCACAGACACTGGGCTGCCCTCCTGCTGTTGACCGAAACTCGCAGTGGAGGAAGCCCAACAATAGGCATCCTGTCACAGGGAGGTGTAACCACCTCCCAGACAGGGTTTAGTGTATTGGGGCTGGGTGTGTGCACTCTTAGAGTGCTTTGAAGTCCTGCACTGGGGGAGCAGAAGGCTCCTCTGTGCATATGCCAGTTCAAACCGGCTCAGGGGCTACCTGCCCCTGCTCTTGCATGAAACTGGATAAAGGGAAGTGGGTGTAGCCACCCACTCCCCTGACCCTCCCATAGGTGGGGTCATAGAGCTAGTCCATCCCTTCTTTACAGTATAAGATAGGGAACCCTTGCCATTGCAAATTAGATATCCCTGGACGATGCTCTGAAGAAGAATCCTGGACCTTCGACGTTCCACTACCTTTGGAAGACTGAAGAATCTCCCTTGGAGTCAAGGAGTGACTCCCCTGCTTGGCAGGCACCAAAAACTACAAACGACGGTCGCAAACTACGCTGCTCCCACCGGAGTCCAAAGTCCCTGCAGCCCAAGAAGTAGATTTCCTGACTTCCCAAAGGCCATCGTGAGTCCCCAGTGAAGCTGAGGCCAGTGGACCCCAAGAGTGATGAGGAACTGTGACCCCTGGGTACCGTGCACTATTGTTGAGTGCAACCCCTCCACAACTATCTACGAACTTGTGCTTTAGAGCACGTGTGGTCCTAGCCTCCAGCAGGAATCTCTCCAAAGATAAGAGGCCTACCACGTCCCGAGTGACCGTGGGCCCCCGTTGAGCGAATCCTCCCAAGGCGTCTTTGCAATCCCTTGCCAGCCGGCTTGTGGGTCCCCTGAAGGCTTTCCTACAGAACCAAAGGGCTTCCCTGATTGCTCCATGCCTGCCCTGACTTACCTTCGCTGGGTGAGTCCCTCAGACCTTGCTGGTCTGCGCCATTGCCTTTTTACACTTTCCCTGAGACTTGCTGTTACCAAGGCTTGTTGGATCCAATTGAGTCGCCGATACTGCAATAAGCTGCAAACAATGTAGTACACACGGAATCCAGCTCCTGGTCATTGTCAACGCCTCCTGGACCTCGTGGCTGAAGAGTCAAGGCACCCGTGAATGACCTGAATCTTGCAACGACGGTGGGCATCCATCTTCCTTGCCCCGAGTCACTGCCAAGTGACTTTGAACACTGTCCCCTCTGCTTTCAGGTCTTCCATCTTCTGAATCCAGGCTTGGATTCCACCGGACACTTCTTCGGACTTCACAAGCAGCAATTCTTCATTGTCCTCCATTGAAAACGACGCCGCGACCCGACACCGAAGGACACCTATGCACCCGGCTTCCCTGGGTGAGGTAACTCCAGCATTATGGTGCTCCTGTGGGTGTTGGCCCTAGAACTACTTACCCTGTAAGTGACTTGCTTGTAGGTTCTCCCGAAATATCCTAAAACTCTTAATTTCCAACCGCGACTTGCCCCATTGAAGTCAACGGCGATTCGCGCCTGTGTATCCACACTGCAAGCGTCCCCGAGGGTCCTTTACTTACCTGCCTTGGGTGGTTTCGTGAGGCCCCAGCACTTCTGAAGGCCCTAGGCCTTGTCTCTTTGCAAGTCGTTGTTTCTAAGTCTCTTTTTAGTATATGGTCTGGTACGCCCCTAGGGCCCCAGCCATATTTGTGCTTAATTTATTGTGAAACGTTGATTTGTGCATATGTCCTTGACTTCTAATCTCATAAAGAGATTAGTAGAGAGTTGTTAGTAATAAATACATATATATTTGATATATATACCTGTTTGATGTCTTTTCATTTGGTGATTCAAGAGATTGTGTGGTAAAACAAGCTGCTTTACATTCCTTCAAGACTTAGCCTGAAGGCTGCTCTCCACAGCTACCACTAGGATAGCTTTCTTTAAAGGTTGTCTTAAACCTATCTACCATAAGAGTCGAATTGTACTGGTGCAAGGTGTCCACTTTAATTAGTGAACAGCATATACCAGGCCAACTTCTCACAGAAAGAAGCAAGAAAAGTGCAGAAAGAGGCAAGTGAGATGCAAAAACTGGCAGGAAAGGTACAGAAAGAGGGAAGACGAGTACAGAAAGAGACAACAGGGGTGCAGAAAGAAGCAAGACAGGTGCAGAAAGAAGCATGGAAAGCGCAGAATGAAGCAACAGGGATGCAGAAAGAGGCAAGAGAAGTGCAGAAACAGGTAAGAGAAGTGCACAAAGAGGCAAGAGAATTGCTGAAAGAAGCAACAGAGGTGTAGAAAGAAGCAAGAAAAGTGCAGAAAGAGGCAAGTGAGATGTAAAAATAGGCAGGAAAGGTACAGAAAGAGGGAAGACGAGTGCAGAAAGAGACAACAGGGGTGCAGAAAGAAGCAAGACAGGTGCAGATAGAAGCATGGAAAGTGCAGAATGAAGCAACAGGGGTGCAGAAAGAGGCAAGAGAAGTGCAGAAACAGGCAAGGGAAGTGCAGAAAGAGGCATGAGAATTGCTGAAAGAAGCAAAAGAGGTGTAGAAAGAAGCAAGAAAAGTGCAGAAAGAGGCCATTGAGGAGCAAAAACAGGCAGGAAAGGTACCAAAAGAGGGAAGACGAGTGCAGAAAGAGACAACAGGGGTGCAGAAAGAAGCAAATGAGGTGCAGAAAGAAGCAACAGACGTGCAAAAAGAGGGGAGAGAGGTGCAGAAAAAGCCAAGAAAAGTGCAGAAAGAGGCAAAAGAGGTACATAAAGAGACAACAGAGGTGCAGAAAGAAGCAAGACAGGTGCAGAAAGAAGCATGGAAAGTGCAGAATGAAGCAACAGGGGTGCAGAAAGAGGCAAGAGAAGTGTAGAAAGGAGCAAGTGAGGTGCAGAAAGAGCCAACAGAGGTGCAAAAAGAGGCAAGAGATGTGCATAAACAGGCAAGGGAAGTGCACAAAGAGGCAAGAGAATTGCTGAAAGAAGCATCAGAGGTGTAGAAAGAAGCAAGAAAAGTGCATAAAGAGGCAAGTGAGATGCAAAAACAGGCAGGAAAGGTACAGAAAGAGGGAAGACGAGTGCAAAACAGACAACAGGGGTGTAGAAAGAAGCAAATGAGGTGCAGAAAGAGGCAACAGACGTGCAGAAAGAGGGAAGAGAGGTGCAGAAAAAGATAAGAAAAGTGCAGAAAGAGGCAAAAGAGGTACATAAAGAGACAACAGGGGTGCAGAAAGAAGCAAGAGTGGGTGCAGAAAGAAGCATGGAAAATGCAGAATGAAGCAACAGGGGTGCAGAAAGAGGCAAGAGAAGTGCAGAAACAGGCAAGAGAAGTGCACAAAGAGGCATGAGAATTGCTGAAAGAAGCAAAAGAGGTGTAGAAAGAAGCAAGAAAAGTGCAGAAAGAGGTCGTTGCGGAGCAAAAACAGGCAGGAAAGGTACCAAAAGAGGGAAGACGAGTGCAGAAAGAGACAACAGGGGTGCAGAAAGAAGAAAATTAGGTGCAGAAAGAGGCAACAGGCGTGCAGAAAGAGGGAAGGGAGGTGCAGAAAAAGGCAAGAAAAGTGCAGAAAGAGGCAAAAGAGGTACATAAAGAGACAACAGGGGTGCAGAAAGAAGCAAGACAGGTGCAGAACGAAGCATGGAAAGTGCAGAATGAAGCAACAGGGGTGCAGAAAGAGGCAAGAGAAGTGCAAAAACAGGTAAGAGAAGTGCACAAAGAGGCAAGAGAATTGCTGAAAGAAGCAACAGAGGTGTAGAAAGAAGCAAGAAAAGTGCAGAAATAGGCAAGTGAGTAGGAAAAACAGGCAGGAAAGGTACAGAAAGAGGGAAGATGAGTGCAGAAAGAGACAACAGGGGTGCAGAAAGAAGCAAATGAGGTGCAGAAAGAGGCAACAGACATGCAGAAAGAGGGAAGAGAGGTGCAGAAAAAGGCAAGAAAAGTGCAGAAAGAGGCAAAAGAGGTACAAAAAGAGACAACAGGAGTGCAGAAAGAAGCAAGACAGGTGCAGAAAGAAGCAAGACAGGTGCAGAAAGAACATGGAAAGTGCAGAATGAGGCAACAGGGGTGCAGAAAGTGGCAAGAGAAGTGTAGAAAGGAGCAAGTGAGGTGCAGAAAAAGCCAACAGAGGTGCCAAAAGAGGCAAGAGAGGTGCAGAAACAGGCAAGAGAAGAGCATAAAGAGGCAAGGGAATTGCTGAAAGAAGCAACAGAGGTGTAGAAAGAAGCAAGAAAAGTGCAGAAAGAGGCAAGTGAGATGCAAAAACAAGCAGGAAAGGTACAGAAAGAGGGAAGACGAGTGCAGAAAGATACAACAGGGGTGCAGAAAGAAGCTAATGAGGTGCAGAAAGAGGCAACAGAAGTGCAGAAAGAGGGAAGAGAGGTGCAGAAAAAGCCAAGAAAAGTGTAGAAAGTGGCAAAAGAGGTACATAAAGAGACAACAGGGGTGCAGAAAGAAGCAAGACAGGTGCAGAAAGAAGCATGAAAACTGCAGAATGAAGCAACAGGGGTGCAGAAAGAGGCAACAGAAGTGTAGAAAGGAGCAAGTGAGGTGGAGAAAGAGCCAACAGAGGTGCAAAAAGAGGTAAGAGAGGTGCAGAAACAGGCAAGAGAAGAACATAAAGAGGCAAGGGAATTGCTGAAAGAAGCAACAGAGGTGTAGAAAGAAGCAAGAAAAGTGCAGAAAGAGGCAAGTGAGATGCAAAAACAGGCAGGAAGGGTACAGAAAGAGGGAAGACGAGTGCAGAAATAGACAACAGGGGTGCAGAAAGAAGAAAATTAGGTGCAGAAAGAGGCAACAGACGTGCAGAAAGAGGGAAGGGAGGTGCAGAAAAAGGCAAGAAAAGTGCAGAAAGAGGCAAAAGAGGTACATAAAGAGACAACAGAGGTGCAGAAAGAAGCAAGACAGGTGCAGAAAGAAGCATGAAAACTGCAGAATGAAGCAACAGGGGTGCAGAAAGAGGCAACAGAAGTGTAGAAAGGAGCAAGTGAGGTGCCGAAAGAGCCAACAGAGGTGCAAAAAGAGGCAAGAGAGGTGCAGAAACAGGCAAGGGAACTGCACAAAGAAGCAAGAGAATTGCTGAAAGAAGCAACAGAGGTGTAGAAAGAAGCAAGAAAAGTGCAGAAAGAGGCAAGTGAGATGCAAAAACAGGCAGGAAAGATACAGAAAGAGGGAAGACGAGTGCAAAAGAGACAACAGGGGTGCAGAAAGAGGCAAATGAGGTGCAGAAAGAGGCAACAGACGTGCAGAAAGAGGGAAGAGAGGTGCAGAAAAAGGTAAGAAAAGTGCAGAAAGAGGCAAAAGAGGTACATAAAGAGACAACAGGGGTGCAGAAAGAAGCAAGACAGGTGCAGAAAGAAGCATAGAAAGTGCAGAATGAAGCAACAGGGGTGCGGAAAGAGGCAAGAGAAGTGCAGAAACAAGCAAGAGAAGTGCACAAAGAGGCAAGAGAATTGCTGAAAGAAGCAACAGAGGTGAAGAAAGAAGCAAGAAAAGTGCAGAAAGAGGCCAGTGAGGAGCAAAAACAGGCAGGAAAGGTACAGAAAGAGTAAGACGAGTGCAGAAAGAGACAACAGGGGTGCAGAAAGAAGCAAATGAGGTGCAGAAAGAAGCAACAGACGTGCAGAAAGAGGGAAGAGAGGTGCAGAAAAAGGCAAGGAAAGTGCAGAAAGAGGCAAAAGAGGTACATAAAGAGACAACAGGAGTGCAGAAAGAAGCAAGACAGGTGCAGAAAGAAGCATGGAAAGTGCAGAATGAGGCAACAGGGGTGCAGAAAGAGGCAACAGAAGTGCAGAAAGGAGCAAGTGAGGTGCAGACAGAGCCAAAAGAGGTGCAAAAAGAGGCAAGAGAGGTGCAGAAACAGGCAAGAGAAGTGCATAAAGAGGCAAAGGAATTGCTGAAAGAAGAAAGTGAGGTGTAGAAAGAAGCAAGAAAAGTGCAGAAACGGGCAAGTGAGATGCAAAAACAGGAAGGAAAGGTACAGAAAGAGGGAAGACGAGTGCATAAAGAGACAACAGAGGTGCAGAAAGAAGCAAATGAGGTGCAGAAAGAAGCAACAGTTGGCAGAAAGAGGGAAGAGAACTGCAGAAAAAGGCAAGAAAAGTGCAGAAAGAGGCAAAAGAGGTACATAAAGAGACAACAGGGGTGCAGAAAGAAGCAAATGATGTGCAGAAAGAAGCAACAGTTGGCAGAAAGAGGGAAGAGAACTGCAGAAAAAGGCAAGAAAAGTGCAGAAAGAGGCAAAAGAGGTACATAAAGAGACAACAGGGGTGCAGAAAGAAGCAAGACAGGTGCAGAAAGAAGCATGGAAAGTGCAGAATGAACCCACAGGGGTGCAGAAAGAGGCAAGAGAAGTGTAGAAAGGAGCACGTGAGGTGCAGAAAGAACCAGCAGAGGTGCAAATAGAGGAAAGGGAGGTGCAGAAACATGCAAGAGAATTGCTGAAAGAAGCAACAGAGGTGTAGAAAGAAGCAAGAAAAGTGCAAAAAGGTAAGTGAGATGCAAAAACAGGCAGTATTTGTACAGAAAGAGGGAAGACGAGTGCAGAAAGAGACAACAGGGGTGCAGAAAGATGCACATGAGGTGCAGAAAGAGGCAACAGACGTGCAGAAAGAGGGAAGAGAGGTGCAGAAAAAGCTAAGAAAAGTGCAGAAAGAGGCAAAAGAGGTACTTAAAGAGACAACGGGGTGCAGAAAGAAGCAAGACAGGTGCAGAAAGAAGCATGGAAAGGGTAGAATGAAGCAACAGGGGTGCAGAAAGAGGCAAGAGAAGTGTAGAAAGGAGCAAGTGAGGTGCATAAAGTGCCAACAGTGGTGTAAAAAGAGGCAAGAGAGGTGCAGCAACAGGCAAGAGAAGTGCACAAAGAGGCAAGATAATTGCTGAAAGAAGCAATAGAGGTGTAGAAAGAAGCAAGAAAAGTGCAGAAAGAGGCAAGTGAGATGCAAAAACAGGCAGGAAAGGTACAGAAAGAGGGAAGACGAGGGCAGAAAGAGACAACAGGGGTGCAGAAAGAAGCACATGAGGTACAGAAAGAGGCAACAGATGTGCAGAAAGAGGGAAGGGAGGTGCAGAAAAAGGCAAGAAAAGTGCAGAAAGAGGCAAAAGAGGTACAAAAAGAGACAACAGGAGTGCAGAAAGAAGCAAGACAGGTGCAGAAAGAAGCAAGACAGGTGCAGAAAGAAGCATGGAAAGTGCAGAATGAAGCAACAGGGGTGCAGAAAGAGGCAAGAGAAGTGCAAAAACAGGTAAGAGAAGTGCACAAAGAGGCAAGAGAATTGCTGAAAGAAGCAACAGAGGTGTAGAAAGAAGCAAGAAAAGTGCAGAAATAGGCAAGTGAGATGGAAAAACAGGCAGGAAAGGTACAGAAAGAGGGAAGATGAGTGCAGAAAGAGACAACAGGGGTGCAGAAAGAAGCAAATGAGGTGCAAAAAGAGGCAACAGACATGCAGAAAGAGGGAAGAGAGGTGCAGAAAAAGGCAAGAAAAGTGCAGAAAGAGGCAAAAGAGGTACAAAAAGAGACAACAGGAGTGCAGAAAGAAGCAAGACAGGTGCAGAAAGAAGCAAGACAGGTGCAGAAAGAACATGGAAAGTGCAGAATGAGGCAACAGGGTTGCAGAAAGTGGCAAGAGAAGTGTAGAAAGGAGCAAGTGAGGTGCAGAAAGAGCCAACAGAGGTGCCAAAAGAGGCAAGAGAGGTGCAGAAACAGGCAACAGAAGAGCATAAAGAGGCAAGGGAATTGCTGAAAGAAGCAACAGAGGTGTAGAAAGAAGCAAGAAAAGTGCAGAAAGAGGCAAGTGAGATGCAAAAACAAGCAGGAAAGGTACAGAAAGAGGGAAGACGAGTGCAGAAAGATACAACAGGGGTGCAGAAAGAAGCTAATGAGGTGCAGAAAGAGGCAACAGAAGTGCAGAAAGAGGGAAGAGAGGTGCAGAAAAAGTTAAGAAAAGTGTAGAAAGTGGCAAAAGAGGTACATAAAGAGACAACAGGGGTGCAGAAAGAAGCAAGACAGGTGCAGAAAGAAGCATGAAAACTGCAGAATGAAGCAACAGGGGTGCAGTAAGAGGCAAGAGAAGTGTAGAAAGGAGCAAGTGAGGTGCCGAAAGAGCCAACAGAGGTGCAAAAAGAGGCAAGAGAGGTGCAGAAACAGGCAAGGGAAGTGCACAAAGAAGCAAGAGAATTCCTGAAAGAAGCAACAGAGGTGTAGAAAGAAGCAAGAAAAGTGCAGAAAGAGGCAAGTGAGATGCAAAAACAGGCAGGAAAGATACAGTAAGAGGGAAGACGAGTGCAAAAGAGACAACAGGGGTGCAGAAAGAGGCAAATGAGGTGCAGAAAGAGGCAACAGACGTGCAGAAAGAGGGAAGAGAGGTGCAGAAAAAGGTAAGAAAAGTGCAGAAAGAGGCAAAAGAGGTACATAAAGAGACAACAGGGGTGCAGAAAGAAGCAAGACAGGTGCAGAAAGAAGCATAGAAAGTGCAGAATGAAGCAACAGGGGTGCGGAAAGAGGCAAGAGAAGTGCAGAAACAGGCAAGAGAAGTGCACAAAGAGGCAAGAGAATTGCTGAAAGAAGCAACAGAGGTGAAGAAAGAAGCAAGAAAAGTGCAGAAAGAGGCCAGTGAGGAGCAAGAACAGGCAGGAAAGGTACAGAAAGAGTAAGACGAGTGCAGAAAGAGACAACAGGGGTGCAGAAAGAAGCAAATGAGGTGCACAAAGAAGCAACAGACGTGCAGAAAGAGGGTAGAGAGGTGCAGAAAAAGGCAAGGAAAGTGCAGAAAGAGGCAAAAGAGGTACATAAAGAGACAACAGGAGTGCAGAAAGAAGCAAGACAGGTGCAGAAAGAAGCATGGAAAGTGCAGAATGAGGCAACAGGGGTGCAGAAAGAGGCAACAGAAGTGCAGAAAGGAGCAAGTGAGGTGCAGACAGAGCCAACAGAGGTGCAAAAAGAGGCAAGAGAGGTGCAGAAAGAGGCAAGAGAAGTGCATAAAGAGGCAAAGGAATTGCTGAAAGAAGCAAGTGAGGTGTAGAAAGAAGCAAGAAAAGTGCAGAAAGAGGCAAGTGAGATGCAAAAACAGGCAGGAAAGGTACAGAAAGAGGGAAGACGAGTGCATAAAGAGACAACAGGGGTGCAGAAAGAAGCAAATGAGGTACAGAAAGAAGCAACAGTTGGCAGAAAGAGGGAATAGAACTGCAGAAAAAGGCAAGAAAAGTGCAGAAAGAGGCAAAAGAGGTACATAAAGAGACAACAGGGGTGCAGAAAGAAGCAAATGAGGTGCAGAAAGAAGCAACAGTTGGCAGAAAGAGGGAAGAGAACTGCAGAAAAAGGCAAGAAAAGTGCAGAAAGAGGCAAAAGAGGTACATAAAGAGACAACAGGGGTGCAGAAAGAAGCAAGACAGGTGCAGAAAGAAGCATGGAAAGTGCAGAATGAACCCACAGGGGTGCAGAAAGAGGCAAGAGAAGTGTAGAAAGGAGCACGTGAGGTGCAGAAAGAACCAGCAGAGGTGCAAATAGAGGAAAGGGAGGTGCAGAAACATGCAAGAGAATTGCTGAAAGAAGCAACAGAGGTGTAGAAAGAAGCAAGAAAAGTGCAGAAAGGTAAGTGAGATGCAAAAACAGGCAGTATTTGTACAGAAAGAGGGAAGACGAGTGCAGAAAGAGACAACAGGGGTGCAGAAAGAAGCACATGAGGTGCAGAAAGAGGCAACAGACGTACAGAAAGAGGGAAGAGAGGTGCAGAAAAAGCTAAGAAAAGTGCAGAAAGAGGCAAAAGAGGTACTTAAAGAGACAACGGGGTGCAGAAAGAAGCAAGACAGGTGCAGAAAGAAGCATGGAAAGGGTAGAATGAAGCAACAGGGGTGCAGAAAGAGGCAAGAGAAGTGTAGAAAGGAGCAAGTGAGGTGCAGAAAGTGCCAACAGTGGTGTAAAAAGAGGCAAGAGAGGTGCAGCAACAGGCAAGAGAAGTGCACAAAGAGGCAAGAGAATTGCTGAAAGAAGCAATAGAGGTGTAGAAAGAAGCAAGAAAAGTGCAGAAAGAGGCAAGTGAGATGCAAAAACATGCAGGAAAGGTACAGAAAGAGGGAAGACGAGGGCAGAAAGAGACAACAGGGGTGCAGAAAGAAGCAAATGAGGTGCAGAAAGAGGCAACAGACGTGCAGAAAGAGGGAAGAGAGGTGCAGAAAAAGGCAAGAAAAGTGCAGAAAGAGGTAAAAGAGGTACATAAAGAGACAACAGGAGTGCAGAAAGAAGCAAGACAGGTGCAGAAAGAAGCATGGCAAGTGCAGAATGAGGCAACAGGGGTGCAGAAAGAGGCAAGAGAAGTGTAGAAAGGAGCAAGTGAGGTGCAGAAAGAGCCAACAGAGGTGCAAAAAGAGGCAAGAGAGGTGCAGAAACAGGCAAGAGAAGAGCATAAAGAGGCAAGGGAATTGCTGAAAGAAGCAACAGAGGTGTAGAAAGAAGCAAGAAAAGTGCAGAAAGAGGCATGTGAGATTCAAAAACAGGCAGGAAAGGTACAGAAAGAGGGAAGACGAGTGCAGAAAGAGACAACAGGGGTGCAGAAAGAAGCTAATGAGGTGCAGAAAGAGACAACAGAAGTGCAGAAAGAGGGAAGAGAGGTGCAGAAAAAGCCAAGAAAAGTGCAGAAAGAGGCAAAAGAGGTACATAAAGAGACAACAGGGGTGCAGAAAGAAGCAAGACAGGTGCAGAAAGAAGCATGGAATGTGCAGAATGAAGCAACAGGGGTGCAGAAAGAGGCAAGAGAAGTGCAGAAACAAGCAAGAGATGTGCACAGAGGCAAGAGAATTGCTGAAAGAAGCAACAGAGGTGTAGAAAGAAGCAAGAAAAGTGCAGAAAGAGGCCAGTGAGGAGCAAAAACAGGCAGAAAAAGGTACAGAAAGAGTAAGACAAGTGCAGAAAGAGACAGCAGGGGTGCATAAAGAAGCAAATGAGGTGCAGAAAGAAGCAACAGACATGCAGAAAGAGGGAAGAGAGGTGCAGAAAAAGGCAAGAAAAGTGCAGAAAGAGGCGAAAGAGGTACATAAAGATACAACAGGAGTGCAGAAAGAAGCAAGACAGGTTCAGAAAGAAGCATGGAAAGTGCAGAATGAGGCAACAGGGGTGTAGAAAGAGGCAACAGAAGTGTAGAAAGGAGCAAGTGAGGTGCAGAAAGAGCCAACAGAGGTGCAAAAAGAGGCAAGAGATTTGCAGAAACAGGCAAGAGAAGTGCATAAAGAGGCAAGAGGATTGCTGAAAGAAGCAACAGAGGTGTAGAAAGAAGAAAGAAAAGTGCAGAAAGAGGCAAGTGAGATGCAAAAACAGTCAGGAAAGGTACAGAAAGAGGGAAGACGAGTGCAGAAAGAGACAGCAGGGGTGCAGAAAGAATCAAATGAGTTGCAGAAAGAGGCAACAGACGTACAGAAAGAGGGAAGAGAGGTGCAGAAAAAGGCAAGAAAGTGCAGAAAGAGGCAAAAGAGGTACATAAAGAGACAACAGGGGTGCAGAAAGAAGCAAGACAGGTGCAGAAAGAAGCATGGAAAGTGCAGAATGAAGCAACAGGGGTGCAGAAAGAGGCAAGAGAAGTGTAGAAAGGAGCAAGTGAGGTGCAGAAAGAGCCAACAGAGGTAAAAAAGAGGCAAGAGAGGTGCAGAAACAGGCAAGAAAATTGATCAAAGAAGCAACAGAGGTGTCGAAAGAAGCATGAAAAGTGCAGAAAGAGGCAAGTGAGATGCAAAAACAGGCAGGAAAGGTACAGAAAGAGGGACGACGAGTGTAGGAGAGTAGGATCTGCCTCTTATGTTGCCCCCACTTTTTTCTGATGTTTACACTGGTTTCTGGCTATAGTCAGGCTGGGACCCTGCCAATCAGGGCCCCAGCCTCTCTGTTCTCTCTAAACGACTTGGAGTGCACTCTAGGTGCACTAGTGATTGGATACTGTGGGACCTTATGAGTCCCTAGTATATGGTACCTTAGGTACCAAGGGCATAGGTACTTCACAGGCCTACCAGGGGCTGAAGCATGTATTATGCCACTCCTGGGAAGCAGACTAAATCTGACACCACAGGTCTGCTACTGCATCCTGGGTAAGGTGGTGCATGCACCCCTTACTGTGATATAGGCTACCTATATGACTACATACATACACACATATAAACCTATAAGTCACTCCTATGGCAGGCCTTATCAATCCTGAAGGCAGAGTGCTTGGTTCCTATGTGAGAGGGTGCCCCTGCATGAGCAGAGCCCCTCTGCAGCCTTCGGAGACCCTTCTCTGATGCTGTTTGTAGGGCAGCCTGACCATATACTCTTAAGCGCATTATAACCTTGCGTTAAATGCTAACTTTGGGATGGCTGCACGGAAACATGTCGTGTTTGGTGTCAAACATCTTGGAATACTACCCCCGCCAGTTCTGACGGTGGGGGTAGCATTCCACCCTTCTAGAGGGATAGACATGTACCTACTGTGGAAACGCGGTAGAATCCTGAAGAGCCCTGGCATCACAAAATGGATGCCACCAGTCACAGACACTGGGCTGCAATCCTGTTGATGACCGAAACTCGCAGTGGAGGAAGCCCAACAATAGGTATCCTGTCACAGGAGGGTGTGACCACCTTCCAGACAGGGTTTAGTGTATTGGGGCTGGGTGGGTGCACTCCTAGAGTGCTTTGAAGTCCTGCACTGGGGGAGCAGAAGGCTCCTGTGTGCATACACCAGTTCAAACCGGCTCAGGGGCTACCTGCCCCTGCTCTGGCGCGAAACTGGACAAAGGGAAGTGGGTGTAGCCACCCACTCCCCTGACCCTCCCATAGGTGGGGTCTTAGAGCTAGTCCCTCCCTTCCATTTTAGTATAAGGTAGGGAACCCTTGAACTTGCAAACTAGATATCCCTGGATGACGCTCTGAAGAAGAATCCTGGACCTTCGACGTTCCACTACCTTTGGAAGACTGAAGAATCTCCCTTGGAGTCAAGGAGTGACTCCTCTGCTTGGCAGGCACCAAAAACTGAAATGATGGTCGCAAACTATGCCGCTCCCGCCAGAGCCCGAGGTCCCTGCAGCCCAAGATGAGGATTTCCTGACTTCTCAAAGGGCATCGTGAGTCCCCAGCGAAGCTGAGGCCAGTGAACCCCAAGAGTGATGAGGAACCGCAGTCCCTGGGTACTGTGCACTATTGTCAGATGCAACCCCTTCTCGATGTTCTATGAACCTGTGCTTTGAACCACGTGTGGTCCCAGCCTCTATCAGGAATCCTTCCGAAGATCAGAGGCCTACCCCATCCCGAGTGACCGTGGGCCCCTGTTGAAGGAGTCCTCCTGAGGCATCTTTGCGATCCCTTGCCAGCCGGCTTGTGGGTCACCTGAAGACTTTTCTAAAGAACCAAAGAGCTCCCTGGTTGCTCCAGGCCTGTCCTGACTTACCCTTGCTGGGTGAGTTCCCCAGACCTTGCTGGTTTGCACCATTGACTTTTACGCTTTCCACGAGACTTGCTGCTACCAAGGCTTGTTGGCTCCAATTGGGTTGCCGACACCGCAGTCAGCTGCAGACTTTGTGGGACATGCCGACTCCAGCTTCTGGTCATCATAGATGCCTCCTGGACCTCATGGCCGAAGAGTCAAGACACCTGTGAATGACCTGAATCTGTCAACAACGGTGGGCATTCATCTTCCTTGCCCCGGGTCACTGCCCAGTGACTTTAAACACTGTCCCCTCTGCTTTCAGGTCTTCCTTCTTCCGAATCCAGGCTTGGATTCCACCGGACACTTCTTCTGGACTTCACAAGCAGCAAGTCTTCATTGGCTCCCATTGAAAACGACGCCGCGACCCGACACCAAAGGACACCTATGCACCCGGCTTCCCTGGGTGAGGTAACTCCAGCACTATGGTGCTCTTGTGGGTGTTGGCCCTAGAACTACTTACCCTGTAAGTGACTTGCTTGTAGCTACTCCCGAAGTGCCCTTAAACTCTCAATTTCCAACCGCGACTTGCCCCATTGAAGTCTACGGCGATCTGCGCCTGTGTTCACGCACTGCACGCGTCCCCCGTGGGTCCTTTACTTACCTGCCTTGGGTGGTTTCGTGAGGCCCCAACACTTCTGAAGGCCCTAGGCCTTGTCCCTTTGCAAGTCGTTGTTCTTAAGTCTCTTTTAGTATATGGTCTGGTACGCCCCTAGGGCCCCAGCCATATTTGTGCTTAATTTATTGTGAAACGTTGATTTGTGCATATGTTCTCTGACTTCTAATCTCATAAAGAGATTAGTAGAGAGTTGTTTAGTTATAAATACATATATATTTGATATATATACCTGTGTGGTGTCTTTTCATTTGGTGATTCAAGAGATTATATGGTAAAACAAGCTGCTTTACATTCCTCCAAGACTTAGCCTGAAGGCTGCTCTCCACAGCTACCACTAGGATAGCTTTCTATAAAGGTTGTCTTAAACCTACCTACCATAAGAGTCGAATTGTACTTGTGCAAGGTGTCCACTTTAACTAGTGAACAGCATATACCAGGCCAACTTCTCACATTGGTGGCAGCGTGTGGGATTCCAGCTTGCTATTGTTTTACCAGAAAATCTCTATTTGAATTACTAACTGAAAACCACTATAGGTACTTAAGGTACATATAAAGTCAAGCTTAGTATCAATAAGTTCTACTGAACTTAGAGCTGTGTGCCAAGGGATAGCACACCCTTTCTACAGCTCAAGCTCAGTATCAGTAGGCCACAAACTAGTGTAGGTAGTACAACACTGCACAACACTAGAATGTCCTTAAAGGGTGGACCCAGTGGATCCACTCAGCCTCAGTATAAGGACATGGCTTTCTCTGAACTGAGAGCCATGTGTGCTGCAAGGCACCTGAAGATAGGACAGAGTCCCTCCACACTACACCTGATAGATCTGCTGACAGCAGATGATCTTAGATTAGCTCTAGGAGCTAATGGGTCTGAATCAGTGGGTGGGTCAATTACAGTGTCTGGGTCAGATGATGAACATCTGGATGACCAAGACTCTATAATTGTAGGGCCTGGTCCCAAGGGGTCTGAACAGGACAGAGGAATTCTCCCTAAGAGAACTGACATAGTGGAGGAGAGGCCCAGGTCCCTTTCTAGGGAATCTGAACACTCCTATCACTCTGGCAGAGAATCTGTCTACCAGAGGAACTCCTACTACCCAAGAAGATTTGCCTCCTCTGACAGAATGTACAAACTGCTGCAGTATGAGGAAGCAAGATTTGCCCTCAAAACCAAGCAGTTGGCATTAGATAAGGGAGCCCTGGAGCTCCAGAGAGCTTCTAGAAAAGAGGGGTTAGAACCCCTGGTGGCAGCAACAGTGTCCCTAGAGGCAGAGAATATATTCCAGACCATAGGAACCTGAGCAAGGTTGTTCCTCCCTACCAGAGTGGGGATGATATCCATAAGTGGGTAACTGCTATGGAAAGGGGCTGTAGAGTACAACAGGTCCCCCAAAAGCAGTGGGCAGCAATCTTGCGGCTCTCCTTTTCAGATAAAGGTAGAGACAAGCTCCTCACTGTTAGAGAAGAGGATGCTGATGACTATGAAGTCCTGAAGAGTGCACTGATAGATGGGTTTGGCTTAACCACTGAGCAGTACAGGTTGAAGTTCAGAGACACCCAGAAGGCACAGACTCAGGACTGGACTGACTTTGTAGATTGTGCAACCAAGGCTCTGGAGGGTTGGCTGGTTGGAAGTAGGGTTACTGATTTCAAGGGATTGTATAATCTAATGATGAGAGAACAGATCCTTAATAATTGCCAGAACCAGTTGTTGCATCAATACCTGGTGGACTCAGATCTGACCTCTCCCCAAGAATTGGGAAAGAAGGCAGACAAGTGGGTCAGAACCAGGGTGAGGCAGAAAACCCAGAACCAAGGGGGTGACACAAAGAAGCAGGATTCTAAGGGGCTCTGAGAAAAGTGGGGATAAGTCAAAAGACCAGAAGTCTTCACAAGGGCCCCAAAAATCTGCATCTGGTGGGGAGTCACAATCCAACAAGGGAAAAGGCCAAAAGAAGCCCTGGTGCAAATTCTGTAAACAGAAAGGGCACTGGACTTCTGATTGTAACAAGTCCAAAGACCAAACCACCACCACTCCTGCCCCTAAGGCAACTGTTCCCCCTAGTTCAGCTACTGGTGGAGGTGGTACTCAGAATAAGGGTGTAGTAGGCTTGACCCTGGGTTCTGAAGTGGACTCTGGCCTAGTCAGAGTACCCACTCAGGCAATGCTGATTTGTGATGGAGACATGGACATGTCCTTCCTTATAAGCCCCAGTAATCTGGGCAAATACAAACAGCAGCCTGTAATAAATGGCAAACAGGCTTTGGCATTTAGGGACACAGGTGCTAGTGTCACCATGGTGGCAGAGGATCTTGTGGACCCTGGACATATCATCCTGGGCGAAATGTACCAGGTGACCAATGCAAGCAATGTCAGAACCAACCATAGTCTGGCAGTTGTGAATTTCTCCTGGGAAGGGGTAACTGGCCTCAAGAAGGTTGTAGTCAGTGCAGACCTCCCTGTAGAATGTCTATTGGGCAATGATCTAGAGGCTTCAGCCTGGTCTGAAGTAGAGTTATGGACTCATGCTGAGATGTTGTGCAACATTCCGTCCATCATCTTGTGTGTTTTGCAATTCGCCCCAAGTGGGAAGGGTATGCCCAGACGTGGGTCCCGTGCTCACTGCGCCACTGGAGTCAGGCTATCCTGGCTGATGAGGGCTGAATGCCCGAAACCGGTCCTAGGATGCTTGATTCCGGTCCAGGGAAGACATGGCTTGGCAGTTCGGTCTGGACTGTTCCCATGAGGCACAGGGTCAAGACTGATTTGCATATGGCCATGTCTGAACTGGGGTGGCGTGGTGAAGCAAAATAACGATGGATTAAACCCAGATCTGTGACTGGGGGTGAATGTTTGCCATTGTGCAACATTCCGTCCATCATCTTGTGTGTTTTGCAATTCGCCCCAAGTGGGAAGGGGTATGCCCAGACGTGGGTCCCGTGCTCACTGCGCCACTGGAGTCAGGCTATCCTGGCTGATGAGGGCTGGAATGCCCGAAACCGGTCCTAGGATGCTTGATTCCGGTTCAGGGAAGACATGGCTTGGCAGTTCGGTCTGGACTGTTCCCATGAGGCACAGGGTCAAGACTGATTTGCATATGGCCATGTCTGAACTGGGGTGGCGTGGTGAAGCAAAATAACGATGGATTAAACCCAGATCTGTGACTGGGGGTGAATGTTTGCCATTGTGCAACATTCCGTCCATCATCTTGTGTGTTTTGCAATTCGCCCCAAGTGGGAAGGGTATGCCCAGACGTGGGTCCCGTGCTCACTGCGCCACTGGAGTCAGGCTATCCTGGCTGATGAGGGCTGAATGCCCGAAACCGGTCCTAGGATGCTTGATTCCGGTCCAGGGAAGACATGGCTTGGCAGTTCGGTCTGGACTGTTCCCATGAGGCACAGGGTCAAGACTGATTTGCATATGGCCATGTCTGAACTGGGGTGGCGTGGTGAAGCAAAATAACGATGGATTAAACCCAGATCTGTGACTGGGGGTGAATGTTTGCCATTGTGCAACATTCCGTCCATCATCTTGTGTGTTTTGCAATTCGCCCCAAGTGGGAAGGGTATGCCCAGACGTGGGTCCCGTGCTCACTGCGCCACTGGAGTCAGGCTATCCTGGCTGATGAGGGCTGAATGCCCGAAACCGGTCCTAGGATGCTTGATTCCGGTCCAGGGAAGACATGGCTTGGCAGTTCGGTCTGGACTGTTCCCATGAGGCACAGGGTCAAGACTGATTTGCATATGGCCATGTCTGAACTGGGGTGGCGTGGTGAAGCAAAATAACGATGGATTAAACCCAGATCTGTGACTGGGGGTGAATGTTTGCCATTGTGCAACATTCCGTCCATCATCTTGTGTGTTTTGCAATTCGCCCCAAGTGGGAAGGGTATGCCCAGACGTGGGTCCCGTGCTCACTGCGCCACTGGAGTCAGGCTATCCTGGCTGATGAGGGCTGAATGCCCGAAACCGGTCCTAGGATGCTTGATTCCGGTCCAGGGAAGACATGGCTTGGCAGTTCGGTCTGGACTGTTCCCATGAGGCACAGGGTCAAGACTGATTTGCATATGGCCATGTCTGAACTGGGGTGGCGTGGTGAAGCAAAATAACGATGGATTAAACCCAGATCTGTGACTGGGGGTGAATGTTTGCCATTGTGCAACATTCCGTCCATCATCTTGTGTGTTTTGCAATTCGCCCCAAGTGGGAAGGGTATGCCCAGACGTGGGTCCCGTGCTCACTGCGCCACTGGAGTCAGGCTATCCTGGCTGATGAGGGCTGAATGCCCGAAACCGGTCCTAGGATGCTTGATTCCGGTCCAGGGAAGACATGGCTTGGCAGTTCGGTCTGGACTGTTCCCATGAGGCACAGGGTCAAGACTGATTTGCATATGGCCATGTCTGAACTGGGGTGGCGTGGTGAAGCAAAATAACGATGGATTAAACCCAGATCTGTGACTGGGGGTGAATGTTTGCCATTGTGCAACATTCCGTCCATCATCTTGTGTGTTTTGCAATTCGCCCCAAGTGGGAAGGGTATGCCCAGACGTGGGTCCCGTGCTCACTGCGCCACTGGAGTCAGGCTATCCTGGCTGATGAGGGCTGAATGCCCGAAACCGGTCCTAGGATGCTTGATTCCGGTCCAGGGAAGACATGGCTTGGCAGTTCGGTCTGGACTGTTCCCATGAGGCACAGGGTCAAGACTGATTTGCATATGGCCATGTCTGAACTGGGGTGGCGTGGTGAAGCAAAAATAACGATGGATTAAACCCAGATCTGTGACTGGGGGTGAATGTTTGCCATT
The DNA here is from genome assembly GCA_963921515.1 of Calotriton arnoldi. Classification (NCBI taxonomy): domain Eukaryota; kingdom Metazoa; phylum Chordata; class Amphibia; order Caudata; family Salamandridae; genus Calotriton; species Calotriton arnoldi. The sequence continues at coordinate 395,635 of CAWUFW010013937.1, forward strand.
GTGCAACATTCCGTCCATCATCTTGTGTGTTTTGCAATTCGCCCCAAGTGGGAAGGGTATGCCCAGACGTGGGTCCCGTGCTCACTGCGCCACTGGAGTCAGGCTATCCTGGCTGATGAGGGCTGAATGCCCGAAACCGGTCCTAGGATGCTTGATTCCGGTCCAGGGAAGACATGGCTTGGCAGTTCGGTCTGGACTGTTCCCATGAGGCACAGGGTCAAGACTGATTTGCATATGGCCATGTCTGAACTGGGGTGGCGTGGTGAAGCAAAATAACGATGGATTAAACCCAGATCTGTGACTGGGGGTGAATGTTTGCCATTGTGCAACATTCCGTCCATCATCTTGTGTGTTTCTCAAGAAGGTTGTAGTCAGTGCAGACCTCCCTGTAGAATGTCTATTGGGCAATGATCTAGAAACTTCAACCTGGTCTGAAGTAGAGTTATGGACTCATGCTAAGATGTTAGGCATCCCTGCAGAGGTATTTGCTGTGACCAGGTCACAGGCCAAAATGCATGACACTGAACCAGCTCTGGATCCTGAAACCATGGACCGGATGCTTCCCAAGAAGAGGAGCAGTAGGGTTAAGGCAGTGCCTTCCCTCTGTCTCAGATCATTGATTCCCTCTTGAGGGAGGAGGTGCAGATCCTGAAGAAGGAACTGCCCCAGAGGGACTTGAGCCTGATCAGGTTGAGTTCTTGGGGCAGGGGGCCCTTCTAGGGAAGATCTGAGTAAGGAGCAACAGTGCTGCCCCTCTCTTGAACCCCTCAGACAGCTGGCTGCTGCTGAGGCTGCTGGGAGTGCTAGTGGGTCCCATCAAGTTTATTGGGATGAGGGACTCCTATATTCTGAGGGTAGAGATCCAGCCCCTGGAGCCACCAGGAGGTTGGTAATACCTCAGAAGTTTAGGGGGTTCCTCTTGACCCTAGCACATGACATCCCCTTTAGCAGGTCACTTGGGCCAAAACAAGACCTGGGACAGGCTTGTTCCACATTTTCATTGGCCACATATGTCAGAGGACACAAAGGAGTTTTGTCGCTCCTGTGTCACATGCCAAGCCAGTGGCAAGGCAGGTGGCACCACAAAGGCCCCCCTGATACCACTACCTGTGGTGGGGGTACCCTTTGAGAGGGTAGGGATTGACATTGTTGGTCCCCTTGACCCTCAAACTGCATCTGGGCACAGATTTATCCTGGTGGTAGTGGATCATGCCACCAGGTACCCAGAGGCAATTCCCCTGAGGACCACCACAGCCCCTGTGGTGGCAAGAGCCCTCATTGGAGTTTTCAACAGAGTGGGTTTCCCAAAGGAGGTCATCTCTGACAGAGATACAAACTTCATGTCAGGATATCTGAAGGCAATGTGGAAGGAGTGTGGTGTAACTTATAAGTTCACCACCCCTATCACCCACAATGCAATGGGTTGGTTGAACGTTTCAACAAAACCCTGAAGGGAATGATTAAAGGACTCCCAGAGAAGCTTAGGCGGAAATGGGACCTTCTTCTTCCCTGCCTGTTGTTTGCATACAGAGAGGTTCCACAGAAGGGGGTTGGTTACAGCCCATTTGAGCTTCTGTTTGGGCATCCTGTAAGAGGTCCATTATGCTTGGTAAAAGAGGGCTGGGAGTTACCTCTCAAACCCCCCAAACAGGATGTGATGGACTATGTACTTGGTCTCCCCTCCAGGATGGCCGAATACATGAAAAAGGCAACCAAAAACCTGGAGGCCAGCCAAGAATTACAAAAAGCTTGGCATGACCAAAAGGCTGTGCTGACTGTGTACCAGCCAGGACAGAAAGTGTGGGTGTTGGAGCCTGTGGCCCCAGCAGCCCTCCAAGACAAGTGGAGTGGCCCCCATACAATAGTTGAACAGAAGGCAGAAGTCACCTATCTGGTGAATCTTGGAACTCCCAGGAGCCCCCTGAGGATGCTCCATGTCAACAGATTGAAACCATATGTTGACAGGGCTGACATGGGCTTGCTCATGGCAACTGATGAGGACCAGGAGGAGGAGAGTGACCCTCTCCCTGACCTGCTTTCACAGAACCCTGATGATGGGTCAGTAGATGGTGTTGCTTTGGCAAGCAGCCTCACTGACCATCAGCAAACTGAGTGCAGACAAGTTCTGCAACAGTACAGACATATGTTTAGCCTGACCCCTAGTCAGACTACCTGGTGCACCCATGAGGTGGACACTGGAGACAGTCTGCCTGTCAAGAGTAAAATCTACAGGCAACCTGACCATGTCAGGGACTGTATCAGGACTGAAGTCCAGAAAATGTTGGAGTTAGGTGTGATTGAGCCTTCAGATAGCCCTTGGGCTAGCCCAGTAGTCCTAGTACCCAAGCCTCATACCCAGGGTGGTAAGAAAGAAATGAGGTTTTGTGTAGACTACAGAGGCCTAAATGCAGTCACCAGGACTGATGCCTATCCCATACTGTTAGACTTGGCACCATTGGCGTGGGTCTCCCTTCCATTTTTTGCTGTTGCCTCTTATGTTTTGCTGGTTTTAGATGCTTTTGGGCACTGTGCCACTGCTGTTCAGTGCCACAGTGCAAGTGCTCCCTACTGTAAATTGATGTATGGATTAGTGACTCCATGATTGGATGATTGGTTTACTTGTCAATCCCTAGTACAGTGCACTGAGTGTGCCCAGGGCTTGTAAATCCAATGCTGCTGGTGGGCTTGCAGCACTGGTTGTGCCACCCACAGAAGCAGCTTGTAAAATGTGTCTCAGGCCTGCCATTGCAGAGCCTGTGTGCGGTCTGTGACTGCCATAGTCGACTTGGCAAGTGCACCCACTTGCCAGTCCCTAAACCTTCCCTTATCTTCATATCAGACACCCCTAAGGTAGGCCCAAGGGCAGGGTGCATTGTAAGTATAAGGTAGGACATGCCCTGGTGTGTGTGGCATGTCCTAATAGTGAATTACAGCCATTTTCATTTTTCACTATTGCAAGGCTACCTGTTCTCCATAGGCCAGAATGGGCAGTTTGATTATTACACCTTATAATCCTAACTGACCCAGGGAACATGGTAGAAAAACGAATTTAGTATGCCTGAACTCAGAATGATAAAATACATCTTTTAGTGAAGTTGGTTTTAACATTCTGTGTTTGAAAATACCACTTTTAGAAAGTGGGTATTTTCTTGCCTAAACTTCCAAGCCTGCCTCTGCTAGGTTGTGTATTCCTTGTCTGGAGATTGAGTGACAGGGGCTTGGGGTGGCTACAGGAGACAGGGTGAGTCAGCACAGGGCTGAATAGAAAGATCACTTCTGGGAAATCAAGAAACCTGTTGCCAAGGAGAAGAACCGGAGAAGCTGAAGGAGGAGTACTGCCCCTGTGCTGTTTTGCTGATTGGGGTTGGCCTGCAGTGGTTGCTTTCTACCAAGGACAGGAGAAAAGACTTTGCTGTGCTTTGTCATCTTGAAGAAGAGAATCTCCAAGGGCTTGAACTAGAGCTTGCCTCCTACCTGAAGTCTCAGGGATACAAGACTTCACCAACCAGCTCCCCCCCTGCATTCCCTTGCTGGGAATTGAAGTGCCTGCTGTTGTGCTGGGCCTTCTGAGAGACTGCGTGTTGCTGGGAGCTGGAAGCGCGACGCAACAACGAGGTGCAGAAACAGGAAAGAGAAGAGCATAAAGAGGCAAGGGAATTGCTGAAAGAATCAACAGAGTTGTAGAAAGAAGCAAGAAAAGTGCAGAAAGAGGCAAGTGAGATGCAAAAACAGGCAGGAAAGGTACAGAAAGAGGGAAGACGAGTGCAGAAAGAGACAACAGGGGTGCAGACAGAAGCTAATGAGGTGCAGAAAGAGACAACAGAAGTGCAGAAAGAGGGAAGAGAGGTGCAGAAAAAGCCAAGAAAAGTGCAGAAAGAGGCAAAAGAGGTACATAAAGAGACAACAGGGGTGCAGAAAGAAGCAAGACAGGTGCAGAAAGAAGCATGGAATGTGCAGAATGAAGCAACAGGGGTGCAGAAAGAGGCAAGAGAAGTGCAGAAACAAGCAAGAGATGTGCACAGAGGCAAGAGAATTGCTGACAGAAGCAACAGAGGTATAGAAAGAAGCAAGAAAAGTGCAGAAAGAGGCCAGTGAGGAGCAAAAACAGGCAGGAAAGGTACAGAAAGAGTAAGACAAGTGCAGAAAGAGACAGCAGGGGTGCATAAAGAAGCAAATGAGGTGCAGAAAGAAGCAACAGACATGCAGAAAGAGGGAAGAGAGGTGCAGAAAAAGGCAAGAAAAGTGCAGAAAGAGGCGAAAGAGGTACATAAAGATACAACAGGAGTGCAGAAAGAAGCAAGACAGGTGCAGAAAGAAGCATGGAAAGTGCAGAATGAGGCAACAGGGGTGTAGAAAGAGGCAACAGAAGTGTAGAAAGGAGCAAGTGAGGTGCAGAAAGAGCCAACAGAGGTGCAAAAAGAGGCAAGAGATTTGCAGAAACAGGCAAGAGAAGTGCATAAAGAGGCAAGAGGATTGCTGAAAGAAGCAACAGAGGTGTAGAAAGAAGAAAGAAAAGTGCAGAAAGAGGCAAGTGAGATGCAAAAACAGTCAGGAAAGGTACAGAAAGAGGGAAGACGAGTGCAGAAAGAGACAGCAGGGGTGCAGAAAGAAGCAAATGAGTTGCAGAAAGAGGCAACAGACGTACAGAAAGAGGGAAGAGAGGTGCAGAAAAAGGCAAGAAAGTGCAGAAAGAGGCAAAAGAGGTACATAAAGAGACAACAGGGGTGCAGAAAGAAGCAAGACAGGTGCAGAAAGAAGCATGGAAAGTGCAGAATGAAGCAACAGGGGTGCAGAAAGAGGCAAGAGAAGTGTAGAAAGGAGCAAGTGAGGTGCAGAAAGAGCCAACAGAGGTAAAAAAGAGGCAAGAGAGGTGCAGAAACAGGCAAGAAAATTGATCAAAGAAGCAACAGAGGTGTCGAAAGAAGCATGAAAAGTGCAGAAAGAGGCAAGTGAGATGCAAAAACAGGCAGGAAAGGTACAGAAAGAGGGACGACGAGTGTAGGAGAGTAGGATCTGCCTCTTATGTTGCCCCCACTTTTTTTCTGATGTTTACACTGGTTTCTGGCTAATAGTCAGGCTGGGACCCTGCCAATCAGGGCCCCAGCCTCTCTGTTCTCTCTAAACGACTTGGAGTGCACTCTAGGTGCACTAGTGATTGGATACTGTGGGACCTTATGAGTCCCTAGTATATGGTACCTTAGGTACCAAGGGCATAGGTACTTCACAGGCCTACCAGGGGCTGAAGCATGTATTATGCCACTCCTGGGAAGCAGACTAAATCTGACACCACAGGTCTGCTACTGCATCCTGGGTAAGGTGATGCATGCACCCCTTACTGTGATATAGGCTACCTATATGACTACATACATACACACATATAAACCTATAAGTCACTCCTATGGCAGGCCTTATCAATCCTGAAGGCAGAGTGCTTGGTTCCTATGTGAGAGGGTGCCCCTGCATGAGCAGAGCCCCTCTGCAGCCTTCGGAGACCCTTCTCTGATGCTGTTTGTAGGGCAGCCTGACCATATACTCTTAAGCGCATTATAACCTTGCGTTAAATGCTAACTTTGGGATGGCTGCACGGAAACATGTCGTGTTTGGTGTCTAACATCTTGGAATACTACCCCCCCGCCAGTTCTGACGGTGGGGGTAGCATTCCACCCTTCTAGAGGGATAGACATGTACCTACTGTGGAAACGCGGTAGAATCCTGAAGAGCCCTGGCATCACAAAATGGATGCCACCAGTCACAGACACTGGGCTGCCCTCCTGTTGATGACCGAAACTAGCAGTGGAGGAAGCCCAACAATAGGTATCCTGTCACAGGAGGGTGTGACCACCTTCCAGACAGGGTTTAGTGTATTGGGGCTGGGTGGGTGCACTCCTAGAGTGCTTTGAAGTCCTGCACTGGGGGAGCAGAAGGCTCCTGTGTGCATACACCAGTTCAAACCGGCTCAGGGGCTACCTGCCCCTGCTCTGGCGCGAAACTGGACAAAGGGAAGTGGGTGTAGCCACCCACTCCCCTGACCCTCCCATAGGTGGGGTCTTAGAGCTAGTCCCTCCCTTCCTTTTTAGTATAAGGTAGGGAACCCTTGAACTTGCAAACTAGATATCCCTGGATGATTCTCTGAAGAAGAATCCTGGACCTTCGACGTTCCACTACCTTTGGAAGACTGAAGAATCTCCCTTGGAGTCAAGGAGTGACTCCTCTGCTTGGCAGGCACCAAAAACTGAAATGATGGTTGCAAACTATGCCGCTCCCGCCAGAGCCCGAGGTCCCTGCAGCCCAAGATGAGGATTTCCTGACTTCTCAAAGGGCATCGTGAGTCCCCAGCGAAGCTGAGGCCAGTGGACCCCAAGAGTGATGAGGAACCGCAGTCCCTGGGTACTGTGCACTATTGTCAGATGCAACCCCTTCTCGATGTTCTATGAACCTGTGCTTTGAACCACGTGTGGTCCCAGCCTCTATCAGGAATCCTTCCGAAGATCAGAGGCCTACCCCATCCCGAGTGACCGTGGGCCCCTGTTGAAGGAGTCCTCCTGAGGCATCTTTGCGATCCCTTGCCAGCCGGCTTGTGGGTCACCTGAAGACTTTTCTAAAGAACCAAAGAGCTCCCCTGGTTGCTCCAGGCCTGTCCTGACTTACCCTTGCTGGGTGAGTTCCCCAGACCTTGCTGGTTTGCACCATTGACTTTTTACGCTTTCCACGAGACTTGCTGCTACCAAGGCTTGTTGGCTCCAATTGGGTTGCCGACACCGCAGTCAGCTGCAGACTTTGTGGGACATGCCGACTCCAGCTTCTGGTCATCATAGATGCCTCCTGGACCTCATGGCCGAAGAGTCAAGACACCTGTGAATGACCTGAATCTGTCAACAACGGTGGGCATTCATCTTCCTTGCCCCGGGTCACTGCCCAGTGACTTTAAACACTGTCCCCTCTGCTTTCAGGTCTTCCTTCTTCCGAATCCAGGCTTGGATTCCACCGGACACTTCTTCGGACTTCACAAGCAGCAAGTCTTCATTGGCTCCCATTGAAAACGACGCCGCGACCCGACACCAAAGGACACCTATGCACCCGGCTTCCCTGGGTGAGGTAACTCCAGCACTATGGTGCTCTTGTGGGTGTTGGCCCTAGAACTACTTACCCTGTAAGTGACTTGCTTGTAGCTACTCCCGAAGTGCCCTTAAACTCTCAATTTCCAACCGCGACTTGCCCCATTGAAGTCTACGGCGATCTGCGCCTGTGTTCACGCACTGCACGCGTCCCCCGTGGGTCCTTTACTTACCTGCCTTGGGTGGTTTCGTGAGGCCCCAACACTTCTGAAGGCCCTAGGCCTTGTCCCTTTGCAAGTCGTTGTTCTTAAGTCTCTTTTTAGTATATGGTCTGGTACGCCCCTAGGGCCCCAGCCATATTTGTGCTTAATTTATTGTGAAACGTTGATTTGTGCATATGTTCCTGACTTCTAATCTCATAAAGAGATTAGTAGAGAGTTGTTTAGTTATAAATACATATATATTTGATATATATACCTGTGTGGTGTCTTTTCATTTGGTGATTCAAGAGATTATATGGTAAAACAAGCTGCTTTACATTCCTCCAAGACTTAGCCTGAAGGCTGCTCTCCACAGCTACCACTAGGATAGCTTTCTATAAAGGTTGTCTTAAACCTACCTACCATAAGAGTCGAATTGTACTTGTGCAAGGTGTCCACTTTAACTAGTGAACAGCATATACCAGGCCAACTTCTCACATTGGTGGCAGCGTGTGGGATTCCAGCTTGCTATTGTTTTACCAGAAAATCTCTATTTGAATTACTAACTGAAAACCACTATAGGTACTTAAGGTACATATAAAGTCAAGCTTAGTATCAATAAGTTCTACTGAACTTAGAGCTGTGTGCCAAGGGATAGCACACCCTTTCTACAGCTCAAGCTCGTATCAGTAGGCCACAAACTAGTGTAGGTAGTACAACACTGCACAACACTAGAATGTCCTTAAAGGGTGGACCCAGTGGATCCACTCAGCCTCAGTATAAGGACATGGCTTTCTCTGAACTGAGAGCCATGTGTGCTGCAAGGCACCTGAAGATAGGACAGAGTCCCTCCACACTACACCTGATAGATCTGCTGACAGCAGATGATCTTAGATTAGCTCTAGGAGCTAATGGGTCTGAATCAGTGGGTGGGTCAATTACAGTGTCTGGGTCAGATGATGAACATCTGGATGACCAAGACTCTATGATTGTAGGGCCTGGTCCCAAGGGGTCTGAACAGGACAGAGGAATTCTCCCTAAGAGAACTGACATAGTGGAGGAGAGGCCTAGGTCCCTTTCTAGGGAATCTGAACACTCCTATCACTCTGGCAGAGAATCTGTCTACCAGAGGAACTCCTACTACCCAAGAAGATTTACCTCCTCTGACAGAATGTACAAACTGCTGCAGTATGAGGAAGCAAGATTTGCCCTCAAAACCAAGCAGTTGGCATTAGATAAGGGAGCCCTGGAGCTCCAGAGAGCTTCTAGAAAAGAGGGGTTAGAACCCCCTGGTGGCAGCAACAGTGTCCCTAGAGGCAGAGAATATATTCCAGACCATAGGAACCTGAGCAAGGTTGTTCCTCCCTACCAGAGTGGGGATGATATCCATAAGTGGGTAACTGCTATGGAAAGGGGCTGTAGAGTACAACAGGTCCCCCAAAAGCAGTGGGCAGCAATCTTGCGCTCTCCTTTTCAGATAAAGGTAGAGACAAGCTCCTCACTGTTAGAGAAGAGGATGCTGATGACTATGAAGTCCTGAAGAGTGCACTGATAGATGGGTTTGGCTTAACCACTGAGCAGTACAGGTTGAAGTTCAGAGACACCCAGAAGGCACAGACTCAGGACTGGACTGACTTTGTAGATTGTGCAACCAAGGCTCTGGAGGGTTGGCTGGTTGGAAGTAGGGTTACTGATTTCAAGGGATTGTATAATCTAATGATGAGAGAACAGATCCTTAATAATTGCCAGAACCAGTTGTTGCATCAATACCTGGTGGACTCAGATCTGACCTCTCCCCAAGAATTGGGAAAGAAGGCAGACAAGTGGGTCAGAACCAGGGTGAGGCAGAAAACCCAGAACCAAGGGGGTGACACAAAGAAGCAGGATTCTAAGGGCTCTGAGAAAAGTGGGGATAAGTCAAAAGACCAGAAGTCTTCACAAGGGCCCCAAAAATCTGCATCTGGTGGGGAGTCACAATCCAACAAGGGAAAAGGCCAAAAGAAGCCCTGGTGCAAATTCTGTAAACAGAAAGGGCACTGGACTTCTGATTGTAACAAGTCCAAAGACCAAACCACCACCACTCCTGCCCCTAAGGCAACTGTTCCCCCTAGTTCAGCTACTGGTGGAGGTGGTACTCAGAATAAGGGTGTAGTAGGCTTGACCCTGGGTTCTGAAGTGGACTCTGGCCTAGTCAGAGTACCCACTCAGGCAATGCTGATTTGTGATGGAGACATGGACATGTCCTTCCTTATAAGCCCCAGTAATCTGGGCAAATACAAACAGCAGCCTGTAATAAATGGCAAACAGGCTTTGGCATTTAGGGACACAGGTGCTAGTGTCACCATGGTGGCAGAGGATCTTGTGGACCCTGGACATATCATCCTGGGCGAAATGTACCAGGTGACCAATGCAAGCAATGTCAGAACCAACCATAGTCTGGCAGTTGTGAATTTCTCCTGGGAAGGGGTAACTGGCCTCAAGAAGGTTGTAGTCAGTGCAGACCTCCCTGTAGAATGTCTATTGGGCAATGATCTAGAAACTTCAACCTGGTCTGAAGTAGAGTTATGGACTCATGCTAAGATGTTAGGCATCCCTGCAGAGGTATTTGCTGTGACCAGGTCACAGGCCAAAATGCATGACACTGAACCAGCTCTGGATCCTGAAACCATGGACCGGATGCTTCCCAAGAAGAGGAGCAGTAGGGTTAAGGCAGTGCCTTCCCCTCTGTCTCAGATCATTGATTCCCCTCTTGAGGGAGGAGGTGCAGATCCTGAAGAAGGAACTGCCCCAGAGGGACTTGAGCCTGATCAGGTTGAGTTCTTGGGGGCAGGGGGCCCTTCTAGGGAAGATCTGAGTAAGGAGCAACAGTGCTGCCCCTCTCTTGAACCCCTCAGACAGCTGGCTGCTGCTGAGGCTGCTGGGAGTGCTAGTGGGTCCCATCAAGTTTATTGGGATGAGGGACTCCTATATTCTGAGGGTAGAGATCCAGCCCCTGGAGCCACCAGGAGGTTGGTAATACCTCAGAAGTTTAGGGGTTCCTCTTGACCCTAGCACATGACATCCCCTTTAGCAGGTCACTTGGGCCAAAACAAGACCTGGGACAGGCTTGTTCCACATTTTCATTGGCCACATATGTCAGAGGACACAAAGGAGTTTTGTCGCTCCTGTGTCACATGCCAAGCCAGTGGCAAGGCAGGTGGCACCACAAAGGCCCCCTGATACCACTACCTGTGGTGGGGGTACCCTTTGAGAGGGTAGGGATTGACATTGTTGGTCCCCTTGACCCTCAAACTGCATCTGGGCACAGATTTATCCTGGTGGTAGTGGATCATGCCACCAGGTACCCAGAGGCAATTCCCTGAGGACCACCACAGCCCCTGTGGTGGCAAGAGCCCTCATTGGAGTTTTCTACAGAGTGGGTTTCCCAAAGGAGGTCATCTCTGACAGAGATACAAACTTCATGTCAGGATATCTGAAGGCAATGTGGAAGGAGTGTGGTGTAACTTATAAGTTCACCACCCCTATCACCCACAATGCAATGGGTTGGTTGAACGTTTCAACAAAACCCTGAAGGGAATGATTAAAGGACTCCCAGAAAAGCTTAGGCGGAAATGGGACCTTCTTCTTCCCTGCCTGTTGTTTGCATACAGAGAGGTTCCACAGAAGGGGGTTGGTTACAGCCCATTTGAGCTTCTGTTTGGGCATCCTGTAAGAGGTCCATTATGCTTGGTAAAAGAGGGCTGGGAGTTACCTCTCAAACCCCCAAACAGGATGTGATGGACTATGTACTTGGTCTCCCCTCCAGGATGGCCGAATACATGAAAAAGGCAACCAAAACCTGGAGGCCAGCCAAGAATTACAAAAAGCTTGGCATGACCAAAGGCTGTGCTGACTGTGTACCAGCCAGGACAGAAAGTGTGGGTGTTGGAGCCTGTGGCCCCAGCAGCCCTCCAAGACAAGTGGAGTGGCCCCCATACAATAGTTGAACAGAAGGCAGAAGTCACCTATCTGGTGAATCTTGGAACTCCCAGGAGCCCCCTGAGGATGCTCCATGTCAACAGATTGAAACCATATGTTGACAGGGCTGACATGGGCTTGCTCATGGCAACTGATGAGGACCAGGAGGAGGAGAGTGACCCTCTCCCTGACCTGCTTTCACAGAACCCTGATGATGGGTCAGTAGATGGTGTTGCTTTGGCAAGCAGCCTCACTGACCATCAGCAAACTGAGTGCAGACAAGTTCTGCAACAGTACAGACATATGTTTAGCCTGACCCCTAGTCAGACTACCTGGTGCACCCATGAGGTGGACACTGGAGACAGTCTGCCTGTCAAGAGTAAAATCTACAGGCAACCTGACCATGTCAGGGACTGTATCAGGACTGAAGTCCAGAAAATGTTGGAGTTAGGTGTGATTGAGCCTTCAGATAGCCCTTGGGCTAGCCCAGTAGTCCTAGTACCCAAGCCTCATACCCAGGGTGGTAAGAAAGAAATGAGGTTTTGTGTAGACTACAGAGGCCTAAATGCAGTCACCAGGACTGATGCCTATCCCATACTGTTAGACTTGGCACCATTGGCGTGGGTCTCCCTTCCATTTTTTTGCTGTTGCCTCTTATGTTTTGCTGGTTTTAGATGCTTTTGGGCACTGTGCCACTGCTGTTCAGTGCCACAGTGCAAGTGCTCCCTACTGTAAATTGATGTATGGATTAGTGACTCCATGATTGGATTATTGGTTTACTTGTCAATCCCTAGTACAGTGCACTGAGTGTGCCCAGGGCTTGTAAATCCAATGCTGCTGGTGGGCTTGCAGCACTGGTTGTGCCACCCACAGAAGCAGCTTGTAAAATGTGTCTCAGGCCTGCCATTGCAGAGCCTGTGTGCGGTCTGTGACTGCCATGTCGACTTGGCAAGTGCACCCACTTGCCAGTCCCTAAACCTTCCCTTATCTTCATATCAGACACCCCTAAGGTAGGCCCAAGGGCAGGGTGCATTGTAAGTATAAGGTAGGACATGCCCTGGTGTGTGTGGCATGTCCTAATAGTGAATTACAGCCATTTTCATTTTTCACTATTGCAAGGCTACCTGTTCTCCATAGGCCAGAATGGGCAGTTTGATTATTACACCTTATAATCCTAACTGACCCAGGGAACATGGTAGAAAAACGAATTTAGTATGCCTGAACTCAGAATGATAAAATACATCTTTTAGTGAAGTTGGTTTTAACATTCTGTGTTTGAAAATACCACTTTTAGAAAGTGGGTATTTTCTTGCCTAAACTTCCAAGCCTGCCTCTGCTAGGTTGTGTATTCCTTGTCTGGAGATTGAGTGACAGGGGCTGGGGGTGGCTACAGGAGACAGGGTGAGTCAGCACAGGGCTGAATAGAAAGATCACTTCTGGGAAATCAAGAAACCTGTTGCCAAGGAGAAGAACCGGAGAAGCTGAAGGAGGAGTACTGCCCCTGTGCTGTTTTGCTGATTGGGGTTGGCCTGCAGTGGTTGCTTTCTACCAAGGACAGGAGAAAAGACTTTGCTGTGCTTTGTCATCTTGAAGAAGAGAATCTCCAAGGGCTTGAACTAGAGCTTGCCTCCTACCTGAAGTCTCAGGGATACAAGACTTCACCAACCAGCTCCCCCTGCATTCCCTTGCTGGGAATTGAAGTGCCTGCTGTTGTGCTGGGCCTTCTGAGAGACTGCGTGTTGCTGGGAGCTGGAAGCGCGACGCAACAACGAGAAGCGTGTCGCCGCCGCAGCCGCGGTCATCGCATCGCCAAGGAAGCGAGACGCCGCTGCCGCTGTCATCCTCGCATCGCCGAAGCGCGGCGCATCACCGGAGAAGCGGGACGCTGCCACAGAGGTCATCGTCGCATCACCGGAGAAGCGCGTCGCAGGGCCTGTCGCGGCTCCAAAGATCATCGAGTCGCCGCACGGCCGTCGGGCGTGCACGCATCACACCAACGTTGTCACATCGCAACCAAGACGCCATTTTGTCCCATCGTACCGGAGAAGAGTATCGCATCGAGGTGCCATCTTGTCGCATCGCACCGGAAAGCAGTAAGAAACCGACGCATCACCTCCCCACACAGTAAGGAAGCGAGCATCAACTCCCCTGCGCAGCAGTAAGGAACCGACGCATCCACTCCCTGAGTGTAAGGAACCGACGCATCACCTTCCCTGCGACCCTTTTGTTTTCTTTGCGTTACGCATTCAAGGTACATTGAGAGTAAAGTGTCGCATTTACAACTTGAGAGAACTGAACTATTTTATAACCTTTTAAAGTCTATTTTTGTGTACAGTATTGTGGATTTTTGCTATTGGGTCTTGTGATAAGTCTATATAAAGATTACTTATTTTTACATAACAACCTGTGTGGTGTCCATCTGTAGTGTTTTCACTGTATTACTGTATGTGTTCCCAAATGCTTTACACACTGCCTCTGAGATAAGCCTGTCTGCTCGTGCCAAGCTACCAGGGGGTGAGCAGGGGTTATTTTAGGAGTGTATCCCCTTATCCTGACTAGAAGCAAGGGTCCCTATTTGGACAAAGGTGCAAACCATTGCCAACTAGAGACCCCCAGTTCTAACATTGGTGGTCAGCGGTGAGGATTTGGACTTGCATTTGTGATTCATATACAGTGATTGGTGTACACTACTAGTGAGTGCAGACCAATACGCGACCACATACATTTTGAAAGGACTTTTTTTCCTGGGAACCTTTATTTTTGTTGAGAACTGCCAATTTTCACAATGAGCAAAAGAGGATCCATTGCACCTGCAGATATTGAATTTGAAGAAGATAGGGTTGATACCTACACTGTGCCAGAGCTCAAAGCCGTTTGTAAAAAGTTTAAAATCTCTATGAGAGGCCTCACCAGGAAGGAGGAGCTTCAAAAGGCGCTGAGGGCCTGGTTGGAAGCACGGAATGCCGGTGGGCAGCCCGAGGAGCCTGTGGAGGAGGCAGAGAATTTAGATGAGCAGCTTGAGGGGCCATTAGGCTTACCCGGGAGGAGAGTGCCTTCCAGGGAGGGCAGCAGTGTTTCTCAAAGGGCCTGTCTCCAGAGGAGCTGGAGGACAGGGACAAAAGCAGGATGCATAAAATGGAAATGGCCAAACTGAAACAGGGAAGCCATGATAGCCTTGAGCACAAGAAATTGGAGTTGGAAAGTAAGAGGTTGGCCATGGAAGAAAAAAGGATGCTTTTATAGCATGAGAGAGTGGTGAGGGAGCTAGAGCTAAAGGCTAGGAGCCTAGAGATCACTCCCTCTGGTGGCAGCACACCTCCAGTGCCTGTAGAAAGTAGAGTATACATCCCCAAGGAGGTTATTAAGGATTTCATGAAGGGGGAGGACATTGGGCAATGGTTTAAAGCATATGAGATCGCCATGACATCACACCGGGACCCTGAGAAGGATTGGGGAGCGTGGTTGTGGGGCCGCTTTACAGGTGAGGGAAGGGAAACCTTGCTAGCCTTGCCCACAGAGGATCAGATGTCCTATGCCCACCTGAAGGAAGCTTTAGTGGCAAGGTATGGGTTAACTCCAGAGCTTTATAGGCAGAAGTTTAGGAACTGCAAAAAGCTGGAGTCTAGTACCTGGGTGGAGTATGTGTCTTATTTTTGCAGAGCATTGGATGGATGGGTGAAGGGTAGCAAAGTAAATGACTTGCAGGGGTTCTATGATTTAATTGCATGGGAGCACTTGTCCAGTAGTTGTTTTCCAGAGCTACGCCAGCACCTTGTTGACAGTAAGCTGACTAATCCTAGGAAGCTTGCTGAGGAGGCGGACCGCTGGGTCAGTACCCGGGTCCACAAGGGTCTTGTGGGAGACTCCGCCAAAGGTGGGCAGGGTCCCCAGCAGAAGAGTGGGGGGACAAGGGTAAACAGAAGGAGTTCCAAAAAGGGCCCCAAAGTAAACCCCAAGAGAACCAAGGTAAGGGTTCCCAGCCTCCCACTGAGAAAAGACCATGGGTCCCAACAGATAAGTCTGTTCAGAAGGGGCCCAAAGCATGTTTTAGTTGTGGTCAGGTGGGTCACTTTGTAGGAAGTCCCAAGTGCCCCAATACTGTGACCACTGCACCCACTGGTGCACCACCCCGGCAGATGGCTAGTGTAGCCCTGGTGGAGGAGTTGGGTGCCCAAGGTGGGTGGGGTCCCGCAGAGATGTCCCTGGTCTCTTTAGGAGACAGTGAGATGGTCCCTAGGACCCAGCTGCCTGATAACACTAAAAATACAGGCAGTGGGTGACCATCAATGGCCATAGGGTGGAGGCTCTCAGAGACACCGGGGCCAGTGTGACAGCTGTCAGTTGTCGGCTGGTGTCTGAGGAGCAGGTGGTCCCCAACGTATTCTACCCTGTAGTTGCCGCTGACAACTCAGAGAGCCACTGCAAGGTGGCCCAGGTTCCCTTTGAGTGGGGGGTCTCAGGTATCCTTCAAGTAGCTGTGAGGCCAGCCATGCCTGTTGACTGTCTGCTAGGCAATGATTTGGAGAGCTCCCCTTGGGCGAAGGTGGAGCGGAGGTCTCATTTGGAGATGTTGGGTCTGCCAGAGTGGGCGTGTGTGACCACTCGGTCAATGGCAGCCGGTAAGGGTATTCAGGAGAACCTGGAGCCTGGAAGAAAGGCCCAGGTGCCTGCCTTAAAGAGAGGAGGCGGGGGGCACGGGAAACCGGCCCCCGAAGTTTACACGGTCCAGGAGGAGGCAGACCTTGAGGGGGATGCCCTGGAACCTACAGGGGAACAAGTGGCTGAACTGGGGGACCTGCCTGAGCTGACCCATTGGCAGCAGGAAGGAGGCCCCGCCAGGGAAGAGTTCTGCGAGGAGCAGAAGAAGTGCCCTTCTCTTGAGGGCTTGCGGCAACAGGCTGCAAGCCAGGCAGCAGGTGATCAGTCTGGATCACACTGGATCTACTGGGAGAATGGTCTCCTGTATAGTGAGCCTAAGGTTGCTGAGCCTGGGTCAGCCCGTGTGCTGGTGGTACCCCAGCGCTTCAGAGCCTTCCTACTAGGTCTGGCTCATGATGTGCCTTTAGCAGGACATTTGGGGCAAGACAAGACCTTTCAAAGGCTTGTCACCCACTTTCATTGGCCCCAAATGCGCAAGAGTTCAGATACTCATTGCAGGACCTGTCAGACTTGCCAGGCAAGTGGTAAGAGTGGGAGGAAGCACAAGGCTCCTCTCCAACCTTTCCCTGTTGTCAGCACCCCCTTTGAGAGGGTGGGTATTGACATTGTGGGGCCTCTGGATCCCAAGACAGCCATGGGCAACAGGTTCATCCTGGTCTTGGTGGACCATGCCACCCGGTACCCGGAAGCCATCCCTCTTCGGACAGTGACGGCCCCCGTGGTGGGACGTGCACTGATGGGGATTTTCTCCCGTGTGGGGTTCCCCAAGGAGGTGGTGTCCGACCGTGGTACCAACTTCATTTCCAAGTATATGAAGTCCCTGTGGCAGGAGTGTGGTGTAACCTATAAGTTCACCACTCCTTACCACCCCCAAGGTAATGGGCTGGTTGAGAGATTCAACCGGACCCTGAAAGGCATGATTATGGGTCTTGAAGAACCCATGAGGCGTAAGTGGGACGTCCTCTTGCCATGCCTGCTCTTTGCTTACAGAGAGGTGCCCCAGAAGTCCTTAGGGTTCAGTCCCTTTGAACTGCTGTACGGCCATCCTGTAAGAGGACCTCTGAGTCTGGTCAAGGAAGGCTGGGAGGAAGCTCCCAGGAAAACTCTCCAGGATGTATTTAGTTACATGCTGGCCTTCAGGAACCAGACTCGGCGTTTCAGACAACACGCTGAGGCGAATCTGGAAGCCAGCCAGGAAGAGATGAAACGTTGGCATGATCAGAATGCCACTCTGATCGAGTTTCAGCCTGGACAAAAGGTTTGGGTCATGGCCCCAGTGGAGCCCTGTGCGCTCCAGGATAAGTGGACCGGACCATTTGAGGTGGTGGAGCGCAAGAGTGATGTCACCTACTTGGTGGACTTGCAGTCTCCCAGGAACCCCTTGCGGGTCCTGCATGTGAACCGCCTGAAGCCCCACTTTGAGAGGTCTGAAGTGGGCATGCTCTTAGCAACAGATGCTGGGATGGAAGAGGAGACTGAACCTCTTCCTGACCTCCTGTATGCAAAAGAGCAAGATGGGTAGGTGGATGGTGTGAACCTCTCTCCCACCCTGACCCCTGAGCAGCAGAATGACTGTCGCCAACTGTTGGGGCAGTTTTCTGATCTGTTCTCCCTGACTCCCAGTATCACTGAATGGTGCATCCATGATGTGGACACTGGGGACAGTCCTCCTGTGAAGCACAAAACTTACAGAGTGACTGACAGGGTGAGAGCTTGCATCAAGGAGGAGGTCTCCAAGATGTTTGCCTTAGGGGTGATTGAGTCCTCTAACAGCCCTTGGGCCAGCCCAGTGGTCTTGGTCCCAAAGGCTGCCGCGCCTGGTGCCACACCCGAACTCCGGTTCTGTGTGGACTACCGAGGACTCAATTCAGTCACCAGGACTGACGCGCACCCCATCCCCAGAGCTGATGAGCTCATTGATCGGGTAGGGGCTGCCCGGTACCTCAGCACGTTTGATCTAACGTCTGGATACTGGCAGATTGCCTTAACTGATGGGGCCAAAGAGAGGTCAGCATTCTCCACACCAGATGGGCACTACCAATTCCGGGTGATGCCCTTTGGGATGAAGAATGCCCCTGCCACCTTTCAGAGGTTGGTCAACCAGGTGTTGGCTGGGCTGGAGGATTTCAGTGCCGCCTACCTGGATGACATTGCAGTGTTCAGCGCCACTTGGGAGGAACATCTGCACCACCTCTGGGAAGTGTTGAAGGCGCTGCGGAGGGCAGGCCTCACGATCAAGGCGAGTAAGTGCCAGATCGGGCAGGGTTCTGTGGTGTACTTGGGACACCAGGTTGGGAGCAGCCAGGTGGCGCCCCTACAACCCAAGATAGATACCATCCTGGCTTGGGAACCCCCCAAAACCCAGACAGAGGTGAGATCCTTCTTAGGACTCACCGGGTATTACAGGAGGTTTGTCAAGGGGTATGGCAGCATTGTTGCACCCTTGACTGAGCTGACTTCCAGGAAGCAGCCCAGGAAAGTGAACTGGACTGATGCCTGCCAAAAGGCTTTTGATGCCCTGAAATCTGCCATGTGCACGGCGCCCGTGCTTCAGGCGCCCAACTTCTCAAGGGAATTCATTGTGCAGACAGATGCTTCAGAGCATGGTGTTGGGGCTGTGCTTTCACAGATGAATGAGGAGGGCCTAGACCAACCTGTAGCCTTTATTAGTAGGAGGTTACTCCCACGGGAACAGAGGTGGAGTGCGATTGAACGTGAGGCATTTGCTGTGGTCTGGGCACTGAAGAAGTTGAGACCATACTTGTTTGGGACTCACTTCCGGGTTCAGACAGACCACAGGCCCCTCAGATGGTTAATGCAGATGAGGGGTGAGAACCCAAAACTGTTGAGGTGGTCCATTTCCCTACAGGGGATGGACTTCACAGTGGA
The DNA here is from genome assembly GCA_963921515.1 of Calotriton arnoldi. Classification (NCBI taxonomy): domain Eukaryota; kingdom Metazoa; phylum Chordata; class Amphibia; order Caudata; family Salamandridae; genus Calotriton; species Calotriton arnoldi. Next base: position 414,395 of record CAWUFW010013937.1, read on the forward strand.
ACACCGCCCTGGAACAGAACACGCCAATGCTGATGGTCTGTCCAGATATTTCCGCCTTAGTGATGAGAACTCCCAGGAGGAACGGTAGTTCTCCCCACATTTCAGCTGGAGGGGACACGTGTTAGACTTGGCACCATTGGCGTGGGTCTCCCTTCCATTTTTTTGCTGTTGCCTCTTATGTTATGCTGGTTTTAGATGCTTTTGGGCACTGTGCCACTGCTGTTCAGACTCAATGTCTAGTAACCCTGGACATTGAGTCTTTGTATACGAATATTCCTCAGGTAGCCACAGTAGAGGTTGTACGTAGAGCGTTAGATCTTGTTGATTTAGATGATTATTGTAAAGAATTTATAATAGAATGTGCCAAGAAGGTTCTTTTAAACAATATTTTTCTTTTTAGGGAACAGCTCTTTTTACAAAAGAAGGGGACCAGTATGGGGGCCACCTGTGCCCCCAGTCTGGCCTGTTTATATGTAGGAGAATTTGAAGAGAGGCATATTTTTAATGAGTTGGCACCATTCTTTGAAAATGTAGCGGGTTGGTACCGCTACATTGATGACATCTTTTTAATTTGGGAAGGTGAGCGTAGTGGATTGGATGATTTTCTTACCTGGTTGAATTTGGGGGACCCCAATCTTAAGTTTACTTCGCAAATAAGTAGATCTAGCGTAGATTTTTTAGACATTACCATAAAAGAAAAAGATGGAGCCCTCGAGGTGGAACTCTATACAAAGCCTACGGCAAAAATACTTTGTTACTTTATTCAAGTTTCCACCCCAGGTCTCAACGAGATAATATTCCCTTTAGTCAATTTCTTCGGTTGAGAAGAAATTGTTCAGATGTAAAAGATTTCTACAAACATGCTGAGATATTAAAGAAAAAATTCCTGGATAGAGGATATCCTAAAAACTTATTTCGCACTCATGTAAAAGAGCAAGATTTTATAATAGAGAGGTGATGTTTCAGAAAAACGAGAATAAGAAACCTAAAAACAACAAAGTCGTTTTTGTGAGTAGTTTTTCCTCTATTAGTAATAGGATAAAAAATGTCATTAATAGTAATTGGCATATTGTAAATAACGATGAACAAATAAAATTGGACAAGCCCCTTTTTTCCTTTAAAAAGAATAGAAATTTGAAGCAGGAATTAGTGCATACCTATAGGGAAGAACCCAGATGCTCTCAACATACACTTTTTATGAACCCAGCAACTGGCAATGTAAGTTGTGGTAGCTGCAACATATGTGCTCAATGTATTGTGTCCAATAGGCTTGATCATAATGGGTTCTATGTAGTATCAAAAGATTTGTGCAATTGCCGCAGTAAAAATGTTGTATATTACCTCTGTTGCCCGTGCGGCAAAGCCTATATAGGAGAAACTGGTAGGGAATTCCGTAAAAGATTACAGGAACATCGGTCTGCCATCCGTACGTCTAAGCCCAATGCTCCCTTAGTGGCACACTATTTAGAGTTAGGACATACTGATGCTGATATTGCTTGGTTCATTTTAGAGAAAATTAGTATGGACAGGCGTGGTGGAAATATGGAGCAAAAACGTAAAGCAAGGGAGCAGTGGTATATTTCCTGCTTTAACACTGTGAGGTATGGACTGAACTCGAAAGAGGAATGGGACCGGTTAATTACATTATGATATTTATTTTGCCAGTTATTAGTGGATGTTTCTTGAATTTAGTGTCTCATGTAATAATTTGGATATATTTATGTCGATATTATTACGTTGATATGACAGTCAGGGTATTAGTCTATATATACGATATGAGGTGCTATACTAAAAAAGCAATTCAGATATGTAGTATGATGCCTCCTTTGAAAAGAACGATTGTTCCAAATGCAATTTACTTGCTGATAATAACTAATTATATAGGCTTAGACATAGAACGCTATGTCGATTTAGTTCTATGGCGGCATTTTCGTACAATGTCCTCCATCTTTTGACTGGCCTCCAGGATTGTGTGTTTTTTATTTTTATTTTTACGTGTAGTTCTTTCTTCGTGTTTATCAACATGGGTTTTACACGTACAAAATGTCTGCCTCCTTTTGACTGGCCTTTAGGACTGTATTTAAATTGTAGTCCATTTTTTGTGTTTAGCAACACGGGTCCTATGCGGATGACGTTCAGATTCATGCGCCCTATAGGTGGAGTCTTTAATTATCCACACTACTTATAGAAGGGTTCCTGGCGTATTTGTGTTTGATTCGCGGCGGATGACGGAGGTGGTTATACCCCGTGTTTTTACGCGCTGCTCTGCATTTTAAAACGGTAAGAAGCATAACTTGGTTGTGGCTTATCTGTATAGGTACTAACAAGATGGTACTGTTACTTTTGCATATCAATAGATATAGACGTTTGTTATGGTAATAGCACTAGAAAGTCTGGGCTATCCTTAGATAGAAGCAATTTGATGATAACGGTATATATACCCGTAATCTATTTGGAATGCAGGGCGATAATAGGGTGTCTTTGTATTTCAGTGCGTCACTTATTGTTGTGACCAGCTATCAACAACAGGAATTATCTGCATCAGGGTATCCAGAAACTAAGGCGATTCCTGGTTTATAATAGTAGAGTATTATTACGACTCTTCTCAAGGTAAATAGAATTTTTTCGTGTATGTTTTTAAACTGTGGAATACAGAAACTTTTTATTAAAAAATGTTAACATTTCCTTTTTGAGTAATATTATTCTACTCTATTACCAGGTCTATTAGACATATATAGAGCAGAATATATATATAAACTATTTGTCCCTGATGATATTGAAGCTGGACTAAATAGCGAGAGAATACTAATAAGAAATATTTGCTTCAGTTTAGTTTCATATATCTATTAGGCTAAACATACCATCTATCTCGGTATTTTTGTCTTTATGTTCACAGATATCCTTTATTATCTACTGTGGACTTACTGGTTTATGCGATTGTTGGCAGGAGTTTTAATTTTCTCTGCACCAGAGTATATTTCATAAATATCCAAACAAGGTATGTAACATACTAGCTTGGTTATCTAAAGATGATTTATGGTCCCACATCTATCTATTTGATAGAGTGGGTGTATTTTAATGTATGGACATGTAGGGTTGTTTGAAACTTAACATTATCTTGAATAATATGGTATGTGAGAATATTGTGTGATATGTATGATTGAGGAATGAGAATCACTTGGACTAGGACATCGGCTCCTTTCTCATTACGGAATGTAATTTTGTTTTGTTTATACCTAGATATTTAATTCAGCGGGAGTTATCATAGTCCTGAAGAAGGTGGTGTTTGAACAAACTATATCCACCAAAACGCGTCGACGCTTTGTATAGGGGCAACCGGGAGTTGTGAAGGACAGTTTTATGGTTTAGTACCTATTTCACCAATGGTTTGCCTTCTGTGATAAGGAAAGATTTATTCTTACCGATATTTCTCCCACTTTTGTTTCTTTTTGTAAGAAGATTTGGTGTTATTGTCCATTTATATGTCATTTACGAAGATGTTTTAAGATGTTTACAAATTTTAAAATGGATGTATTAAATGTATTTTGATGGAGGTAGGATTAACTGTCATAGGAACTGTAGTTTGCACATAGAAAGGTATATGTATTTTGCACAAAGATCTGATATTGTATTATACTAATACTATACTTGAGCAATTTTAATAAATGTTATAATCCATATGTTTTATTGTTATTTGTGTGTCTTACATTCATAGTGATATAATTTTTAGACCCTATGAGTTGGAGTTTTCTGCCTTGTCTTGGTGATTCTTTTCCCTTTCTGTATGCACTGAATGTGTGATAATTATGTATTCAGTTGTATGTCCAGTGGTATTTTATTATTAGTATTCGCAGGAGAAATTTTGATTGACAATTGTCGTTTTGGTGCCTCTCTCCTTTGAATTTAGAGGCCATTCTCATCTGATTTTATATTTATATTTATATTTATATCCACTGCTGTTCAGTGCCACAGTGCAAGTGCTCCCTACTGTAAATTGATGTATGGATTAGTGACTCCATGATTGGATGATTGGTTTACTTGTCAGTCCCTAGTACAGTGCACTGAGTGTGCCCAGGGCTTGTAAATCCAATGCTGCTGGTGGGCTTGCAGCACTGGTTGTGCCACCCACACAAGCAGCTTGTAAAATGTGTCTTAGGCCTGCCATTGCAGAGCCTGTGTGCGGTCTGTCACTGCCATGTCGACTTGGCAAGTGCACCCACTTGCCAGTCCCTAAACCTTCCCTTATCTTCATATCAGACACCCCTAAGGTAGGCCCAAAGGCAGGGTGCATTGTAAGTATAAGGTAGGACATGCCCTGGTGTGTGTGGCATGTCCTAATAGTGAATTACAGCCATTTTCGTTTTTCACTATTGCAAGGCTACCTGTTCTCCATAGGCCAGAATGGGCAGTTTGATTATTACATCTTATAATCCTAACTGACCCAGGGAACATGGTAGAAAAACGAATTTAGTATGCCTGAACTCAGAATGATAAAATACATCTTTTAGTGAAGTTGGTTTTAACATTCTGTGTTTGAAAATACCACTTTTAGAAAGTGGGTATTTTCTTGCCTAAACTTCCAAGCCTGCCTCTGCTAGGTTGTGTATTCCTTGTCTGGAGATTGAGTGACAGGGGCTGGGGGTGGCTACAGGAGACAGGGTGAGTCAGCACAGGGCTGAATAGAAAGATCACTTCTGGGAAATCAAGAAACCTGTTGCCAAGGAGAAGAACCGGAGAAGCTGAAGGAGGAGTACTGCCCCTGTGCTGTTTTGCTGATTGGGGTTGGCCTGCAGTAGTTGCTTTCTACCAAGGACAGGAGAAAAGACTTTGCTGTGCTTTGTCATCTTGAAGAAGAGAATCTCCAAGGGCTTGAACTAGAGCTTGCCTCCTGCCTGAAGTCTCAGGGATACAAGACTTCACCAACCAGCTCCCCCTGCATTCCCTTGCTGGGAATTGAAGTGCCTGCTGTTGTGCTGGGCCTTCTGAGAGACTGCGTGTCGCTGGGAGCTGGAAGCGCGACGCAACAACGAGAAGCGTGTCGCCGCCGCAGCCGCGGTCATCGCATCGCCAAGGAAGCGAGACGCCGCTGCCGCTGTTATCCTCGCATCGCCGAAGCGCGGCGCATCACCGGAGAAGCGGGACGCTGCCACAGAGGTCATCGTCGCATCACCGGGGAAGCGCGTCGCAGGGCCTGTCGCGGCTCCAAAGATCATCGAGTCGCCGCACGGCCGCCGGGCGTGCACGCATCACACCAACGTTGTCACATCGCAACCAAGACGCCATTTTGTCGCATCGTACCGGAGAAGAGTATCGCATCGAGGTGCCATCTTGTCGCATCGCACCGGAAAGCAGTAAGAAACCGACGCATCACCTCCCCACACAGTAAGGAAGCGAGCATCAACTCCCTGCGCAGCAGTAAGGAACCGACGCATCCACTCCCTGAGTGTAAGGAACCGACGCATCACCTTCCCTGCGACCCTTTTGTTTTCTTTGCGTTACGCATTCAAGGTACATTGAGAGTAAAGTGTCGCATTTACAACTTGAGAGAACTGAACTATTTTATAACCTTTTAAAGTCTATTTTTGAGTACACTATTGTGGATTTTTGCTATTGGGTCTTGTGATAAGTCTATATAAAGATTACTTATTTTTACATAACAACCTGTGTGGTGTCCATCTGTAGTGTTTTCACTGTATTACTGTATGTGTTCCCAAATGCTTTACACACTGCCTCTGAGATAAGCCTGTCTGCTCGTGCCAAGCTACCAGGGGGTGAGCAGGGGTTATTTTAGGAGTGTATCCCCCTTATCCTGACTAGAAGCAAGGGTCCCTATTTGGACAAAGGTGCAAACCATTGCCAACTAGAGACCCCCAGTTCTAACACATACCAAGGGCAGATGAGCTGATTGATACTTTGGCCTCAGCCAAGTATCTAAGTACATTTGACCTAACAGCTGGCTACTGGCAGATCAGGTTAGCTGATGATGCAAAAGCCAAAACAGCATTTTCGACCCCTGGTGGGCACTACCACTTTGTGGTGATGCCCTTTGGATTGAAAAATGCACCTGCCACTTTTCAGAGGTTGGTGAATAAAGTTCTGGCAGGGATGGAAACTTATTGCTCAGCTTATCTAGATGATATTGCTGTCTTTAGTTCCTCCTGGCAGGATCACCTGGTCCACCTCAGAAATGTTTTGGAGGCTCTGCAGAAAGCAGGCCTCACTATCAAGGCCACTAAGTGCCAGATAGGGCAGAGTCAGGTTGTGTACCTGGGCCACCTTGTGGGTGGAGGCCAGGTTCAGCCTTTACAGAGTAAAATCCAAACCATAATGGAATGGGTTGCTCCAACCACCCAGACACAGGTGAGAGCCTTCTTAGGCCTGACTGGGTACTATAGGAGGTTTGTGAAGGGATATGGATCTATAGTGACCCCTTGAATGATCTGACCTCAAAGAAAATGCCAAAAAAGGTTCAGTGGACAGCTAGCTGTCAGAAGGCATTTGAAGACCTAAAGCAGGCCATGTGCACTGCCCCCATCTTACAGAGTCCAGACTACACCAAAAAGTTCATTGTCCAAACAGATGCTTCTGAGCTGGGTGTGGGAGCTGTACTGTCTCAACTGAATGATGAAGGTCAAGACCAGCCAGTAGCTTTTATTAGCAGAAGGCTGACCCCTAGAGAGAAACGTTGGTCAGCTATAGAGAGGGAGGCCTTTGCTGTGGTGTGGGCCCTGAAGAAGCTGAGGCCATACTTGTTTGGCACTCACTTCATAGTTCAGACTGACCACAAGCCCCTCCTATGGCTTAAGCAGATGAAAGGTGAAAACCCAAAACTTTTGAGGTGGTCCATTTCCTACAGGGGATGGACTATACAATGGAACATAGGCCTGGGACCCAACATGCCAATGCAGATGGACTCTCAAGGTATTTCCACTTAGAGCACGAAGACTCAACTGGTGAAGGTTAGTTTAGTGTCCCTGCATTTGGGGGGTTGTGTAGGAGAGTAGGATCTGCCTCTTATGTTGCCCCCACTTTTTCCTGATGTTTACACTGGTTTCTGGCTAATAGTCAGGCTGGGACCCTGCCAATCAGGGCCCCAGCCTCTCTGTTCTCTCTAAACAACTTGGAGTGCACTCTAGGTGCACTAGTGATTGGATACTGTGGTGCCTTATGAGTCCCTAGTATATGGTACCTTAGGTACCAAGGGCATAGGTACTTCACAGGCCTACCAGGGGCTGAAGCATGTATTATGCCACCCCTTAGGAAGCAGACTAAATCTGACACCACAGGTCTGCTACTGCAGCCTGGGTAAGGTGGTGCATGCACCCCTTACTGTGATATAGGCTACCTATATCACTACATAGATACACACATATAAACCTATAAGTCACTCCTATTGCAGGCCTTATCAATCCTGAAGGCAGAGTGCTTGGTTCCTATGTGAGAGGGTGCCCCTGCATGAGCAGAGCCCCTCTGCAGCCTTCGGAGACCCTTCTCTGATGCTGTTTGTAGTGCAGCCTGACCATATACTCTTAAGCGCATTATAACCTCGCGTTAAATGCTAACTTTGGGATGGCTGCACGGAAACATGTCGTGTTTGGTGTCAAACATCTTGGAATACTACCCCCCCGCCAGTTCTGGCGGCGGGGGTAGCATTCCACCCTTCTAGAGGGATAGACATGTACCTTCTGTGGAAACGCGGTAGAATCCTGAAGAGCCCTGGCATCACAAAATGGATGCCACCGGGCTGCCCTCCTGCTGATGACCGAAACTCGCAGTGGAGGAAGCCCAACAATAGGTATCCTGTCACAGGATGGTGTGACCACCTTCCAGACAGGGTTTAGTGTATTGGGGCTGGGTGGGTGCACTCCTAGAGTGCTTTGAAGTCCTGCACTGGGGGAGCAGAAGGCTCCTCTGTGCATACACCAGTTCAAACCGGCTCGGGGGCTACCTGCCCCTGCTCTGGCGCGAAACTGGACAAAGGGAAGTGGGTGTAGCCACCCACTCCCCTGACCCTCCCATAGGTGGGGTCTTAGAGCTAGTCCCTCCCTTCCTTTTTAGTATAAGGTAGGGAACCCTTGAACTTGCAAACTAGATATCCCTGGACGATGCTCTGAAGAAGAATCCTGGAGCTTCGATGTTCCACTACCTCTGGAAGACTGAAGAATCTCCCTTGGAGTCAAGGAGTGACTCCCCTGCTTGGCAGGCAGCAAAAACTGAAACGACGGTCGCAAACTATGCTGCTCCCGCTGGAGCCCGAAGTTCCTGCAGCCCAAGATAAGGATTTTCTGACTTCTAAAACACCATCGTGAGTCCCCAGCGAAGCTGAGGCCAGTGGACCCCACGAGTGATGAGGAACCGCAGACCCTGGGTACCATGCACTATTGTCAGGTGCAACCCCTTCACAACGTTCTACAAAACTGTACTTTGGACCACCTATGGCCCCAGCCTCTAGCAAGAATTCTCCTGAAGATCAGAGCCCTACCCTATCGCAAGTGACCGTGGGCCCCTGTTGAAGGAATCCTCCTGAGGTGTCTTTGCGATCCCTTGCCAGCTGGCTTGTGGGTCCCCTGAAGACTTTTCTAAAGAACCAAAGGGCTCCCCTGGTTGCTCCAGGCCTGCCCTGAGTTACTCTCGCTGGGTGAGTTCCCCAGACCTTTCTGGTCTGCACCATTGACTTTTTACGTTTTCCACAAGACTTGCTGCTACCAAGGCTTGTTAGATCCAATCGGGTTGCCGATACCGCAGTCAGCTGCAGACTTTGTGGGACACACCGAATCCAGCTCCTGGTCATCGTCGATGCCTCCTGGACCTCGTGGCCGAAGAGTCAAGACACCCATGAACGACCTGAATCTGTCGATGACGGTGGGCATTCATCTTCCTTGCCCCGGGTCACTGCCCAGTGACTTTGAACACTGTCCCCTCTGCTTTCAGGTCTTCCTTCTTCCAAATCCAGGCTTGGATTCCACCGGACACTTCTTCGGACTTCACAAGCAGCAAGTCTTCATTGGCTCCCATTGAAAATGACGCCGCGACCCGACACCAAAGGACACCTATGCACCCGGCTTCCCTGGGTGAGGTAACTCCAGCACTACGGTGCTCTAGTGGGTGTTGGCCCTAGAACTACTTACCCTGTAAGTGACTTGCTTGTAGCTACTCCCGAAGTGCCCTTAAACTCTCAATTTCCAACCGCGACTTGCCCCATTGAAGTCTACGGCGATACGCACCTGTGTTCACGCACTGCACGCGTCCCCCGTGGGTCCTTTACTTACCTGCCTTGGGTGGTTTCGTGAGGCCCCAACACTTCTGAAGGCCCTAGGCCTTGTCCCTTTGCAAGTCGTTGTTCTTAAGTCTCTTTTTTAGTATATGGTCTGGTACGCCCCTAGGGCCCCAGCCATATTTGTGCTTAATTTATTGTGAAACGTTGATTTGTGCATATGTTCCTGACTTCTAATCTCATAAAGAGATTAGTAGAGAGTTGTTTAGTAATAAATACATATATATTTGATATATATACTAGGGGTGGGCGGAATTTGCGTAGTCGCGCTACGCAAAGCTCCGCGAAACGGTAAAAAATCTCCGTGAGCACGCAGAAGTTCCGCGAACACGCATTTTGAAAGCGCGAACAAGCAAAAAATTCCGCGAAGCGCGTAATTTTGGGTAATTCCGCGTTCTCCGCGGAACGCTAAATTACCCAAATTCCGCAAATTCCGCAAGCGGAACGGAATTTAACGCCCAGGCCTAATATATACCTGTGTGGTGTCTTTTCATTTGGTGATTCAAGAGATTGTGTGGTAAAACAAGCTGCTTTACATTCCTCCAAGACTTAGCCTGAAGGCTGCTCTCCACAGCTACCACTAGGATAGCTTTGTATAAAGGTTGTCTTAAACCTACCTACCATGAGAGGCGAATTGTACTGGTGCAAGGTGTCCACTTTAACTAGTGAACAGCATATACCAGGCCAACTTCTCACAACGGGTGCATAAAGAGACAAAAGGGGTGCAGAAAGAAGCAAATGAGGTGCAGAAAGAGGCAACAGACGTGCAGAAAGAGGGAAGAGAACTGCAGAAATAGGCAAGAAAAGTGCAGAAAGAGGCAAAAGAGGTACATAAAGAGACAACAGGGGTAAAGAAAGAAGCAAGACAGGTGCAGAAAGAAGCATGGAAAGTGCAGAATGAACCCACAGGCGTGCAGAAAGAGGCAAGAGAAGTGTAGAAAGGAGCAAGTGAGGTGCAGAAAGAACCAACAGAGGTGCAAATAGAGGCAAGGGAGGTGCAGAAACATGCAAGAGAATTGCTGAAAGAAGCAACAGAGGTGTAGAAAGAAGCAAGAAAAGTGCAGAAAGGTAAGTGAGATGCAAAAACAGGCAGTAATGGTACAGAAAGAGGGAAGACGAGTGCAGAAAGAGACAACAGGGGTGCAGAAGGAAGCACATGAGGTGCAGAAAGAGGCAACAGATGTGCAGAAAGAGGGAAGAGAGGTGCAGAAACAGGCAAGTGAAGAGCATAAAGAGGCAAGGGAATTGCTGAAAGAAGCAACAGAGGTGTAGAAAGAAGCAAGAAAAGTGCAGAAAGAGGCAAGTGAGATGCAAAAACAGGCAGGAAAGGTACAGAAAGAGGGAAGACGAGTGCAGAAAGAGACAACAGGGGTGCAGAAAGAAGCTAATGAGGTGAGGAAAGAGGCAACAGAAGTACAGAAAGAGGGAAGAGAGGTGCAGAAAAAGCCAAGAAAAGTGCAGAAAGAGGCAAAAGAGGTACATAAAGAGACAACAGGGGTGCAGAAAGAAGCAAGACAGGTGCAGAAAGAAGCATGGAAAGTGCAGAATGAAGCAACATGGGTGCAGAAAGAGGCAAGAGAAGTGCAGAAACAAGCAAGAGAAGTGCACAAAGAGGCAAGAGAATTGCTGAAAGAAGCAACAGAGGTGTAGAAAGAAGCAAGAAAAGTGCAGAAAGAGGCCAGTGAGGAGCAAAAACAGGCAGGAAAGGTACAGAAAGAGTAAGACAAGTGCAGAAAGAGACAACAGGGGTGCATAAAGAAGCAAATGAGGTGCAGAAAGAAGCAACAGATGTGCAGAAAGACGGAAGAGAGGTGCAGAAAAAGGCAAGAAAAGTGCAGAAAGAGGCAAAAGAGGTACATAAAGAGACAACAGGAGTGCAGAAAGAAGCAAGACAGGTGCAGAAAGAAGCATGGAAAGAGCAGAATGAGGCAACAGGGGTGCAGAAAGAGGCATGAGAAGTGGAGAAAGGAGCAAGTGAGGTGCAGAAAGAGCCAACAGAGGTGCAAAAAGAGGCAAGAGAGGTGCAGAAACAGGAAAGAGAAGAGCATAAAGAGGCAAGGGAATTGCTGAAAGAATCAACAGAGTTGTAGAAAGAAGCAAGAAAAGTGCAGAAAGAGGCAAGTGAGATGCAAAAACAGGCAGGAAAGGTACAGAAAGAGGGAAGACGAGTGCAGAAAGAGACAACAGGGGTGCAGAAAGAAGCTAATGAGGTGCAGAAAGAGACAACAGAAGTGCAGAAAGAGGGAAGAGAGGTGCAGAAAAAGCCAAGAAAAGTGCAGAAAGAGGCAAAAGAGGTACATAAAGAGACAACAGGGGTGCAGAAAGAAGAAAGACAGGTGCAGAAAGAAGCATGGAAAGTGCAGAATGAAGCAACAGGGGTGCAGAAAGAGGCAAGAGAAGTGTAGAAACAAGCAAGAGAAGTGCACAAAGAGGCAAGAGAATTGCAGAAAGATGCAACAGAGGTGTAGAAAGAAGCAAGAAAAGTGCAGAAAGAGGCCAGTGCGGAGCAAAAACAGGCAGGAAAGGTACAAAAAGAGTAAGACGAGTGCAGAAAGAGACAACAGGGGTGCAGAAAGAAGCAAATGAGGTGCAGAAAGAAGCAACAGACGTGCAGAAAGAGGGAGGAGAGGTGCAGAAAAAGGCAAGAAAATTGCAGAAAGAGGCAAAAGAGGTACATAAAGATACAACAGGAGTGCAGAAAGAAGCAAGACAGGTGCAGAAAGAAGCATGGAAAGTGCAGAATGAGGCAACAGGGGTGCAGAAAGAGGCAACAGAAGTGTAGAAAGGAGCAAGTGAGGTGCAGACAGAGCCAACAGAGGTGCAAAAAGAGGCAAGAGAGGTGCAGAAACAGGCAAGAGAAGTGCATAAAGAGGCAAAGGAATTGCTGAAAGAAGCAAGAGAGGTGTAGAAAGAAGCAAGAAAAGTGCAGAAAGAGGCAAGTGAGATGCAAAAACAGTCAGGAAAGGCACAGAAAGAGGGACGACGAGTGCAGAAAGAGACAGCAGGGGTGCAGAAAGAAGCAAATGAGTTGCAGAAAGAGGCAACAGACGTACAGAAAGAGGGAAGAGAGGTGCAGAAAAAGGCAAGAAAAGTGCAGAAAGAGGCAAAAGAGGTACATAAAGAGACAACAGGGATGCAGAAAGAAGCAAGACAGGTGCGGAAAGAAGCATGGAAAGTGCAGAATGAAGCAACAGACGTGCAGAAAGAGGCAAGAGAAGTGTAGAAAGGAGCAAGTGAGGTGCAGAAAGAGCCAACAGAGGTAAAAAAAGAGGCAAGAGAGGTGCAGAAACAGGCAAGAAAATTGCAGAAAGAAGCAACAGAGGTGTAGAAAGAAGTAAGAAAAGTGCAGCAAGAGGCAAGTGAGATGCAAAAACAGGCAGGAAAGGTACAGAAAGAGGGAAGACGAGTGCATAAAGAGACAACAGGGGTGCAGAAAGAAGCAAATGAGGTGCAGAAAGAAGCAACAGTTGGCTGAAAGAGGGAAGAGAACTGCAGAAAAAGGCAAGAAAAGTGCAGAAAGGGGCAAAAGAGGTACATAAAGAGACAACAGGGGTGTAGAAAGAAGCAAGACAGGTGCAGAAAGAAGCATGGAAAGTGCAGAATGAACCCACAGGGGTGCAGAAAGAGGCAAGAGAAGTGTAGAAAGGAGCATGTGAGGTGCAGTAAGAACCAACAGAGGTGCAAATAGAGGAAAGGGAGGTGCAGAAACATGCAAGAGAATTGCTGAAAGAAGCAACAGAGGTGTAGAAAGCAGCAAGAAAAGTGCAGAAAGGTAAGTGAGATGCAAAAACAGGCAGTAATTGTACAGAAAGAGGGAAGACGAGTGCAGAAAGAGACAACAGGGGTGCAGAAAGAAGCACATGAGGTGCAGAAAGAGGCAACAGACGTGCAGAAAGAGGGAAGAGAGGTGCAGAAAAAGCTAAGAAAAGTGCAGAAAGAGGCAAAAGAGGTACATAAAGAGACAACGGGGTGCAGAAAGAAGCAAGACAGGTGCAGAAATAAGCATGGAAAGGGTAGAATGAAGCAACAGGGGTGCAGAAAGAGGCAAGAGAAGTGTAGAAAGGAGCAAGTGAGGTGCAGAAAGAGCCAACAGTGGTGTAAAAAGAGGCAAGAGAGGTGCAGCAACAGGCAAGAGAAGTGCACAAAGAGGCAAGAGAATTGCTGAAAGAAGCAATAGAGGTGTAGAGATAGCAAGAAAAGTGCAGAAAGAGGCAAGTAAGATGCAAAAACAGGCAGGAAAGATACAGAAAGAGGGAAGACGAGTGCAGAAAGAGACAACAGGGGTGCAGAAAGAAGCAAATGAGGTGCAGAAAGAGGCAACAGACGTGCAGAAAGAGGGAAGAGAGGTGCAGAAAGTACATGAGATTTGCAGATTGAGGTCAAGAGAAGTGCAGAAAAAGAAAGAAACGTGCAGAAAGAAGCAACAGAAATGCAGAAGGAGGCAAGAGAGGCGCAGAGGGAAGCAAGAGTGGCTTGCACACCATTAGTACCAATTTAACACCCACATTTAGCAATAAGTAACACGTGACAATTCTAGGTTTGCAAAGGGCCTTCCACCATGCTGTAACACTTGTCGCTGCATTTTTGGTAACGTTTGACGCGTTTCAGCTAGTAGAAACAAGGCTTTTTTTGTTCAAATCTGCAGATTAGGGTGCAGATGATGAATTATGTGGCTAATGCAGAAAATGTATAATTGTGCGAAAGTCGGTGCAGCCAAACAGTCACATAATTCCAGTGGCCCTGCTCATACCTCTGACTAGGTCCACAAGTGCTCCTCAGTGATTCCATCTTTTTTGTCTCACTGAGTTCATAGTTGAGCTTCTATGGAAACGAGGAAGACTAAACCTGAGGTTACCACTCCACAACACAGACTACCATACCACATAATTACTCTCATAACACATAATCCCACTTTACATAATTCCTATACACTAAATACCACATACTTTCTATCCACATAATTTCACTGCACAACATACCACATAATTCCACTACACACAACGTACATCCACTCCACTCCAAAAAACATTAGTAAAAAACTTTTGCATTTACAACGCCAATGGCTCTAATTCTCGCAAATGCGAAACCTATTACATTGCAAACACTTCTTTAACTAGTAGTCGCGTTTGCAGAGTGGTGGAGAAAGGATGCTGGGCCTCTGACCAGCGCTCAGGAATTCTGGTGCGTAGGGCTTACAGGGGGTACCAGTAGGTCTTCTTGGCCCCCAAAGTCCCTCAGGAGTAAATTGGACTTCATCCCCCATCCAGTAGTCTGCCAGGAGGTGCGTTTGCAGAATGATGGAGAAAGGGGGGCATGGCCTCCGAAGACGTCTTAGCAATCCCACTTTGCGGGACATACACTTCGGGCTGTAGCTTTGTCTAAAGTTTCCTAAGGAAATGAACATGGGGAAAATGCGTTTTGGGACCCCCATTTTTTCTCGACCCCTGCTTCTCGAATCACCCCAAAACTTTCAAGACAGGAGCTGACCGGAGCGCCCCACTAGTTTTGAAAATTTCGCGAAGATTCGTCAACTGGTGCCAAAGTTATTTAGAAAAGAAAAAACGCTTTTCCAATGGAAATTAGGTCCTAACTATAACTACCTACTGGCGGCCGCCAGTAGGTAATATATATATATATATATTCACTGAAAAAACCATAGGTTTCAGGGATGTTATAGTTAGGAATTAGCATTTAAAAAACCTTAGAAATTCACTGAAAAAACCACAGGTTTCAGGGATGTTATAGTTAGTAATTAGCATTTAAAAAACCTTAGAAATTCACTGAAAAAACCATAGGTTTCAGGGATGTTATAGTTAGTTGGACATTTCACTCGTATAAAATCATCGAAATTCCCCCGTTATAGTTAGTTCAGCTAACTATAACTCGCGCCCCCGTAATGCACTGCTGATGACGTCACATATTACATCACTTATGACATGGTCAGTGACATCACTGATGACATCTCAAATGACATTACTGATGACATCACTGATGACATCATCCAGTGACTGAGTGTTTCTAAAAAGTTTAAGAATGGTATATATATACACACCAAGGTTTATTGAAGAATGAGTGGGTGTACAAGTGTCTGAATGGATGATTTAGTGGGTGCGTGACTGTATAAGTGAGTGATTAAACATGTCTTAGTGAATGCATGGGTGAATGACTAATCTGTGTGAATGTCTGTATCAGTCTGTCAGTTGGTGTTTAAGTTGTTGCATGACTTGGTGAGTAGCTACATGAGTGTCTATATGAGTTAATGATTGGTTGTCTGATATTGGTGCCTAAGTGTCTATGTGGGTGGGTGGGGGGTGACTCCCTGCATGGATATGTGAGTGGATGATTCAGCGGGTGTATGGGTTCATGAATGCGTCTGTGAGGAGCTGTATGGGTGAGTGAGTGTGCGTATGGCTGTGTTAGTGAGTGAATGGATGTCTCAGTGGTATATGTGTGAGTAACTACATATGTGAAAGGCAGTATATGTGAGTGTTGGAGTATATAAGTGACTATATGTGAGATTGAGTGATTGTGAGAGTTGCTGTATGGATGAGTGTGTGCTTGTGTCAGTGATTGTATAAGAGAGTAAGTATGTGTTAGTATCTGTATGAATAAGTAAGGTGGTCTGTGTGTAACTGTATAGGTGAGTAAATGGCAGTGTGATTGAGTCTGGGTGACTGACTAGGTGTGTGAGTATCTCAGTGGGTGAGTGGCGGTATGTGAGTGTCTGTATTGGTGTATGA
The DNA here is from genome assembly GCA_963921515.1 of Calotriton arnoldi. Lineage (NCBI taxonomy): Eukaryota > Metazoa > Chordata > Amphibia > Caudata > Salamandridae > Calotriton > Calotriton arnoldi. The sequence continues at coordinate 430,409 of CAWUFW010013937.1, forward strand.
GTGCATATATCAATTGCTGTATTGATGAGGTATTGCGTGTATGAGTAACTGTATGGTTGAGTGAGTGGATGTGTGTAGACCTATGAATCATTGAGTGGGTATGTACTAACTGGTATTGGTGTGTCTATGATTTCGTGTATGATAGTCTGTATTTTAGAGTGGGTGTATGGAAGGTTAAATTAGGGTGTGAGGAGGTGCATCAGATATTAAGTGGATGATGTCATCAGTGATGGCATTTGAGATGTCATCAGTGATGTCATCAGTGATGTCACTGACCATGTCATGAGTGATGTAATATGTGACGTCATCAGCAGTGCATTGCGGGGCTCAGCTAACTATAACGGCCAAATTTCTCTGGTTTTGTACGAGTGAAATGTCAGACTAACTATTTCTAAATTTTTAAATGCTAATTACTAACTATAACGTCCCTGAAACCTCTGTTTTTTACAGTGCATTTCTACGTTTTTTTTAATGCTAATCCCTAACTATAACGTCCCTGAAACCTATGTTTTTTTCAGTGAATTTCTAAGGTTTTTTAAATGCTAATTTCTAACTATAACGTAGTAGTCGCGTTTGCAGAGTGGTGCAGAAAGGGGGCTGGGCCTCCGACCAGCGCTCAGGAATTCCGCTGCGTAGGACTTACAGGAGGTGCCAGGAGGGCTTCTTGACCCCCAAAGTCCCTCAGGAGTAAAGTGGACTTCATCCCCCAACCCGTAGTGTGCCAGGAGGCGCGTTTGCAGAGTGGTGGAGAAAGGGGGGCATGGCCTCCAAAGACCTCTTAGCAATCCCACTGTGTGGGACTTACTGGAGGTAACATGAGGGGTAGTTGGCCCCCTAGGACAACCTTGGGGGCCAACTACCCCTCCTATTACCTCCAGTAAGTCCCACACAGCAGCATTGGTAAGTTCTCATAGCAAGCCACGCTACTTTGTCCACCAGTCTGCAAACGCGCTCCCTGGCATGCTCTTGGATGGGGATAAAAGTCCCCTTCGCTGCTTGGGGTCCTTAGGGGCCAACTAGCCTACCTGATATCTCCAGTTAGTCCCAGATAGTGGGATTGCTGAGAGGTGGACATGGGCCATGCCCCCTTTCTCCACCACTCTGCAAACGTGCCTCCTGCCACGATCTTGGTTGGGGATGAAGTTCCCTTGCCTCCTGAGGGTCCCTGGGAGTCAACTAGCCCTCCTTTTATCTCTAGTAAGCCCCACACAGCTGGATTGCTGAGAGTGATCCAAGGCCAGGCCCCCTTTTTACACCACACTGCAAGCGCACCTGTTGGGGCACTGCTGCTCAGGGAATGAAGTCCACTTTAGTCCTGAGGTCCTCAGGACACAAGCGGACCTCATCACCCCACCAGCAGTGTGCGTTTGCAGAGTGGTGCAGGGAGGGGGCGGAGCCTCCAGCGAGATGCTGGCTTCTCTTTTCCTTTTTATTTTCAGAAGGGGGGCTGTGTGGCCCCCTTCTCTTAATATTTTTTGGGCCCTGGGGACCCCATCCCTAAGGGCCTGAGCCATTTTTGATTTTTTTTTTTTGTAAATAGGAAGGGGGCCGTGCGGCCCCCCTCCCAAGGCCGATTTCGGGCCCAGGGACCCCACCCCCCAGGGCATGGCCACTTAAAAAAAAAAAATCTACATTTAAAGGAGGGGGGCCATGCTGTCCTCCTCCTGAGGCCTTTTACGGCCTTGGGGATCTCATCCCCCAGAGCTTTGTCTCTTTTTGTACCTTTGTTTTTTTAACTTTAAGGGAGGGGTGCTGCGTGGGCCCCCCTTCCATTGGCCACTTTTGGCCCTGGGGACCCCATCCCCCGGGGCCTGGCCTCATGTTGGGGACAGCTGGGGGAGCCCTAATGCCCCCACGGTCCCTGCCAGATCCCCGCCTCCTGCGGGAGCCGGCATTGCTTTTGGACAAAGGGAGCTGCAAACATGCAGCTCCCTTTGCCCAAAATCAAATCTGCTTCGCTTCATGGAAGCAATAGCAGTTTTTCTGGTCTCGCTTCCATGAAGCGAAGCAGAAGTTTGCAATGGCAGGGCGGGAGCATGCTCCCGCCCTGCCATTGCAAACTGCAATGTCCCGGGGGTGGGCACCTTGGAACATTGCTGGAGCCAGCCCTGGTGGGTGGCGGTCCCCAGGGCCAAGGAGGGCTATTGGAGGGGGGCCGCACGACCCCCCTCCCAACTTGTACATAGCCCCAGGAAGGTGGTGGTCCCCAGGGCCGGGGGTCCGCAATGGACCCCCATATTAGAATAAAGTGTGCCCCGGGGAGGTGGTGGTCCCCGGGGCAGGGTGGGGGGGCTCAAGGCCCCCCGCATTTAAACATTGAAGCCCCGGGGAGGTGGCGGTCCCCGGGACTTGGGGGATTGCCCCCGGGGCCTGGCCCACCCAGGGGCTTATTAAAAAGAAGCGAGGTACACCCGCTTCGTTTATTTTTATTTTTTGGGCGGGATTCGCGTAGGGTCCGCAAATCCCGCTGACATTTTTTAAAAAAATGCTTTTTTTGGCCAAGCAGGCCTTGGGGGTCAGGGTGTTTCTACCCTGCCCCCTTTTCTTAATTTTTTACCTTTTTTCTTGTGACTCGGTTCAACCGAGTGACAATATGGCTGCCAACACTTCTTGGTTTGAAGTGTTGCCAGCCAATCAGAATCAAGCTCCTGATTGGGAGGGTTCGCAGATCCACCGCGGTCACCAGATATCAATATTTTCTTATTTTTTAATTTCTCAGGAACTACTGAACGGAGTTACACCATTTAAAAAAAGGTCGCTTTCTGAACCAAGACCTACCTTTTTGTCAAATGTGGTGTAATTCCGTTCAGCAGTGCGGGCTGTAGCCTTGTCTAAAGTTTCCTATAAAAATTAACATGGAGAAAACGCGTTTTGGGACCCCCCTTTTTTCTCTGCCTCTGCTTGACAAATCACCCTGAAACTTTCAAGACAGGATTTGACCGAAGCGCTCCATTGGTTTTGAAAATTTTGCGAAGATTCGTCAACCGGCGCCAAAGATATTGGCAAAAGAAAAAACGCTTTTTGAATATAAACAAGGTCCTAACTATAACTACGTACTGGTGACCGCCAGAGGGTAATATATATATAATATAATATATATATAATATATATGTATATATATTATAGTCACTGAAAAAAAACAAAGGTTAAAATATTAATGTAGTTAGGTGAATATATCAGTGACAACATTAATGTTTTGAACTAAAACGAGCAGACATTTGCCAGTTAAATTTAGCAGTGCTGACTATAACTTGCGCCCCCGCCAGGCACTGCTTATGACTTTACCTATTACATCACCCATGACATGTTCCATGACATAATTTATGACATCATTGATGACATCTCAAATCATTAACACCCCCTCCCCAAGCCTTAAAAACTCCCTGGGGACCCCATCTCATAGGGCCATGTTTTTTAAAAAGAGAGGGGGGTCATGCGGCCCCCTCTTCAAGTCTTTTTCTGGCCCCGGTCACCTCATCCCCTGGGGTCCATATTAATTAAAGGTGGGTGCCCTGGTGCCCAAACAGGGCACCCATGATACACTTGTTAGGGGCTTAGGGCATGCTGCAGGAGCCTGCATTGCTCCTGCACACACAAAGGAGCTATTTCTGCTGCTCCTCCGGGCGAAGCAATCTCTTGATTCACATCAGTGTAGGCAGGGAAACAGATCAAAAGTCTGCTCTCAGCGGGCGGGAACATTTTCAAAGGTCCCGCCTGCTGGGAGCAGTCTTTGTTTTTGCTCCTGCGTGTGGGAGATTCAAAAATGCTCCCACCATATAAATGTATATATATATATGACAGATTAGCAGTAGCCACTCTGCAGTTATATTTAAGATTCTCAGAGATAGGAATTCCTCAGATTTTTTTCTCACTAATAACTTTGCCACTGCTTTTTCTACATTGGCAGACGACGCAAAGTTTCCCTGTGATTCTACAGAGGGTGCAAAGAAAAAAGGTGGGTCCTAAAATGTGTTATTCCACCAATGCATTTACCTAAACTTTGTACTCAGGCAAATCACACTTAAGGTACACAAACATTAGAACTTCTAAAGTTACAGTTATACCCTTAGTTTATAATAATTTATGCAGCACCATCAAATTACTGCAACTCTCACACCTTGGTAAACAATGCTGTCAACTTCCTAGCCACACTACTTAAACTAAAACTCCCCTCCATTCTTCAACACACCGCTCAACTCTATGACAAGCCACTCCACTCTACGCCACTCCCCTGTATGTTATTCCACTCTATGTCACTCCACTCTATGCCACTACACTCTACGATAATCCAATCTATGCCTCTCCACTCTTCACCACTGCACTCTAGACCACTCCACTCTATGTCACTCTATTGTACGCCTCTCCACTCTATGACACTCCACTCTACGGCACTCCACTCTTCACCACTCCACTGTATGCCAATCCACTGTATGCCACTCCACCCTTTGCAATCCTGCTGTACACCACTCCACTCTACACCACTCCACGCTATTACACTGTACACCATTCCACTCTGCGCTACTCTACTGTATTCCACTCCGACACTCCACTCTATGCCACTTCACTCTACGCTATTCACCTCTATGCCACTCAACTTTACGCCACTCTATGCCATTACAGTCTATGCCTCTCTGCTGTATGCTATTCCAATGTATACCCCTCCACTCTATGCTTTTCGACTTTATGCCCCTCCACTCTATGCCATTCCAGTCTACCACACTCCACTATATGCTATTCCACTGTACGCCACTCAACTCCACTCTATGCAACTCCAGTCTACGCCACTCCACTCCACGCTATTATACTGTACACCACTCCACTCTGCACTACTCTACTGTATTCCACTCCACTCTGACACTCCACTCTATGCCACTTCACTCTACGCTATTCAGCTCTATGCCACTCAACTTTACCCCACTCTATGCCATTACAATATATGCCACTCTGCTGTATGCTATTCCAATGTATACCCCTCCACTCTATGCTTTTCGACTTTATGCCACTCCACTCTATGCCATTCCAGTCTACCCCACTCCTCTATATGCTATTTCACTGTACGCCACTCCACTCTATGCAACTCCAGTCTACGCCACTCCACTATACTCAATTCACTGTACACCACTTCACACTATGACATGCCACTCCATGAGACTCCATGCCACTCCACTCTATGACACACCACTCTACTCTATGACACACCACTCCACTTAGTGCCATTCCACTGTACGTTATTCCACTCTACCCCACTCAACTATACACCACTCTATGCCACTCCACTCTACAGTATTCCACTGGACACCAATCCTCTCCAAGCCCCTCCGTTCTATGCACCTCCATCCTATGCCAGTCCACTCTATGCCAATCCACTCTATGCATCTCCAGCTTACAGCACTGCACTCTACACTACTCCACTCTACGCCACTCCAATTTACACTATTTCACTCTACACCACTCAACTATACGCCACTCTATGCCACTCAACTTTACAATATTCCTCTCAACACAACTCCTCTCTATGCCACTCCACTCTATGCCTCTCCACTGTATGCCACTCTACTCCATTGTATGCCACTCCAATCTACACCACTCCACTTTACACTACACCTCACTCCATGCCACTCCACTGTGTGCCACTCCACTATACACTATTCCACTGAATGTCACTCCACTCTACACCATTCTACTGTACACCAGTCCACTGTATGCCACTCCACTCTACGCTAATCTACTTTACACCACTCAACCATACGCCACTCTATGCCAATTTACTCTACAGTATAACACCCTCCTCTATGCCACTCCACTTTACACCTCTCTAATGTACGCTACTCCACTCCAGCCTATGCCACTCCAATCTTCGCCACTCCACTTTACGCTACTTCACTCCATGCCACTCCAGTTTACGCCACTCCACTATATGCTATTCCACTGAATGCCACTACACTCTATTCCATTAAACTGTACACCACTCCACTCTGCGCTAATCTACCCTATTCCACTCAGCAGTATGACACTCTACACCACTCCATTCTATGCTATTCCACTCTATGCAACTCTACTGTATCCACTTTACTCTATGCCCCTCCAGTCTATGCCACTTTACTCAACGCTGTTCCACTCTACGCCCCTCCACTTTATACCACTCCACTCTATGCCACTCCACTCTATGACATTTTTCTCTATGCTATTTGACTCTATGCCACTCTGGATCACTAACGGAATATCAGAAACAGAAATCATGTGTTGGCATAATATTGTTTCAAAAATATCTAGGAACAAAATATTGAGAAAATAATTGCAAATCAGTAAATATAGATTTACTATTCTAAACTTCACGTTTACGTACCTTGAAGATATATATATGTATATATACCGTCAAGGTATATGTATGTGGATTTATAAATAGTAAAAAATTGCTTACCTATAGAAACTTACCTTCAAAATATTTTTGTCCTCAATATTCGTGACACAGTATTTTGTCCCAAGATAGTTCTGTTTCGGATATTCTGTCTAAACACCCACCACTCCACTCTATGCCACTCTACTCTATGCCACTGTATTGTACACCACTCCACCATATTCTTTTCCACTTTATGCCACTGTATGCCACTCTACTGTTTGCCTCGCCACTCTATGACATTCCACTCTATGCCACTCCACTCTATGCCACTCCACTGTGTGCCACTTCACTCTACACTATTTCACTTTATGCCACTTCACTCTATGCCACTGCACTCTACACCACTCCAATCTATGCTTTTCCACTGTACACCTCTCCACTCTATGCTACTCTACTGTATGCCACTCCACTCTATGCCACTCCATTCTACGCTATACCTCTCTATGCCACTCAACTCTACGTTACTCCACACTCTGGTATACAAGTCTACGTCACTCCACTCTACACCACTCCACTGTTCATTACTCTACTACACGCCACTCCACTCTATGCCATTCCACTCTACACCACTCACCTCAATGCCAATCCAATCTACCCCACTCCACTATATACTATTCTGCTGTAAGCTACTCCATTCTATGCCACTCCACTCTACGCCACGCCTGTTTATATAATTCCACTATATGCCACTCCATTATACCCCACTCCACTCTACACCACCACACTCTATGATGCTCCACTCTACACCACTCCAATCTATGCCCCATCAGTTTAGGTAATTCCACTGTACACCACTCCACTATACCCCAATCCACTCTACACCACTCCACTCTATGCCATTTCACTCTATGCCACTCTACTCTATGCCATTCTACTGTACACCACTCCATTATACCCAACTCCATTCCACACCACTCCTTTCTACGCCACTCCAGTGAATGGCACTCTACTCTATGCTATTCCACTCTACTCAACTTTACTTTATGCTGTCCCAGTCTTCTCCACTGCACTGTGTGACACTCCACTCTACTCAGCTCTACGACACTCTATGCCCCTCCACTCTACCACACTTTAGTCTACTGTATAGCATTCTACTGTACAACAGTCTACTTCAATCTATGTCAGTGTATGACACTTTACTCTACTCTGTGCCATTGTACGACACTCTACTCAGTACCCTCTATGCGACTCCACCCCAGTATACTGCATTTTTTTCGATGACACACTACTCCACTCTAATCAACTGTATTCCACTACTTCACTCTAAGCTATTCCACTCTATGCTACTCTATGCAACTTAACTCTGCAACACTCTACGCCACTATGCTCTTACACACTCTACCACACCCTATTCTACTTAACGCAACTCCATTCTCCAACACTCTAATCCACTCGATGGCACTCTACTCTACAACATTTTCTGACACTCTGACACGCCACTCCACTGTATGACACACCACTCCACTTTGTAACACTTTACTCCATTGTATAATATGTCACTCCACTGTGCTCCACTCCACGCCACTCTACAACACATCAATCCACTCTTTCACACTTTACTCCACTCTATACCACTCCACTGTACAACAATTTTCCTCACACTATACCACTGTATGACCTTCCACTCTAGGCCTCTCCACCCTGTTACACTCTAATTTACTCTATACCACTCCACTCTACAACACTCTGTGCAACTCTGCAACACTCTACTCCACTCTATGCCACTACACTCCACTGTACAAGACTCTTCTCCACTGTATGACATTCTACTGCATTCTATGCTATTCTATGATACTCTACTTCATTGTATGACACTCTATTAGATGAGGGCAGCAAACTCCTATGCTATTCTATGATACTCTACTTCATTGTACTCTACTTCATTGATACTCTACTTCAGTGTCATACAATGAAGTAGAGTATCATAGAATAGATAGTAGATTAGGGGTGGGCAGCAAACTCCGCTCCGCCAAAAGAGTCTGCGGAGTTTTGCAACTCTGCGCTTTGCCTGGAGCGTTGGGTTCTGCAAAAACTCAGCAACCACAATGGACCAGAGTTTACCGGTGCACCTCTCACCCCTACCACTTCAGCACATCATTGGGACTCTCCCACCTTCTAAAGAACACTCAGAAAAGGGTGTGCCCAGAGCCCCATGTGACTCTCCAGTGTCCTCCAGACTCCAGAGCAAAATGTAACAGCAGCTGGCATGCAGCGATTTAACTCTATGGTGACCGGTGCACAAACACCTAACATGAGCTGCCTGGGAGCAAAGGAGACTCCGCACAGTTTAGTGTTTAGACCCCCCCTTCCTGTCAAAGGTCTTCACTTCTGAGTTTCGGATAAAGGGGCGGGGCTCTTGTGCCTTTCAAAATCCATGGTGTGGCATAATAGATATTCTGTTTCGTTTGTTGAGCTCGAATTATGAGGAAAATGAGTGGGTCAACGGCTCAAATTTCCTGGAACAAAGTTTTGAAAAGCATGAATTTCTGTGAAAACCACAGAGTTCCAGCTGGATGGATTGCATCATTTAAATCCTCTAGCGGCAGGTACAGTGACTTTTCACAAGGCATTTGATCTGAGAATGAAATGTAACTATTCTTGTGAGAAGTTGGCCTGGCATATGCTGTCCACTAATTATAGTGGGCACCTTGCACCAGTCCAAACAACCCCTTATTGGAGATAGGTTAAAGACAACCTTATTGAAAGCTATCCTAGTGGTAGCTATGGAGAGCAGCCTTCAGGCTAAGTCTTGAAGGAATGTAAAGCAGCTTGTTTTACCAGTCTATAATCTCTTGAGTGATCAAATGAAAGAGCACCACACCAGGTATATATTCAAAATATATGTATTTATTGCTAAACACACCCCTCTAGTCTCTTTATGAGGCTAGAGTTCGAAGTACATAAGTTAGAAGTTATTTAAACACAGTAATAGCACAAATACACGTTTGGGCCCTAGGGGCGTACCAAACCATATACCAATAAAGTGGTATAAGAACCACGACTGAACTAGACACTAGGCCTAGAGCCTCTAGAAGTGCTTGGACCACAAGGAACCACCCAAGGTAGTGACACAGGGGACCCACGGGGGACGCGTGCAGTGTAAATACACAACCGCGATACGCCGTTGACTTCTATGGAGAAAGTCGCGATCAGGAAATTAAAGAAAAGGGACACTTAAAGAAGGACTTGGAGCAAACCCTTTGAGAACTAGTACTTTGAAGAGTCTCTACCCACGGGAGCACCGGAGTACTCGTGTTACCTCACCCAGGGAAGCCGGGTGCATAGGTGCCTTTCGGGGTCGGGTTTCGTCGTCGATTTGAATGGCGATCTGCTGCAAAGTGCTGCTGGCGACCAAGTGGAAAGTGTCTGGGTGGATCCAAGAGTGGATCGGAGATCTGAAGAACCTGAAAGCAGAGGGGACAGAGTCTGGGTCACTAGCCAGTGACCAGGAAGGCGATGGACAGATGCCCACCGATGTCGAGTGCTTCAGGTGCGTTGACGGTCGTCTTGACTCTTCAGTCACGATGTCCAGGAGGCGTTGTCGGTGACCAGGAGCAGGATTCGGACTGTCCCACGACATCTGCGGCTTGCTGAGGTGTCGGCGACCGGATTGGACCCAACAGGCCTTGGCAACAGCAAGTCTCGTGGAAAGTGGAAGATGGTGCAGACCAGCAAGGTCTGGGGAACTCACCCAGCAAGGGTAAGTGAGGGCAGGCCTGGAGCAACCAGGATGCCAAGTAAGAAAAAGATTGGCCTTCGTTAAGGGCTACTAGCCAACGGGCTAGCGACCGCGAAGGAGCCTCGAGACGTCGCACGTGGATCTGGCTCACAGGACACTCGTGGAGTGGAGGCCAGTGATCTTCGGTGCAGTTGGTGCTGGAGGCTAGGGCTACTCGGAGCCCAAAACACGACTTTGTGGGAGACCCAGAAGAGGATGCACTTGCAAATGTGCTCGGTGTCCAGGGGTCACGGTCTCAAGTCACCCACGATAGCTACGGGCCTCAGCTTTGCTGGGGACTCAGGGTAGCCTCGGAGAAGTCTGAAAATCCACCTCTGGTGATGCGATGACTTCGGCGTCCGACGGGAGCTTCAGAAATGCGAACCAGACAGATGCTTCTATGGTGCCTGCCAAGCAGGGGAGTCACTCCTTGACCCCAAGGGAGATTCTTCTGTCCTCTAATCGTGAGTAGAGCGTCGAAGGTCCAGGATTCAGTTTCAGAGTTTCGTCCAGGGATAATCTAAAGTCCTAAGGACTGGGTTCCTATACTTATACTAAGTTTAGGGGTTGGACTACTCTGTGGCCCCACCTATGGGTGGGTCAGGGCAGAGGGGTGGCTACACCCCTTTCCCTTTGTCCAGTTCGCGCCAAAGCAGGGGCTGCAAGCCCCTGATCCGGTTTGAACTGGGGTATGCACAGGGACACCAAGTGTGCCCCCAGTGCAGGACTTCAAAGCACCCGAAAGTGCTCCCGCCCAGCCCCAATACTCATTATCCTGTCTGGGGAGGTGGTCACACCTCCCTGGGACAGGAAACCTATTGTCCAGGCCTCCCCTGCCGGAGTTTCGTCCAGCAGCAGGAGGCCAGACTCGTGTCTGTGGCAGCAGCATCCATTTTGTGATGCCAGGGCTTTGGAAAGAAGTTACCGGGCTAGCCAGAGTTAACATGTCTTTCCCTCCAGAAGGGTGGAATGCTACCCCCGCCGCCAGAATTGGCGGGGGGTAGTATTCCAAGATGTTTGACACCAAACACGACATGTTTAGGTGCAGCCATTCCAAAGTTAGCATTTAACGCGAGGTTATAATGCGCTTAAGAGTATATGGTCAGGCTGCACTACAAACAGCATCAGCGAAGGGTCTCCGAACGCTGCAGAGGGGCCCTGCTCATGCAGGGGCACCCTCTCACATAGGAACCATGCACTCTGCCTTCAGGATTGATAAGGCCTGCCTTAGGAGTGACTTATAGGTGTATATGTGTGTATGTATTTAGTGATATAGGTAACCTATATCACAGTAAGGGGTGCATGCACCACCTTACCCAGGCTGCAGTAGCAGACCTGTGGTGTCAGTTTGGATGGCTTTCCAGGGGTGGCATAATACATGCTGCAGCCCCTGGTAGGCTTCTGAGGTACCTATGCCCTTGGTACATAGTCTACCATATACTAGGGACTTATAAGGGCACTCCAGATTCCAATCAGTGATGTGCCTAAGGCACATGGAAACCATTTTAGAGAGGAAGCAGCTAGGCTGGGGTTCTAATTAGCAGGGCCCCAGCCAGACTAATGTCGAAAAACAGTGAAGCATCAGCAAAAAGTGGGGGTACCCATGTGAAGCAGATCCTACTCTCCTACACAACCCCCCCAAACGTAGGGACATTAAACTAACCTTGCCCAGTTAAGTCTTCATGTTCTAAGTGGAAGTACCTAGAGAGTCCATCTGCATTGGCATGGTTACTCCCAGGTCTATGTTCCACTGTAAAGTCCATCCCCTGTAGGGAAATGGACCACCTAAGCAGTTTGGGGTTTTCACCCTTCATTTGTTTTAGCCATAAGAGGGGCTTGTGGTCTGTCTGAACCAGGAAGTGTGTACCAAACAAGTATGGCCTCAACTTCTTCAGAGCCCAGACCACAGCAAAGGCCTCCCTCTCTATGGCTGACCAACGTTTCTCTCTAGGGGTCAGCCTTCTGCTAATGAAAGCTACTGGCTGATCCTGACCTTCTTCATTCAATTGTGACAGTACAGCCCCTAACCCCAATTCAGATGCATCAGTTTGAACAATGAACTTCTTGGAGTAATCAGGACTCTGTAGAATGGGAGCAGTGCACATGGCCTGCTTCAGGTCATCAAATGCCTTTTGACAGCTAACTGTCCACTGAACCTTTTTGGGCATTTTCTTAGAAGTTAAGTCATTCAGGGGTGTCACTATTGATCCATACCCCTTGACAAATCTCCTATAGTACCCAGTCAGGCCTAAGAAGGCTCTCACCTGAGTCTGGGTAGTGGGAGCAGTCCAGTCCATTATAGTCTGGATCTTGCTCTGCAAAGGTTGAACCTGGCCTCCACCCACAAGGTGGCCCAGGTATACAACCTGACTCTGCCCTATCTGGCACTTAGTGGCCTTGATAGTCAGGCCTGCCTTTTGCAGGGCCTGTAAAACATTCCTGAGGTGGACCAGGTGATCCTCCCAGGTGGAGCTAAAGACAGCAATATCATCTAGATATGCTGCACTATAGGCTTCCAGACCTGTGAGAACTGTATTCACCAA